>OY757245.1:34925908-35450060 GCA_963583935.1 Diaperis boleti | reverse complement strand
AATATAATCGCTGGCAAACAAGATAGTAAATTAAGAATGATTGTGGTAATCTTGTTAATGTTGAGGTTTATTTCAGATCGATGCTATAAACATAATGGCTTTCTGCTAAGTAGCAGATGACTGTTTTTAATTGGGGAAGTTGCTGTCATTTTTATCTACTTTGTCGAAGTTAGACACTCCCTCTCATCTACGGCAATGTTTTCTGCCCAGGTCGCCTTGAAGCACCGGCTCATAAAAACCGCATCGGCGGTTTGCAAATCGTGCCGAAATTCGTTCCCCTATCGTTGCCCACACCTTTTTGTCCCGTCCCATCCGCACGTGAAGGTGACAGTTGAGCGACTGCCGCTAGCGTCTTCCTTTCGGTTCGGTCGGTGGCTCAGCAAGGTCGTCAGGGGGATGCTGAAGGTCGCAGGTGGAATGAACTGGTTGCTGCTGCCGTTCTTCGGCTTGCTCCCCTTGCCCGTTACTCGTGAGCCTAGAATAACCACCGGTTTTTGCACCGCGACCATTAAACGGCTTTCCTTCCTTTCTTGCATGATTTATTTTGGGAATCCGACCGGTCGTGATTCTCTTCTCGAATAATTACCGCTCCGAGATGGCTAGGAAAAAAGGTGGCTTTTGTTCACCTGGACCAGTTTTTATTTCTTGGACACCGATATGATTTATTAAATGCGGGCTGTCGAGCGGTTCGGACGTTTATGGTGTGAATTCGGATGGTTGGTTGGTCAATACGAAAAGAGACAAGGAAAAGATGTCGATTGTAGGCACATTTTTTCTTAGAAATAAGAACACTAATTAAAAAAAGCATGGTCACAAGAATGAAAAGAATCTGAAGAACCAAGCGATTTGAAGAACCAGTAGAATCAAAAGGACCAGAAGAAACAGAACAAGAAAAAAACGCACAAGAGTCAGAAGAACCAAAAGAATAAAAATGATGGAAATAATCTGGAAAATCGGAATCAGAATGAATGGGAGAGTCAGGAGAATGTAGAAGAACTTAAATTGGATGGCAAGATAGCAAGAATCAAAGAATCTTTAGAGAGTAAAATTGTAATTTAATCCAGGTTGTAGTTCTCGTTCATGCTATTATGTGGGAATTTGGTATCGGGATCAGAACTTAACGTCTTTGATGGATTTAGTTATTTAATGTCAACGTTTCGCCTCCTAGGGGGACTAAAATATTAACCCTGTAATGGACAAATGAGCTATTATTCGTGCTATAATCACATAAGGTGAGATGAAATGCAGCAGCAAATTTTACAGTTATGTTAACAGTGATGCCGCGCTAAGGAGACAAAATGTTGTCTAATCCCGATACCAAATTCCCACATTGTAATTTAACGTTTGTTTTCCTCCTCGTTAATTTGTTTCGTTAATGTTTTCGTTATATTTTATGTCTCTCTGGTCAATATAATAAATTTCCAGCAGAAGCTTTACGTGCAACACCAAAAAAACAGCCAATGAAACGTAATAGCAAAAGCGTTTAATCACCAAAAACGGTAATTACCGCGGACGAAGTGGCTCAACGAGGAGATTTACGGCGTTTCGAGTATAAAAGCGACTGAAATGATGTTATCATACAATACACAAGCGCGTTTAATATACGGCGAAATGCTAAAACACCAGATAAATACAATAAGAAACCTAACGGTGCGAATCGCATCTGAATAAGATAAGCTGCTCTCCGAGTATTTTTGTAATGTGAAAGAATGTCTGTCGGTCGGTTTTATTCGGAGAAGAGATTCCTGCTAAGTCCACCCTAATGCCTCCGAGATCCCATTGTTCGGATCCGTTTGAATTTTTGGATTGTTGGGGGAAAAAATAGGGTGATTATTTGGGAGCGGCATTTACCTAAATGATCAAAGAGAAAACGTGCATTCGAAAAAATATTAAGTACAGTGTAAAGAATGCAAGATTTAGATTATTTTTCTAAAAAAAAGGAAGAATAATTTTCTTCCGTTTGCAAGTCAACAAATCAAATAAAATTTTACTTAATAGCATCATACTGAGGAAACTATACTTGAGATAAATATCTCTTCAGTATAATCACTACAATGAAGAACTTAAATTGTATAAAAATAGTAGATTGTTTTATTAGGAGCAAAACGTAGGCTTTTCGTGGCAAATAGATTGGAGCCACGAAAAGCCACTTTTCTCCTTATATTAGTAATTTCAAGGTTACTTTATGCGCCGCCAGATGACTTTATGCTTCGCCAGATGACATTTTCTGCCATGGCAGTGAAATGACCATTTGTCATTACCTACATACATACAATATGTCACATTTTTCTGACGGTTGAAGAAAAATTATATATGCTCTGAAAATAATAAGGGACAACCAACTCAAGATCTCAAGACTTTTTAGATAAAAAAAATCCTATCTAATGTTTCTTAATTTTTTTTTATATGAAACGATTTCATCGCATCGTGTTTTTTTTTCTGGTTGAGGGGGATTTTGGAGCCTCATATATGATTGTGCTACTATATTATGTACATCATTGTATTTACATCACACACAATATTATATCTGAAAAGACATTATCTATAGCGAGTCAAAATTTAGTATGTATTTATACCCCACCTTACTTAGATATTCCTTTTGTTAACACATAGCTTTGATTTAAAGTCCCTTGTTATTAGTTGTCTTAACCTTTAAATTTTGCCCAGTTTAATTTTTGTTTTGCCCTAGTGTTTCGGGTGTGGCACTAGAAAAAGGCACGTAACATACTAAATTTCAAGTCGTCGTCTACCTTTATTAAGCGATAGATCGTCTGGCTGCAATTTTCCTACAATTTTTTCCTCTCCATTTTTCTCAGTTTTAAAAGATATCCTGTAAGAAGTTCCCACTTTCACTTCCTTTTTTTTTGCTTACAGAGGTATTATACCTTTTATTTTTTTCCTTTCATCGTTTCTTCTCTTCTCTCGTAAATGGTTCAGTTCTATTTTTTTAATTTTCTTAGGTTATGTTTCCTGAGAGTAAACAACGTGAACTTAGCTATTTATCTACGGCGCTTATCAAAACTTTCCGGTACTACCAGCGCGTCATTTGAACTCGATGCTTTTTCAACATAGCTTTCAGACTAACATCCCTCTATTTTGTTCTAGAACATTCCCACAGAGATTTTTAGCGGAAACGAGAATTTTCTCGGATCACTTACGCTGCAGAATCGGACAGGTAAGGTCCTCTTTAGTCGGGAGTTATTTCCATTTCCTGTTTGGGCAATCTGCTGTGTTTCTGGTTTTGAGTTTTCCCTTATCGAAGGTATGTCTATAATTTTTTTTTCAACTCGGTATTAATTTCTCTGTAAATTAGGGAACTAGGTTTCGTTAGAAACTCATCCAAGGTTCTGCTAGGAACACGGCTAGAGTTACCTCTAGGTTCAGTTGGAACAGCTCCCGATCTTTTCTGTCGCTGTCTGCAGTTCCTGAAAGAGGTTGCGGGGACAAAACAGATAATTCGTCCGTGTCCCTTTCATTTTAGTTAAGGGCGTGGCTCTTCTGGTTCTCCTGTTAGTAATTGCAACAGTCTATACAGTAATTGTAAATTCTTAAGTACTGTTACAATTTGATTTTGCCGCGCATTCAAGACCGAAGATTCAGGAACGATTCAGCGTTTAGAGATAACCGGCACGTACAAAAAAGCACGAAAATTTCTTGCATGCCACGCGACGAACCTGCGGCCTTTCTTTTCGATCTACATCTGAACGAAGTAACATCTCCGTCGTAATTTTGTCCTAGACAAAGAGTAAGATCTAGGGAATTGCGTCAAGTACGAATTATGTTCAGTTAATTTTATAACTAAATCGGATTAGCGGATATATCGATTAGGTGTTGATTCGAAGGAAAAAGAGGCAGATTCACCAGCATTCACCATAGGATTCTTTCTTTTATCACTTTCATTTGGAATAGCTGCTGAGTATTTTCCCCTCGTGATTTTTCCTGGACGGACGTAATCCACACGTGGACTCAGAAGATCCATAAGGTTGACTCCCAGGATCGCAGGAAAAGTATTGTAAGGACACTTCGGCTCCAGAGCCAGGAGAAAACCGTTGAAAGGCTCAGAAGATAAGTAGTAATTCATTTTTTGTTAAACATTTCATCTAGTTTTTTTTATTATCGCGTCAGTTAAATAGTAAATCTTCATTAATCACTTCAATGTAATTTAACCTTTTAAGAGTAGTACAATAGTGATTAATTTAATTTGTTACATTTTCAATTTCTACATTCATATAGATTTAATTATTATTTAACCAACTTGTTACCAGTCAATTTAAGTTTAACGTTATTTTAATATTGTTTAATTATTGTAAAGTAAGTTTCTGTATTTATTTTATTTGTTCATTATATTACTTTTGGGGACATAACTGTATTTTTTGTGTCACTACCCATACCTCAGAATTTTGCCAGGACATTGTTTTTGTGCCTTTCAGGCTTTTCGTAAACCACTCCATATTGTGCTAATCATCTTGCCAGCATTTGTTTAGTTTGGTCATTGTAAGTTTTTAGTAACTGTTTTCTTTTTTTTTTCCAGCCCTTCTGGTCTGGTTTATTTCGTTTAGTATGAACTTCAGTCAATTGTTTTGTTGGTTCGCCGATAGGACTTCCTTTTCCTGGGTTCCGTCGGTTGCCGGAGAACGCATGCCCTGCGCCGCTTAAAAAGAACTCTTACGCCCATCAGCTGATCGGACGAGATTGGGGCGCGGATTTCCAAGTGCAGAGGGTAGCGAGGTAACGGGATTGATACGGGCTTGGGGAAGGATTGATATCGGACGCATCCGTTTTTTTTGTTGTTGTAATAAACTTTATTTGGCGAATATCTATGTGTTATTGGTTTGACTAAAAACTTTGTCAACAAGGAAAAGATTTAATTAGTTGACTTTGCGGAGATCGAAATTATTTTGTATAACAATTTCAATTCCGTGCAACTGTTTATACAGCGTGAAATAATAAAAAAAAAGTGCTAATAGGTATCTTATGATGATTAGATTACCATCCCGTTGGGTTTAAAGTTCAATGTGCCCCCCGCTACGAAAAAATAATTTTTAAAGTTTGGATTAAAAATCAATTTTTCTAAAAAAAAGAAGAATAATTTTCTTGCGTTTGCAAGTCAACACTTGAGATATATCTCTACAGTATAATCACTACAATGAAGAACTTAAATTGTATAAAAATAGTAGATTGTTTTATTAGGAGCAAAAGGTAGGCTTTTCGTGGCAAATAGATTCGAGCCACGAAAAGCCACTTTTCTCCTTATAAAACATACTTTTTCTTTCAACGCCGAAAAACTGACAATTTCTTTGATTTGACTGACCACCAGCGGAGCATAAAGTGATTTCAAGGTTACTTTATGCGCCGCCAGCTGACTTTATGCTCCGTCAGACGACTTTATGCTCCGCCAGACGACATTGCCTGTCGGACGAGATTGGGGCGCGTATTTCCAAGTGCAGAGGCTAGCGAGGTAACGGGATTGATACGGGCTTGGGGAAGGATTGATATCGGACGCGTCCGTTTTTTTTTTTGTTGTTGTAATAAAGTTTATTTGTCGAATATCTGTGTGTTATTGGTTTGACTAAAAACTTTGTCAACAAGGAGAAGATTTTATTAGTTGATTGCGGAAATCGCAATTATTTTGTATAACAATTTCAATTCCGTATAACTGTTTATACAGGGTGAAAAAAAAAAGTGCTAATAGGTATTTTATGATGATTAGATTACCATCCCGTTGGGTTTAAAGTTCAATGTGACCCCCGTTACAAAAATTTTTTTTTTAAATTTTGGATTACAAATCATCAATGAACGCCACTGCATTATTTTTGTTGAATGGTTTATTCACAAAACACGTACCTTATCGAAACGTTCTTCACACAGGATGGTTTTTAGCCGGCATTATCCTATTATTAATCGATCTGGACCTAACGCGATTATTACTCCCTAATTCCTAATTAACTATGGGTGATTATTCAAATTTAGAATATGGTGCTCTTTTATGGAAAAACCGGTGGTATTGCACCTCGTGCACGGGATTTGTGGATAGAACGACTTCTAGACCGTCGAGTTCCAAGTGCATCTACATTTGTGTCCACCGTTCAGCATCTTAGAAAAAAAATCACAGAAAATTCTTGGTGGAAAAACAAGTGTTTTAAAAACAACGAACTACACCAAACGTTGCAAATTATTTGCCAACGTCACTAACTCGTTCTTAAAATATTTTCGTATCTTAGTACTCGACGTTGAAGTACAAATCTTACAACAAGCAGAAGCACGCCTCGAAATAAGCACCAGACGTCTTGTAGCTGAAATTGGAGTTTCGCAGTTCATGGTTCATCAGACTTTTGTGTTGTTTACGGACGAAGCGGGATTTACTAGATTTTGTAGAAATCACTAAACGTAGTGGTAAGTAAACAAACAAATTTCAATGGAACTTTTTTTTGCGGACGGTGTTTTTGTGCATGTTATTGTGAACTGTTTTTATACGATTGATTTCAAAACTGTTTTCTTTCACTCTAAATTGCGTTACGTTTGATTTCAGGGTGTCAAAGTATTTAATTTTACACTGTATAGTTAATATTCAGGGTAAAAGATTTCTGCGGATTCTTCGTATTCTTCAGATTTTTTATACTTCCGGTTATTCAAATTCTTCCAATTTTTCGATATTTTGTATAATTCAGATTCTTCAAATCTCAACTAACCGAACCGGAATTTTGATATTTTTCCCAGTTTTCGAGTTATGAACTCTCAAATTCAAAAAAAATGTTTCCCGCTAATCTCCAAAATGAAACCAACTGACTCTAAACCTTTGAATCCTATGATGCTAAACGTACGCAAACGATTACTATTTTATTTAGCTTTTGTGTCATAAGTTTTCAAAATCAAAAATTTTTTTGTTTTGTTTCCTGCAACTTCGAAATACTAGGTTTTGACAGAGTTCGGACGTCGAAGATTGCGACGGAGAGTTTTCGTAGTGTACAAAAATATCTCAAAATCCACGCAATACGCTGCAGTTGCAAAAATAAGATATTACATGTATAAGAAAATTATTAATCTGAGTGAAACATTGCATACAGAATAGTACTATATGGATTTTTTAACTTGTTCTCCTCCCGAATGTTTAAACTACAAAACGAAGCCTACAAAGTCGACCAGAAATATATTACCAGTAAACGAGAACGCAACAAATCATCTGCAAAAACATTCAGTTTTATCACTTTCTACGGAATCAAGACATCATCCAGCGGCCGAGATTGCTTTCCCACGTACCGAAACGGCCGTCAATAATAAGTCAGTAATAAGTCAGGATCATCTGGAAGGCCATTATGGCGCAGAATTAGATTAGTGTAATGTAAACAGGAAATAATTTGACATAATTATCGAACGTTCTATGCATGGCGTCGTCACAATGGCACATTGAAAATTTCATGGCATGTCGCTGCCACAAGGAGTAATTATTCTTTGCACCAAATCGTCAATGAAGATCGCCTTAACTGTAGCGCTGTCTTTGTGGGTGTCTAATGAAACGTGGATGGGTTCGGTTTGTGGTCGTGTGGTACTTGCGGAAGAAAAGTTGGCCCAGTAAGTACTAACGGATTGTTGAGAAATAAATAGAAAAGCTGTAAGAAAAATACCAAATTTATAATAAAATTGTCCATGTTAGTGTTGGAACCCAAGAGGTACTTCTAAATAGAGTATTTACAGTTTGCACAGCTGTACCGTTGGGACCCAAAATGATTTTATCTTCCAGAACCGAGAGTGTCTCCTAAAGTTTGTTTTCAGATATTGCAACTGTAGTTGTTCTACTTCAACAATTCAAACTTCAACAAAGATCTAAAGATTGGTAAAGCTAAACAACAGATGAACTTTATTTATTGCTTTTTTGTTTCAGGTGAGTGATCTCTTACCATTACGCCCAGTTCGGACATCGCAGTCATCGGTACTTCTTCAAACCTGAAATGCGTACATTTCCACGCACCATTTATCAAAAACAACTACTTTTTTCTCCCATTTCATTACACATTCCAAGCATTTACGCACGAACCGAAAAACCAGTACCGCTTCGGTCGGAAAAACCGACAAACAACGATTTCTGAATTTAGAGTTTAATAAGAGCGTTTAATAACGTCACATTATCGCATTACTACAAATTGGCACGACAGACGGATGAAAATATCCAAATGATATACGACCGAAGATGGTAACCGGTAGCCGAGGCATGCAGAATTTGCTGTCTGGAATGAGCTGGCGGTAGTAATTAGCAGAAAACCAAGTAAATTTATGTCAATCCACTATTCAGTAGCGACTCTACCACCGGCATTTCGTCTATTGAACTCCTGCTCCATTTCCGAACAAACAAAAGCACGCCGCTCATTAAAATCTCCCAAATTGGTCCGGTACCATCTCGACTTTTGACTCCAGTTTCCATTGTTAGCAAACTTCGATCACGTAGAATTCGGCATCTTTCTTATTCTTGCCTCGGAAACAACAATAATTTTTTAATGGTCCGTTATGGTACAACCACATAACCGTCGTTGTTTTTATGTGAATTCGCAGGTTTTGCTGGCCGCATTTTATTTATGCGGTCGCATTAAATGTAGTGTTAAATGGGTTAATGTAGCAAGAGAAAAAAACAAAGTCGGCTGTTAAAGATCATGTTATTATGTATGCGAAGGAATTATACATCAAGACAAGTGGAACGACATGGATTTGGTTCATTTGTTTACAATTAAAATGTCAGTAGGTAGGGGCAACGGTACTTGTGTTCATGAAGAAAATTTAATTGTGGAATTAGCATAATGCACGAAAGTGTTGCACAAGTTGGTAGTTGTGGATGGTTCTGTATGTGTGACACTTTTTGTTTTATCTGGAAAAAGATCTACTTATTTAGAAAATTTATTAGACTCATTCTGTTGCCATTGCAACATTAACACATATACAGAAAATGCCTAAGTAAAATACCATTTTTTAAGACCATTTAACTAATAAAAAGATTTAGCAGAATCCGAAAGAAAAAGTTAGTGTTTCCATTAAAAAAAAAATGTGACTGCAAAAAAAAAACTGGTTACAAAAAATACATTGCTATGTCAAAATGTGACGAGAATTAATCTGTCCGAGGATTTTTCAAGAGAATATCATTTAACGGAATTATGAACTTTGTGCAGAACTTTATCAATAGTCCGAACATACACGTATTAATGGTGTTGAGTCCCAGATATTAATAGTTCGCTGTGTAGCCCGGTGCTTCCCGTGGACTATGCGTATATCTACGTTAGACCTATGTGGATAGTTCTAAAATATGCTCGAGAAGGAGAACAATTTTTGGCTCTTAAAAGATGTTTTTGATATTAATAGTACGTTCTTAAGCCCAATTCAGGGGAACGACACAATTATTGTTGGACTCACCTGTATACATGGATACTTTGCACCTAGTTTAGCCCGCAACGTTGAATTGTTTTTTTTAAGGAACGGTTACTGAAATATAATTATGAAAAAATAGCTATTTATGTAACCAGTTATGAAATGCAGTGTTCTGTATAACGAATGGACTTTCTGCGGGACGAGCGAAGCGAGTTCCCGCAATATGACAGGAGTTACACAAAACAACATTTCATAACGTGTTACATACAAGATTTTTTTCTAATTTTGAGGAAAAATGAATATATAGTGACATTAGAGGTGTTACACCCAGAAGGAGTAATTTCCTGGAATGGTATTTTTGACAACAGAATGATTATATTTAAAGCTTCTAATGGTTGCAACGTCTCATCTTTGACAGTTTTTGAAAAAAAAACATTAATCTCTTAGTTTTGAGTAAAAAAAAGGTTTATCAGAGCTGATAAGTACAGGTATTTTCAGTTGTTGTGTCTCCGCCTACTTATGTTAAGCATAACAAAATGCCTCGAGTCCGAAGGCATCAACAATATCACCTATGAACCACTTTATTGTCTTATCTAGATGATCGTCTACATGTACTTTTTCAGCAAAACAACGCACGTCCACACATTGCTCGTCGAACTATGGACTCTCTCCAAGAAGTTGGCGTTAATGTTTTGCGGCGGCACCCCGTTCACCGGATTTAAATCCCAAGTTGCTTGGAACGAGTTCCCACAAGCAAACATCAACCATCTCATTTTGTAGATGTCGAAACGTGGACAGGAGTGTATTCAGCTATGGGGTCGCCAAACACATTATTGAGTTTTTTCGAATTATATGTTATTAGAATTTCTTGGAAATCTAATCGTTTCATTCTTGCGAGTAAGCTTAACACATTGCCAAGAAATCACGTCCAAAAAATTATTCCTTCTGGGTGTAACACTTCTAATGACACATTGAGTATATTAATTATCTTTTAAAGAAACCTGTTTTATCCTACAAGGACTTTGCATCTTCTTCCGCTGCTTCAGCTGTTAAGAATTAAAAACCATGAACTTCTATATTTGGACAAACTCAAATTCAAATTTTCTGTGACTAGTTACGCAAAATTTGACGTTGCGCTCGTCGTGCCCCAAACTACTCGTGCTACAATCAACCGTCTTGTGAAACTTGTATAATAATATACTATTTATTTGTCAAAATTAAAAAATATCTATTTAGGTACCAGATGGACATCTTAACATAGCATTGACTATTTTCCTTACAGCTATAACAAAACACTACTACCATCGCAAATGGCAAAATTCAGTTTAACTTGGTACTGAACTATAAAAATTTAAGGTTAATAAATTTAAATATTTCATCATCATCATCATGTTGACGCTACAGTCCTTGATAGACCTTAGCCTGCTTCAGGATCTCCTTTCATTGATCCCTAACTAAGGCCGTTCTCCTGGGTGCATACGCGTCAAGTTTTCGACGCTATCGTATGTTCGGCCCTGCGTTTTTTTGGTTTCTTGGATTCCATTTGACACGAGTTTTCGTCTAATTTGCGTTTTCTATTATTCCGAGCATATTTACAACTCATATGAGACAATTTAATATCGATCTTTACTTATGTTCCGACGAATACTTTTATTATTTCACCTTGGTGCCTTGTTGTGTTTCACTTGCTTTTTACAACGACACTTAAATCAACGTCTTAGATAATTGCATTTTCACGTTACACTAATTAAATTTATAACTAACATCACGCTAATTCGAAACAATTGCGAAAACGCACTTACACTAGTCCGATGACGTTACAGTCAAAACAAATGTTGCACGACGAACCCGTTGTGGGCTCAACCGTTGTTAACGCGTTATTAGTCTTGTAGTTATATTTTGTAATTCAAGAAAGTTTGCCCGGCTATCACTGTAATTGACGAGCGAATAGACGTTTTCACGCCAAAAATTGCGTAGCACTTAATTTACCTGCTCTCCCGTCAATTATATTATTATAGCGATGTGCTGCAATACTCATGAGTAATGAAATTTGATATATACGCATTGTTTATCAGATTGTAGTGTTTACATTTCGGGGTTACATTTCGGGGTTGCCATATTTTGGGGCCCGGAGGCCTGGAACGTGCTGTTGATATGTAATTTAAATTTAATAATTTAAATTTATAAGTATATACAGGGTGATTTACGAAGTTGCCTCAAATATTTAAACCTGTGATCGTTCATAATATGAGGAGAAATAGAAAAATAAAAAAATTCTAACTAAGAAAACCCTACATTTATCGCTTGCAAATTTACACGAAAACTAATTGAGAACCGCTATCATAATTGAAGCACTATTAGTAAATCGACCCTTATCTCTTAGCCTAAAAAAAGGACTTTTTTTGCTGACTTGAGTGCGGTATTTTGACTACTAAAAATGTCTTTATTTTCATTTGACATAACCGATATTCTTTAGTGACATAACCGATATGATTATGACTTTCTTCGCAGGCTGCAATTTTGTGAATGGTTGCTTAATCAAGTCATTCACAACAACCTTTTTCTAACTACTCTTCTGAGCACTGATGAGCTAGGATTCACGCGAGATGGTGTCCATCAGAATTGTCGACAATATTTTGATTAGCCCCCATATTTTAATACAATGGTAAACAGGTGCACAATACTCCCTATAGTGCAGATATAGTGTCAGAGTCGTTAGATAATACAGGAAAGATGAACCGCAAGAAATGGCCCGTTACTGTGACCCCCACGTTTTCCAGATTTAAATCCATGTGATTTTTTCGTGTGGGGCCACATAAAACAGCCTGTGTATACAATAGAAGAACTTCAAATGGGGTTGAAAATGGAGCAAAAACAATTCGCGAAATGCCCGATATTTTTGAGCGAGTGCTTGAGTTCTCGATATGTCGGGGCTTGTGGTCCTCGCGGATGACTCAGACGGGATCGGGGGTCGTCCATTAATTACGTGAGCCCAAAATGGGGGGGGAGGGGTCTAGTAAAATCTCATCAAATCTCATCTAAAGGGACCAGTCAAATCTCATCAAATCTCACTTCAACTTTTTAATTAAAAAATACACATTATGTATTATTACATAGAATATAGAAAAAAAACTTTAAACTTATTGTTTTACTTTTTTTAGGTTTTCTATTTTGTCCGCAAACAATTTTTTATTACAATAACAATCTCGAGTATAGACAGTATTAAATATTTGATATGTATGGCATTCCCCGAATTGAGACAATTGTCGCACAATTTATTTACCAGACTCTCTTCGTGGAAATCCTCGCCGAAATTCGTTCAACGAACAATACAGAACGCCCTTGCCCATGAAGTGAGTGAACAATTAGGGAAGGTAATTGTTATAGTGTGCCTTAAACGCGCTATTATTTTTCCAAATATCAATATGTAGTGGTATTTAGCAAAATACAGAGTGATCATAAAGTTCCGCACAGAATTCATAATTTAGTTATGAATTCTTTTTTAGTTTGTTTTTAAATTGCCATCTTTTGACATAAAATTTTTGTTGATGTCATGTGTTTTTGAACTATGACAGCGTCATCAATTTTTTTAAATGGCAACTCCTAACTTTTTTTTGGGTTTTAAATACACTTATTTCCATTCTCTATTCAACAAGATTAAAAAGTTCATATTTTGCATAACTTTTTTTTTAAATTACGTTTGACAAAAAAAATAAAATTTATTATTAATTGAAAAAAATTGAAAAATAACAATAAATTTGGAAAGCAAACAACGAAAAATGAAAAACAATTTAATAAAATTTAACGCAAGTGCCCAAATTGCCACCCGTCAACTATTTGATGACACATTCCCAGACGTGTTTTAACGCTTTAAGCACTTCGTATTCGTAGTGAAATACATGGTATTTTTTCAAGGAATAAAAATTTAATTTATCACTTTTTCACTCTTGTTGAATAGAGAATTGAAAAGTGCATCTAAAACCCAAAAAAAAAAGTTGGGGGTTGCCATTTAAAAAAACAGATGACGTCATCAACAACATTTTTATGTCAATAGATGGCAATTTAAAAACAAAAATCGACCTGTTCGAGCGTTTTTCGCAAAAACAATACATAACTAAATTATGAATTTTGTGCGGAACTTTATGATCCCTCTATACATGAACATACATAAAAATTAATTATTTAAAAATTTTAAGTGATAAATCTCACGTGAGGGGGAGGAGGGTTTGACCAAATTTCATCAAGGGGGAGAGAGGGGTCCAAATTAACAGAAAAACACCTCACGTAATTAATGGACAGCCCCTTACGCAAGCCGCATCGTTGAGAGAAGAGGCCAGTCTCAATCCAGGAGGGGAACGAACGGGACGGACGAGTGTCATAAGATATGTATACTGTTACCAAATATTAAGAGTGATAAGTATTAATATTGTACATTATTTAGTGACCGGGGGAGGGTAGCACAATAAAGGAAAGCATCGATCTCTGAGAAATTCTGGAACAAATAAGTGACTAATCAAATACCATGAACGGCTCAACAGATCAGGGAAATGAACCGGACAAAATTCAGAATTTTTAGTGTTTTCAGATATAAATGATAACTCTTGAAGACATACAGGCTGTCTCAAAAAGTGCCCACTTTTCAGAACTAGTTTCCTTGAACTTCCCGGAATCACTTTTAGTTTTTCTTTGTGACTAATTTTTTTTTATTATAAAGCTCATTACTAAAATTTCAAAATCAATGAAACCGTAATGAAAATCCTTTTCAGTCAACTTTTCGGGGATTCACACAACTCCGCCGCCCCCTCCCATCCAACTTCGATTTCAGCACGGTCACCATTCGTCAATTACGTGGTTGCCTTGCAGACTTTTAACGTCTGTTCGGCTTAATAACGCTGCTGCCTTCAAGACCGGTGCAATAATAACTGATGATGTGTTGCGCTGCCTATGAATACACGATCCTTTTACTTCCCCTTTAATTTGCTTATACCAGCCATATATGGCATCTAATTACATGTTATTGCTATTATCATCACTCTTTGTACTCTACATGCAGATTGTTTGATACTTTCTTATTCATGAGGTCGTACGGACTACTCTCGCCGCTCATTGTTTCGCTTTCCTCCCGGAATGTTTCCTTCTAAAACGCCTTTGTCGCTCCAACAATCGACGATGATGAAACAACTGCTAAACATGAGCGTAAGTGAATCGTTGGACAAAAATTCAACGTGTCAGTTGGGCGCCCGAGTTGTTCGGGCGCACTTCTGGTTAGATTTTTCAAGAATTAATTGTAACATCGATGCAATCTCATTAGAACCGTAGTTTGATCATTTTACGCATAAATTACTTCTGATTGACCGATTTAAAATATCGCATTCTCATTTTAAACCGAATTATTAATGGTTTCTCCACCTACTTGATCGTATCGTGTGTTCCTAATGGTGTAGATTACAGCGATAGAAAAAAAAAACATGGGCAGATTACGGGCAAAGAGATAATCACTTTGATGGGAATCCTAGCTAGATTCCCATGGACGCGATTTGATTTTTGAAGTTGCTGAATGACGACCGGTTTCACATGTATCGAAGGGAGAGGTATAAATAGTTAATTCGTAGACTATAAAGAGACAGAAAACTATCGTGCCTCGAACGCGGCTGTGTCGGTTTTATAGTTTGTCTACTTGATACTTCAGTTTAGAAAGAAAACAGAA
Source organism: Diaperis boleti (assembly GCA_963583935.1). Lineage (NCBI taxonomy): Eukaryota > Metazoa > Arthropoda > Insecta > Coleoptera > Tenebrionidae > Diaperis > Diaperis boleti. Next base: position 35,435,005 of record OY757245.1, on the reverse strand, counting down.
GAGTCTGATGACAAGAAGCTAGGCAATACACTAGACATACATTCTCACGTTTCCAGAAAAAAATGGTCTATTGCTTCCTAGAAGCACTTTTGGAACGCGCATAAAGAGCACTAATGAAGCACTTCGACAACAATTGTGTAAACTTGTAAACCAAACTCTTCAGTTATTACGCAATAATATTTGCAAGCTGCTGGAGAGCATTCTTGGGTTTTTTAGCTTTCGATGCCTCATAAACGATCGGTTTTATTGTCGTTTCCTTACTGCCTTGTCCGACCGAGTGTTGACTCTCTCCTCGAGTGAGAAGTGTTAGGTGGATTAGCGGCTGATGGTTTATGCTGGTTCGAGTGGCAGAACTCTGATATTACCCTCTCGTTACGTAATTCACTATTACATCACGCGAAAAACAGCAATTAAGGGCAGCATTATCGATCCCTTCCGCGAGGCATCAATCACCGGTCCGAGCCGTTCGATTTTTGGCTTTAGTTCCCGTTGCTTCTCGAAGCCGACAATCAGTTTACGCCATAAATCTGTTGAATCGATGGTTTATCGTTGTTTAAAAGCTGCCCTCGGCCGTCGATTTATCTATATCACAGAACCACGACTATGATAACTTTCCTTCTCGATGGACGGAGTGATTTAGAGTCGCCCGAATCACTACGTATTACAATAATAGTGATTGGTGGAAGGCAAAGTGAAACTGAAATTTATGTCGGCGATACTTGAGGCGTCCCGTTTCGCGCCCAGAGGTCGCAGAGTGGGCTGTGAACTAATGGCCTGGATGGGGGCGACAAATCAAGAGTGATAATGGAATAAATTACTTATATTGTATAATGGATTAAGATTAGTAAAACGAATTAGGCTCTATGCTTACATATCTGTTAGTTGACGACGTCATTCTGATCGCATCAGGTTTTATCCTCTCACGTCAGATCAATCATTCATTTCTCACTCACTCACTCATTCATTCCTTTCTATATTCCTACAAGATACTAAATAAAATTCGAAAAAAAATTTGAAGAATGATAATCAAATATAGAAAACAAAAGAATACTAAAAGACAGTGAAGAAATAAATAGAAGACAGATTATACGCATGAAAGAGACAAGAAATAAAATTACTCAAACCTAAAATAATTTTCAAATCCTCAGTATATGAGCAACTAATAAATTATTGAGAACTGAGAAAATGAACCCTCAAAACGCGACAAAATTATTGAAAAAAAAAAAAAACACGAATGTTATTCAGGTCAAAATTACGACATTCCGAGTTGACACCGTTGTGGAAGACCTTGTACCAGAAGTAAGAAAAAAATTGTAAAAAAATTCGGCGAGATCTCCTTACGAAAAATTAGAGGTTTGAAGATGCAGACTTTACATCAAGTTATCTTCAAATAAAGACTATGAATGTCCGCGTTTTTTTTTTTATTTATTATGAGCATGATTACGTGTAATAACAATCCAAAAAAAACATTCTTCATAAAGTGGATTTAACGAGGAGTAAAAAAAATATTCCATTTTCACAAATTTTCGTCAAAAAGGAGCGGAAACAAGGCTAGAATTATATTTTATTGCTGGGAAGTTCAGAGATGGCATGGGTGGAATATTATTTGGTAACCCGAAAAAAGACCGCCAAGAAATTTTGCTTAGCAAGTTCTCTCAACAAAAATTGAGTTTTTTTTTATAATAATGGCTATTTTTTGGAATATCGAGTACGCTGATCTGCATCTGCAGTTGGGTGCTTGTAAAATAGGTTGCCATGGTCCATTTGCTTGGCCCGCAAGGAGTCCAGATCTTAACCCATTGGACTATTTCTTTTGGGGTTATATGAAAGACAGGGTTTATGAGACGCCTACACGAGATCCTGACGATTTTTTAAATCGTATTTTTGCTGTGATCAGAACGACCGACGACGATGTTGGATAGAACAACACAACATGCCATCAGAAGGGCGGAAGCATCTATTCTATTAAAACCCGTGCGGTCCAGATTCAACAATTCAATTCGATTTAGTTCATTAGCGTGCCAAGTGAGAGCGCTATATGACGCATCTATGAGGAAGAGCAGTTGAAACGTATATTGTGGAACAACTTTGTTTTCACCGTCAAATTGGCGACTGAGGGCTTGGAGGATTAGTGCGATCGAGGGTGGGACCGTGCGCAAAGTAAAGCATTTCTTCGGTCGATTATAGGATGCGTGGCCAACACAAAACTCGCATTTCGTTGTTTGTTGAACATGTCTACGTGGAGCGTAGACCACGGGTTTGGCTAGTGAACCTTAATGTTGGAGGCACAAATTTTGAACAATAAATTACTTTTTCGTTGACCGATTATTAAAAGCCAATTTAACATATGATTTTGACTAACAAATCGATCGTTAATTAGTGCACCATTTTACATTAATGCTTGATTTTTCATTAACGCACGATTTTGCAATTATTAATTCATAGAAATTGTTTTTGCATTTACGGGATTCGAACCCGCAACCCACCGATTTTGAATCGGCGCCTTTCACCATCCACCCATTTTCGTGTATCAGTTTTGTATGAAATTGCGCTGCTTATCTTAGTCGCTACACATGATTGCCGACTTTCCGCCGGCAACAAACTCAAACATGCATTATTTGCACTTTTCAACACTGCAGTAATTTAGGATTTTCTAGCTCCATTTATAAACTTACAGAAAAATTAACACCACCTTCACAATGGCAAACTGTTTTTTATATGGCGACTTCATTTGTTTTCAGAGACAACTGTTTCTTGGCATAAGTGACCATTATTTTATGAATTGAAATTTCAGAAATTGCCTCCTGAATTACAAATGAAAACCATATTAGCAACGCTTCCAACTCAGGTTTTGAACATATTGTTTTTTTTTTCTCTCTCTTTCGCCCTATTATTGTTTTAATCGACTGTTTTAATGTGTAATTTATTTAGACGTTAACAAACTGTTAGGTAAGAATATTGTACAATACGTTATTTGATTAAAAAATAAATTATTATTCCGTAGATAGCCCTGAGGAAGTCGACAAAAAAGCGTCAACGAAACGTCGGCGTTTTAACATAGATTTTGTTTTACTTCTTGCCCTTATCCCTGTGAAAAAATAAGCAGTTTTAAACAAAGTTAAAAGACGAATATCTTGTACAGGGTAATTCACAAAAAATGTTGGGTACACCCAATAACACTCCGAATTCGGAATGCCTTAATTTTGAGACAGCCTGTATGATGAACTCAAAAATTTGTAAAAAATCAAGCAAACAAATAGAGCCTTGCTCTAATACCCTTAGTTCTTTCATGTAGAAAACCATGAAACCTGGGGAATGGTAATAATGATCAAACATTATACAGGGTGTTATTCCTAGCAGAAAATTTAACCACAAGTAGAAAGGTCAAAATAATTTTTTTTCTATTTACCACTGCCAAAATCCGCAATTTTTTTGAACATTTTTCTGACCCCTTATTTCACCCTCCGCCAATGCCAAAATAAAAAGCCGAACGAGGTAAACACCTAACTTTTTAGAGACAAAAAATTTATCGTTTAGTAAATTTAGTTATCAGTTGAGTGTCGCGCCGCTATGTATTATTATGTGTGCTCGATTCTTGTTCTCGCTGATTATTTAATTATGATTTCGGACGTCGCAGATGTAATTGCGTTTTGGAAACTGAACCTGAAATTTTTAAGTATTCGAAGATGTGCTTCTAAATGTATTCGTACTGTCGGTGACACATCAACATTTATCGTTTATCGCACGTAAGGATTATACCTGATCTAAGAGAGTTTATTATTACATGCTAACCTACTTCAATATTATGCATATTATGGTAGGTGAGTAGATGTTTCCATTTAAACAGTTTTTATTTCGATTCGTTTATCGGGTAAAGTTTTTGTGTCTTCCTGACAATCAATGAACGTGAGTCCATAGGCGGGTGTTGGTTTTTAGGGTCAAACTATTTTTAGTTTTAACTCCGTTTGCGACTGCGAATTGTCTAACTAAAAATGTCTTTCACAAACCTTAACTATCTCCCCTAACTCCTCCCATCGCAATCAAGACGTCCCATTCCAAATAATGGTACTTGAGATTTTTTCCCGCCATAATTTACAAACCGATGTCAGCTTAGATGTAGAACACCGCAATCAATCCCCATTTTATGCTCCATTTTACGAGCGCAAAAACTTCCTTGAATAACTTTATCAGGTAGTACCGAGAGCGTTCCCAATTACCCTCTGTGTCTTTCAATATGGCGGACTGACTTGTAGTGAGTGGCATTAGGAATTGTTGCGATCTTGTCTTTTTGTGATGCATTTTTAATTTTGCTATATGTTTTTGTCATGTCTTTGGAGGCAGACAAGGTGATTTTGAACATTCGTCACTTCTAATTTCCGTTATAGATACTTTTTACAGAGTATTCAGTAACCTTGTAATGCTGAAGTCATTACATCTTCTGTTCTTGTATTTATTTTTAGTTGCTTTTTAACCTAAAACAGTTATTTGTTCAAACACGTTTATTTATTACGAGCAATTATGAGTGCTAAACAAAAAATTCTTACCACTGCTGTCAAAATAATTAATAATAACTCTGACGTCATCATAACAGTTTGAACCAAAATGGTCAAAACTGCCTACAAACAAGCATTCCAGATTCGGAGCCACCCACCGTTAATCACATTTTTAATTAAATTCCACCATATCGCTCCAATCTCCAATAAAGTCTCAAATCTCAAGACGACTAACGAATCGGTCGGCAAAAAAACTTAATTAAGATTTTTATATTTATTGCTGTCTGGATGTAAATTCCTCAAAACGGGATTGCTTGCCGTAGAGACGTAAAAAGCGGCATAATTAAAGATCTAGTGTGAAATTCGTTTTTTTCTTCCGAGAATCGGAGAGCTCCCGAGGAAAATCTATGATAAATGCACGGTACAGTAGCGGTCATAGATCATCCTCTGGTGCTGCTGCAACGGCCCGATACGATCTTAATTGCTGAAAAACAACGTGGCATTTCTGCATTAACTGTTAAAATTCTTTTATTAAAACTAATTAGGTTTGCTGCTTCTATTGTGAATGTACGTTTCCTATTCCATGTGCGGGTTTCCGGTGAGATTTTAGGCGATAGAGGCGTAGCGTGTGCTCGAGAAGATGGCTAATTAAATGAAGATGAATAGAGAAGCTGGTCAGTGATGATTTTTATTGGAAGGCAAAGAATACATTTTTTACAGCCACTTTATTTCTATACATAACAGTGGTTTCGTGAGTCGCTTCTGGTCGAAATATTTTACTGTCGACAACAAATGCCGCAACAATTAATTACTTCCAAGATTCCAAGATAATAGAGAATATACTCTAGATTCAAGAACAAACGGTAAATACAAACTGTCTCTTTAATTTTCGGGGCTCCAAATTAAAATGTTGAGAAAAAAATCGAAAATTCAAGCTGAAAAAATAGTAGAAACAGAGAGTGGCTTTCTGCCATTATCTTTATCTTCCTCCACGATCACCTCGACCATTTCCTTTGATTATCATACTTTTTGGCTGCCGGCCCATTTCGTTCCAGACCGTTTATGTCTCCTCGTCATACCTTATTCTGCTTGTTTTACACCGGTAATTGTTTTCTCCGAGGACCACACAAAACGTCCGCCTCAAAAACGAACACTGGATCGGCACGACGCAACGCTTTTTTCGCCGTTTTTATCTCATTTTTAATTTATTCCCCTTTTGTTGTCCAATAATGGAACCGATCGTCGAAAAATTTTTCATCATCCGTCGCTCTCGTTAGCGCAAAAACCGGCGAGATCTTGTGACGCACAACTGGATAATTGCTTCAATTAGGATTCAGAATGGGAGCTCTTCGTTTCTTCCTCGCCTCAGCGATTTTTTCTTTACCGCTGAGGAACCTTGCTCGACAAAGTAATGTATGAATCAGTGCGAGAAACCGTTTGGCAACGATACCTCATACATCATACACATATTTTTCCAATTGCGTCTAGTTGGTGATAAATTTTCTTTACATACACATTTCAGTAATCTGCCAATCACCACCATGACGATACAAAGTGATCAAAAATCCCGGACGCGTTTTTGCTATAAATAATTGCTTCAATTAGTCTTCGCGCTGGAAGCAGTTCTTCAAATCTGCAAATCGTCGTAATTACAGAGTGTCCGTAAAAAAACGCCCAAGAGACAAAAAAAACAACGCAGTCTCCCATTATTACATAATACACTCGTGTGATTTATCGTTAATATTCTCAAAGCACAAAACGGCGATAACAGTACTTCGAATGCGGATTAAATGTGGGACGTGAGAGAATATAATTCGCTTTGTGTAACGACGAAATGTTTGCCTCAAAGTTGTGCAACACATTGTACAAATGAAGCAAATTAAGGTTAATAACAGATATCGCGGAGATCGTCCGATTAGATGTTTATTGGACCGCTCGGGGAAAGAGGACCTCTGACATTCACTCCGTTGAGGTTTCGGTGGTTCACCTGTCGTCGTAACTGTCGCCGGAGTTTCGCCGAATCATCGTCTTAATGAAATGAATTGCTTGAGTTTGCACAATGGGATTTAAAGTAATTTTACGAACACGGTATGCTCTTCTATGTCTTTCACTTACATAATAAACTTACCTACTAATTAGGTTACTTAATCTGTTTGTAAATTAACGTCAAATTATATCTTTACCTCACAAATAACGGGAGTCCCAAATAACACCGTAGAGTAATAAGGGTGACCGTATGCATCCCTGGTGGAAAGGCCCTACATAATAGTAATTATACACCAAGGTTGCCGTGGTTTATATACTATTTTTTTCACTACTAACACGTTTGTTTAACTTTTTTTCAAATGATCACCATAATCACCATAATGCGAAAGGTATTATTAATAATGACAGAAAATGTCAAGTCAACACATCAACTATGGCAGTAACCATGTCAACATTGAGGTCAATTGTTTTTATTATCTACTAGTAGGAGAAAAACAGAAAAATCCATTATTGGGTAAGGTACAGAAAATGAATTTCTGAACCATCAAACACACACAAACACACATGTTCTTAGGCAAAAAGGGCTTAAGTCAGAATTTAGCAAATTTCAGGTTATTAATGCACTGATCTAGTAAGTCCAAACATTACTTATTGTGTTTTGTATTAAGGTCTTAAGTTGACTTAAGTCTTTATGTCTAACCATTTTCCTACAATAATAATGATTCTAAGGACTTAACTTGACTTAAGACTTGTTAGGTAATGTAAATAATCATGTAAATATGCCAGCCGGATATGTTGGTCGCCGGCTTTATGATGCTTTTAACGTTTATGGACATATATACAATATTGTAACGTAGCCTGAGCCGGGCGGGTTCGAGGATTTAAAGAAATATTCTGGCGCACACCGTATTTACAAACTTTTATTAAAAAGACTAACTTTTCACAATGTACAGACTTTCACAATATCACGCGCTGATCACTTGTTCACGATGCTTCCAATAGACTAACTTGCTCCGTTGTTTGAACACTTCTTATACCGCTCCCTTCGTTCTCGATTTCTTCTATTCCCGGAATCATGAGATCATGTTTCCGACGCAAAGGATTATTCCAGAAGAATGAGATCAGTCTCTTGTACGAGCGTGGTATAGCATGAGATCACCGCCACAGAGTCTTCTAGAGCATCCCATGTGAACAATTATTCCCAGACGTTCTCATGTGGACTATTCCAGATTAATTACGTTACCATACGTGGTGAGATCATCATGACATTATCCGCTTCCGGGCCGTCGCGCCGTCGTCTCAATATGTAGCCGGATTTTACGACCATCAGGAACTCCGCGGCCAATTTTGACCATCGGACCCATTTTCGTGGCAGTGCGTACAGTGGCTTCAATATAAGGAGCTCGGTTTAGTGCACTACAAACACTCTTTGACAAACACTGACAACTTTAAAGTTTTAAGTTTTCTTAAGAAGGGGGAAAAGCCGGAACTTAAAAGATTTTCCACTGGAGACAAAATACAAAGGTTTGCTTCCAATTTCTGTTGAGAAGAAAGAAGATTTATGTGCTTTACTAAAATTTGTACCCGTCTTCCACGAGTTTTATAAAAGTTTACTCACATCTGAGATTGCCATGTATAATGATCCCGATTTAGTGGACGTACAAGCAGAAGAAGAAAGTAAAAAAATTGTTAAAACAACACAGTATTTTTTTTATTTGATATTTTTAAAGAAGCAACATGTTTATTTAATGTTATGTTACGTAATAAATTGAGCTTTAATTACTCGATGTTTTTTTGACTTAAGTCCTTATGTCAGACAAAATATATAAAGGTTATTAATCAAGCGGTTCTAAGGACTTAAGTCATCGAAATCCAGGCAAGGATTCATTTTTTTCGTTAAATATTTTCAAGTTATCATTCGTCTCAGCTTTAGTAATAAGTGTGTCTAATTGTTACCCATTGAAAAAAATAATCAGATTTGCAAACAATTATACAACTTTAAATCTAATTTTTAGAGAACTACAATTTTTGACTTAAGCTCATATTGCCTAACAACAGAGATATATAATAATGTTTTTTGAAGCTAGTAGTGAAAAAACTAACTTCTCTGTTTTTGTATCACTTCCTTTCGTTTACATATTTTCCCTCTTTTTGCTGTTTTACAATTTTACTATTATCCCTTTAGTTACTCTCTCTATCACCAACATACAGTTCTCCTGTCCCTTTTCTTATCTTTATCTTATACTAGCTGACCCGGCAAACTTTTTACCGCCTCAGAGTCAATAAATGTTGTGTTAACTTATTGGCTGAATCCAATTCAGGTTTTTTATCAAAACGTAATGCACACAACGCCATCTACTGGCTTTACCGTAACCAGCATACAACGCTATGTCCATTTTTGTTTCTGTCATGTATCAAAAATGGCGTTATATACGGATTTCATACAAAATGTATGAGAACATTTTTTTCGTAAATTTTTCCGATGTTTTAATAGCATCGTTATTCGCCCCCGAAAAAGTCAGTCAATTCGTTCTCAAGATATCATCAAAAAAATTGTGTGTGGAGTCCACGCGCAACAGAAGTGAAACTTTGAAGTTTACTCCTTAAAAATCTATTTTCACTTTTCAAGCCCGGGACAACAGATTTTGGTACCAGGGGGCTTTCTTATTGTCGTTGCCCTGTACCAAGCTCCCCGCCCCCTGTAATTTTTCCGATGTTTTAATAGTTATTCTGCTATTCGGGGCGGAGGCAAATCCAACAAATTAAAGATCGTAAACATCGGTCCAGCCGTTCTTGAGTTATAAACCCAAGGGAGCCCCCTGAGCCCCCTGTCAATGTTTTAATAGTTATTCTGCTATTCGGGGCGGAGACAAATCCAACAAATCAAAAACCATGAAAATTGGTCCAGCCGTTCTCGAGTAATAAAGGCAAGGGGGCCCCTTAAGCCCTTTTGTCCATGTTTTTAATGTTATTCTGCTATTCAGGGCAAAAACAAATCCAACAATACAAATATCATAAAAATCGGTGTAGCCTTTCTGGAGTTATAAAGCCAAGCCCATCCCCCCCCCCCCCCACCTAAGCCAAAAAATTAAAAACCATGAAAATTGGTCCAACCGTTCTAGAGTAATAAACCCAAGGGCCCCCCCTGGGGCTCCATGTCCATGTTTTAATAGTTATTCTGCTATTCGGGGCGGAGACAAATCCAACATATCAAAAACCATGAAAATTGGTCCAGCCGTTCTCGAGTTATAAGTATTCGAACAAACCCGACTTTGTTTTATATACAGTGTGGAAATTAAGTAAGGAATAAATTCAGTAACTCCGTTAGTATCTGCACTAGAAATAAGACTTAAAAGGCATATCGCAGGGTTAATTATATCGCATCCGAGGAACGTATACCATTTTTTTTCATTAGTTTTTTTACAGTTATGACGTCATCAATATTTGTTTAATGGCAACCTATGTTTTTTATTTGAAATTTTAATAATTTGAACTTTAGCGCCGTTTTAATTAATTTTTTCCTTATGTAACCTATTAAGTATTTGATAACGTTGAAAACAGAATAAAAAGCTCTACGCGAATGTAAAATAAAAAACATAGGTTGCCATAAAAAAAAAAAATTGACAAGTCAACTGTCAAAAAAACTAATGAAAAAAATTTGTATACATTCCTCGCATGCGCTATAATTGATTCTACCACACGTTTTTTAAGTTTTATTTCTAGTGCAAATACTAACGGAGTTACTGAATTTATTCCTTACTTAATTTCCACACTGTATATAGAGATTTCGTTTATTCAATTTCATGCCGTCTGATCCGATCCGGATAATCTTTATAGTCACTTTTCTTTAGCTTTTCTGTTTTTTTTTTTCATTCTTTTGCTCTTTTCCGATTCGATCGTCAAAATTTTCTTTCCAATTTTCTTCTCATTTTTGTATTACTTTTTTCTTCACTGTTTCGGAACAATATGTAACATCACCAGGGTTGTTAATACATTCCCTATCTTGGTGGGGCTTTTAATTAAGTGATCACTTTCCTCCTGTAGGTTATTTCAGGTTTACTGTAGGTAATGTCGTAATTCGTATACTACTGTGTTAATGGGTGAAGCTACAGCCTTTATGCGGCGACCCTTCATACTCCACACAAGTTCTATACGATTCAAATCCGGAAAAAGCGGTGGCCAAAAGAGAATTTGCATTTTCTTGTTGTAAAACCATCAAAGCATCTATGCAATATGAAGTCTAGCGTTTACCTACGGAACAGTGGTGCCTGGGTGGTCATTTAGCAGAAGTTGTAAAACAGGTCTTAAAATGTCCTTCACGTAGGGGTTTGCACATTTAGCCTCTACCAGACTAATTGGATAAATTAGAAAGACAATTAATTAGCTACTAATTATTGATTAAAATTACATTTGACGTTTTCCGATCCACCTTCCATCTTCCTAGAAACCATCAAAGCCTAATTGTGATACATGAACTGTCCGTGAAGAATTACTTCGGAATTTGTAAAAATTCCCATATGAACATGCTCGATTCAATCTGTCTTATCTTGTATCTAGATAAACAAGATGTGTCTCGTACGAGCGAGCAGCAAAACTGACAACTACAGCGACCGGACGATATAACGTTGAATCGGCCCGATTTAAAAGCAATTGAACTCATTTGGGCTTTCATATTTTCATATTTACCGAAGTGATTATACTTTTGCTTTTACGGCAAGTTTCCAGTAATAAGTGAAGGAAGCCGTAATGGATCGATGCTAATAAGTAAATTTTATTATGGTGGGTACTTAAGAATGAAAGGAGCCGCCAGCGCTTCCACGGATGCTATTGTTTTATGTTGAGAAAGCCATAAATCGGTTAGTGCGCGTAATTTATAATTGAGTATTGGTTTTGCGGATGAAGACGATAATGGGGCGGTCGTAAACGGTAACTTACCGGATCGGTATGAATATAACTATCGAATGAAAACTTCATTTCGTGGAGATGTCAAAAGTTCGTCTTTCAGACTGATGTGCGACTTCCATCTTCGACTTATCGAACCCTTTAAATAACAATTTGATCTGTCACGATCCGCTTGGCGATCTTTCATCCAAAAACCTCTCCGTTCGATCACGTCTACGCTGATACAATCGTCCTTGTAAAAAAGTGCTCGTCGTGGCGTTTCCGTTAAGCAAAACGAACAAATCGCACTCGTTCAGAGTGATATAAACGATCGGTCAGGCAACGAACTTTGCCCATCGAACAATATGTGCTTGTATAAAAGAGAATCAGTCGCTAACTGTACAAATAACATGTGTGTTTGCTTGCTCTTGGTCTGTTTGGTCGTTCGAGGAAGCGAAAATCAAGCGGCACATGCCACCGATGCGTGGATAAGTGAATTATGAATAGTTGCAAATAAGTTCTGGGAATGCCGATCTCGAGAGCGATGAAAATTTGATTGCTACTCATAATGGACAGATCTATAGGTGTGATATATTTGATGTTTTTTGAATAGCTTAAATAGATATTTAAGTGTTTATTGAATTTAAATTGAGTAAGGTTCCTCAATTGTGTTCGGTCTCTAGCTGAAGCGTGGTGATAACACTCGTCTTAGATTCGTTTTCTAAACTCATAAACACGTGCGACATACTGAAATAAATTAAATAGTTCCCTACGTCTTTCCTATTTTGTTCCGGTTCTTGCTATCGGATTTAGGGACTGTCTTTCTTATTTAGTTCCGTTTATTAGTATCGGCTTCAATTCTTATGAGATAAGCACGCACACCTTATGTGTGCTGTCTCAAATCATTCTACATACAAAAGATACCCAAAAAATTTCAACGGGCAAAAATATACTCAATTTGGATTCATTGGTTTAATGAGATATTTGGGTTTAGATTTTTTTTAAGTTTGGATCGTTTTAGTCTTCTGGATTATATTGATTTCTTGGATCAATAGCATTTTTTGTAACCCCCCTATTTTGTCAATTTTTCTTTTATTTATGTGCATACTTCCTATTTTGTGGACCTCGACTTTCTGATTCTTTCAATTCTTTCCATTTTTTCGATTGTGTCGTTCTTTTATATTCTTGCGATCCTTTCGATTCTTTGGATCCCTTCTATCCTCCTGTGCTAAATTCTGCTATCATTTTTTATAAATCTGAGTGACACCAGTGATTCGTTTCTATTCAAAAAATAATGTCAGAGGCACATTCCACATCAGTGAAGTTGGTCAGAAAAGTCGGAACAAATGTGTGTACATTATTCAGGTATAAATTCATAAAAAAATTCTTTCTAGTTGACAATTTCTTGACCAGAGGAGTTACCAAAAAATGTCCATAGGCATTAACTCATTTTCTATATGCTTGGATGGAATTTCCAGCACAAGCAGCTGATCAGTTGACTGTTAAAACAGGGTAGGTTCCTGCAAAACCTTGTTTTGTAATTCTGCAGAGGAGTCCTCGGCTGATGATCTAGATAGGACAGGTTCGTGCCACGTTTTGCTTTTGCCATCACCTCTTCTAACCCGTCCAGTGATACATGTGACCTTAATTTAATTCACTTAAGTGTTCTGCCGAAACATGTTCCATTTGTAATTTTACGCTCATTAAAGTTTGTGGAGTTCGACTTAGATATATTTAAATTTTTAATTTAAATTTACTCCACCTGGATTTAACATTCTTCTGGTTTAATTTAATTCGGTGCGCAAATTATATCACTTTACTTTGTCCAATCTTAGAACCTCAGTTTTGAACTTTTAACGTTTGAAATTCACTTTTCGTGTGGTATTGCATTCATCCAACGTCCATATTGGGGCCCGGGGCTTAAAGTCCGTGGGCCACAAAGTGATATAAGACGTCATAGTTTTACTTTGCAATTATGGTATTCTGATCGCTCACTTTGCGTACATCACGAGAACGTCGCGTCGTTTGTTTTTAACCTTTAAAATAAAATATTTCCTTTACGTTTATATGTAGGTACATATTTTTTGAGTGGCTGAATTTTATCGAACAAGGTAAGTTTTAATGTTTAGTCTGTTGTTTTAGTTATTAATTAACAATGGTTGTTTTATATTAATTTCATTATTGTTTTACTTTTGAATTGACAAAATATAAAAACATGACTGGGGCCAAAAGTCCCTTCAAAGAACTTTTTACCCCGGTAGTTATAAAAATGCTGTAGTTGAAGAGCAAAATAGATCGAAGAAGGAAAAAGGAAAAAAGATAGACCCAAAAATCTATACATCTATAACACTACAGATAATAATTAGAAAATAAATATTATTAATTAATAGCAACAATTACTGTTTTATTCTTATAACAAAAACAAATAAAAATATTTTAAAAATGTAGGGCCATCAGCTCCTGGTAGGAACACAGTGATGGACTTTTTTGCCCCTAGTACGGGATAAAAAGTCCATTATGGCCTTCTATGCTTAACCTTAATTTTATAAAATTCATTTGTGATATGCAGTTCACCATTTTTAGAAAATGTCATCATATTGTAGCGTTTACGGGTTCACAAAACTATTTATTTGAACGAAATATGTACAATTTATTTAAACACTAGACTATTTACAGATCACAGTTATAACAGCACAATTATTTATTTTAACAGTCACACGGATTATGTCGCTCAGTATCTTATTCGGACTTTCACATCGACTCGACTCGACTAGACTGACTAGTTTTCGCTGGAACGTCCTCTAATAAATATACCGGCGCCTAAATGCTTCTAGAGGCTCCAGACGTTCCATGGCGCTCTCGATCTGTACCGGATATTTCAAAAGATGAGTCATACTACCTCGAGTACGTTGTAGTAAATTCCAGTACAGTCCAGTAATTGGTGACGCCGCTACAGCGATGAGTCATCTCGGGTCCATGTCCGTCACAATATTATCTAATTGTCTTGAAAATTATGAGTTATCGAGGTTTATACGAAAAATGGGACTTTAAGCCCCGGGCTGCCCTACCTTTTTGCATCCATTCACTGTTTTCTCAGCACCAGTTCTGACACAGCTATCAGAGCTATTAGTTCAATGTTCAGACCAAGATGTTACTTTTCTGTCAGTAACACCTTCTGGTTACCAATGAAATCTAGCATTATATTGTTAACAGATTGTCGCTGGTCTTAAAGGATTGCAAGGATCGTAATTTGTGCGTATTCATCGTTTTCGTGCGTTCTCACGCGAGATAGCTGACACTGACACAACAATCTGACATATTCGTTCAATGTTTACGAATGCGTTAATGTGATTCAATTGAATCTTCTCGTATCAAGTGGGTTTATAGAATGACAAATACCACGTTCATTGCTATGATTTTTCACCAATCGTGTTCATTTCAATTATTTAATGTCATAGCAATTGAAATGAGCTTTCACTTACAGAATAGGCCTGAATCACATTTAACACAATAATCTATACAATCCGAGTTTGCTGCAAGCGTCTCCTCGCGACCCCCTTCAACGCCTGATCAGCACGTTCATTATGACCGGCCGTTCCCAATTTTTTAAATTCTTTTTCAAACCTAAAAACTGGTAAATTTTTCGATCTAGCGCTAAAATCGTTTAACCGCCGCGCGTTCGTGACATCTCCTACTGTTGAAACCGTTCCAATTGGTTTTTTCGTCGCCGTCCACCACGTCCGAATCACGTACAGCGATTTTTAAATTTTTCAAATTGCTCACGTCCACAGAGTCGTCTTTTTGGCGTCGGACGGATGATAATTAAATAAGCAACGCGATGATCGCATTGTGCGATAACGAGACCAGTCGTAAATTTAATTAGATAATTGGTGATGTGGACGCCGGGCATAAAATTGGAACGCAGGATTTACGACTATAAGGGAAAAATTACGTGAGGCAGTTTAGTTTTGATGTGGTGTAAAAAGAACTGGCGATTACGGTGGAGAAGATTGCGATGATCTTGGAAATTGTGCTGCTTTCAGTGCTTAGGTTCTAGCGAGCTGCTTGTTTCGTTATCTTGTATCGAAATTTTTGAAATGAAAAGCGATACAAAGTTAAGAAAGAGATGAAGCTTTTACAGCATGAGAATAACGATTGTTTGAAGCGAATGACGAGTTGAAAAAGAGACAGTACGATGCTATGGATACAAAGGATTTAGCTCATATCTAGAGGTTAAGCAGTAAATCCAAAAAGCAAAGAAGTTAGGTCTTCTATTAGATTCCATTCCATAGCAGATCCGGTTGTAAACTGCTCGCATTATTAAACGTTAAATGGAGGCCGTCCTTTCCGTATCCTCCGAGCAAATAAATAATTTCATGCAGGCAGGGTACACAGGTATACGTACGGACAAAGTCGCTGAGTCCCCTTATCGCAGCATCTTAAATGCTTTATTTATACAATAAGTAGTAACATGATATTACTTATATGTAATTACTTGTCCCCCGTATTATTTTCCATACGCGATCCGGTGTAATTCTAGTGTACGCACATGCTATTATAGACATGACAATAGCAATAATGATAAAGAGCACTTGATAATACGGATTTATGCAACGGCCGAGGCGAACCAGCGTCGATGACCAAGAAAGATTGCGCAATCTTCGGCTTCTTTTTGTTGCTCGGCTCTAAATTCCGCAAGGTTCGACGTCGGTGCCCACTCTGTTCGATCCGGAAGAATTCCGGTGGTGTTCCCTTCGGATGGACGGTTGCCTTAAAGGGTGCCGCCACGAGAGAGTGATAATAACGTGGCTGGCGTGTTGTTCCTCGACTGGTTTGAGTTATGTCTCGTGAAAGCGTAATCTGCGTTGAAAATCTGCCCGTGCTGCACCGGTACCGGGTATATTTCATAAAGTAATCTGATTGCGGAAGGCGAGGGCGTGCGCGTGTCCTGCGCACGCACAGACGGACGGCACTGTCGGCTGTCTTTCCATGGGGTTCAAAGGTACTTCCTCAATAGTGATAAGATCGTTGCCACAAGAGCTGGTGCTTTCTAGAGAGCGATCGAAGCCGATTTTTGGAGACTTTTATTTTCTCTACCTATTAGCAAAGGAGAATATCATCAAAAAAATTCATTTAATCCCAACGGGGAGTCATTTGCCAAATCCTATCAGAGGTCCAAATATATAGGTTTAAAAACAAGTTTCTATAAAAGATAATTTTATTAATATATTCATTTTTTAATTTTTCCTTAAAATTTGAAAAAAATCTGTATGTGACAAGTTATGAAATGCTGTTTTGTGTAACTCCTATCATATATTTTGGGAACTCGCTTCGCTCGTTCCGCAAAAATTCCATTCGTTACACAAAACATTTCATAACTCGTTACATAAATGGCTATTATCTAATCTTCCAAAATCATTTCAACCAAGATCTAAGATAAATTATAAGAATGGCAACAAACTTTTGAAGAATTCAAATGTATACAATCATGTATTTTGAAGAAATCAAAAGAAAGGAAATATACACTGACTTTCTGAATTATTGCACCGTTTAGGAGGAGATAAGCTAGGGGTCTGAAATTTCCCTGGCGTACTCAGGGTCCGGCAATATGTGCATTTATTAATACTTTTAAGAATCCGCTAGAGAATTCTAGAAATTATCAATAGTTTTATTGCCAAAAATATCAACAGCAATGATCTTGCGTAGATTTTGACACTAAAAGTTAACAAAAAGATTGAAGACGTAACAATAATTATAGACAAATTTTCTAAGAGGTTGAATTGTTCGCTTAATTGAGGCAGATGTTTCAAACCGATAAATTGGCAGACGTTTGGAAATCCATCACTCGACGGTCATACGAATTTGGCGTGCGTGGTAAGAAAAAGGGGTTCAACAACATCGTCGAGGAGATGGCCGTCCGTGTGTTTCAAATGATCATGAAAATCGTCATCTTCGCTATATGGCAACCAGAGGCAGACTTCAGCCCACGGCTTCCATAGGGATGGATTGGAAGAGAGCTCTTTACAGAAGAAGATCAATGAGCACAGGATACAAGCTTTTGGGTTGCATGCTTATTAGTAGAGTGCTCACGGGCATTTATTTTCACTCCCGTGTGACGCGAGGTTAAAAGCAACGAATTAGCCAGAATGCAAGCTTGTGCCCTTGTGACTCAAAATCCGAAAGCCGTCAAAAATCTTCCTGTGCAGAAGGGCACTAGAAACGAATTGCGAGTTACGCATATGGGGGGAAACTAAATTTTGAATGTGATTTTTTGGTAGTAGTTTCATAAAAAAGTCTGTCCGGGTTATATTTTTTTAATTCTTTAAAATTTCCAAAACCCCTATGAGTCTTAGGCGAGCGATGACTTCGGAGGCGAATAACTCGAAATGATACCCGCTAAAAATTAGTTAAATTTGCCGTTTTCTTTTTCGTTTCAACTGGATTATTTAAAAAACAAAAGCCTAACTTAAAAAATTCGTCTCTTGAAAAAAGTTTGCCCCGAGTATGTGGATGCCAACCGTCTTTGTTTCATAATTTTTGAGAGTATGGTAACTGTCCGGCAATTAATAATGTACTTCGATATCTTATTCCGCCCGCTCCGGCGCACAGTGCTTTGAATATATGGAGATAGTGGACAAAAGTCATTACTGCTGTGTTACTTAAGTTAAAAAAAAATTAACTTTTTGTAATATAATCTACTTTTTACGTAGAATTTAATTAATAAATTTAAATCCAAAACTTTTGAAGTGAAGCTTCTTATCCTATGGTGTAAGCGAGAAACCCGACACGAACACTTCCCGACACAAAAATGCAATATATAAGTGGGGGGATATTTTACACCGGGAGGGGAGCGCAAGCAGCAGCTAGGGCCCAAGAGAGACCCTGCCCAAGAAGGGCCGAGGGGCCTATTGCCCAAGGGGGGGCCTTGTATCACGAAAACTATAAAACAAAATACAACGGCCTAATACAGTTATATACTTCATCATAACTACCAAAATAATTTGTACACTTTTATGGGACGATTTTTCGACGGCTATTTTTGAAAAGTATACTCGCATTTTTGTTCCTTATAAATTGATTGTGATCAGGTAGATTTAGACTGAAAATAACAGATGGACTAATTTAATGGGTGTTTGAGTGCATGGATGGTGTACCAATGGGATTCTGGTGATTTTATATAGTTTTCCATAAAAAGTTGGCGTTTCACTTCTGTCGCGCGTAAACACCACGCACAATCCTTTTTTTTAACATTATAGGGGTTAATTTAAGTATCATTTATTACGAAAGCATTACAATAAAATGCTCTTTGATCAATTTTATTTTAATAATAATGATAAAAAAACAGCATTTCTCAAAAGAAACCAAATTATATTAACCCAAAAAACTTTAGCACAATAATAAGTTATGATGTAACAAATTTTTTTTTAAGTCAGATCGTTCTAAAAAAATATGATTAAAGTCGCAAAAAGTAGCAGTTAATATTTGTATGGTTGTTTACAGTAAACCTTAGATTTTAATCAGAAAGTATAATCACAAGTCTCAATTTGTCTCAATAAAAAAAATTTCAATTTGAAGTTACAGAAAATTAATTTCAAAATTTTGAACAAAATTTGTTATTTATTATTAATTGTTTGATTCATAATTACAATACTTTACAAATATATATTACTCACCTACAGTGTGATTATTCATTATTGCAAAAACTTGAAAAATCTCCAACCTGGACTGTGTGTTTATATTTGGTTTAATTTTGACTGACTGTTAGGTGATTTGAAGCCATTAGTTTTAGGTACAAATATATGTTTGTGATTATTCAAGTATTTTTTTTAAATGTTGTAAGGTTAATTACTGCAAAAAAATATTTGTTTTATTCCGCCCGCTCCGGCGGCGCGAACACCCTCGCGTCCCCACTCCGTTTATATAGCCGCCCCTGCACCGCGCTCCTCCCGCATTTCGCCCATGGCTGGGGAGAATTTTATTTAATTACTGATTAAATTAATAATAATATGAAATACAATTTAATCTTATGGATATTTAACATGGATACAATTATGATTATAAAAATGTATAACAAGAATTTTAAATTATTGTACTGAATAAACAAAATATTGTGTACCTTATAGGTATATTTTTACAAACAGTAATTTGATAAAAATTGTGCATTTATCTGTAAATTTTGCTCAATCTTCATCGTCAGAGTCACTATCGATAATCTTGGCGCATTTGACACCTGAACTATGGATGAAAATTGGACGAGATGAAACAACACGATTTATTCATGTACATAAAACTTAAACAATCTTCTCCTCAAAAATTTACCTTCTTTCCATTATGTCCTGACTTGGTGTGACACTACAAGTCTTTGGCAAAAAAACTGCTGGAAAGTGTAACAAAATTATTTTAATTTATTAGATGGCATGGGAAGTGATGAATTTAATGAGGCCTTATTTAAAAAAAATCATAAATTTGTAATTAAACTATACACTAATAATCCTCACGTGACTTGTATATAAATACCTTGAGAGGAATAATGACAGTGTATAGGACAGTGATTTTAAATAACCACCAACTAAAGACTGGTTAAAGCAGCATTGTTTAAGAGCATATTTCCAAACCAAAGTGTGATTAAACAGTTTAACACCCTGTCCACAATTACCAAACGTGACTGACTTTGGTTGGAAGATTGACGAAACAAAATACCCTGTCTTAAATATTCTTTCAGCGATCCCAGAAAACCTTACTGCATTAGCAACATGTAGGTGCAAAAAAGGTACATATTTTTTTAAATTTTTTAAAGTACATAATTTTTTTACAAGTACAAAGTGTGCAGTTGCAAAAAAATTAGTTGTGCTGCATAGTTCTTGTACATGTATGGGGCAAAAATCTTCTTGCTTCTGAACCCACCCCCACCACCACCGTCAAGATTATCGATAGTGACTCTAACGAAGAAGATTGAGCAAAATTTACAGATAAATGTAAAATTTTTGTCAAATTACTGTTTGTAAAAATAAATCTATAAGGTACACAATATTTTGTTTATTCAGTACAATAATTTAAAATTCTTGTATAATATAATAATTGTATCCATGTTTAATATCCATAAGATTAAATTGTATTTCATATTATTATTAATTTAATCAGTAATTAAATAAAATTCTCCCCAGCCATGGGCGAAATGCGGGAGGAGTGCGGCGCCGCCGGCTATGGAAACGGAGTGGGGACGCGAGGGTGTTCGCACCGCCGGAGCGGGCGGAATAAGACATCGAAGTACATTATTAATTGCCGGACAGTTACCATACTCTCAAAAATTATGAAACAAAAACGGTTGGCATCCACATACTCGGGGCAAACTTTTTTAAAGTGACGAATTTTTTAAGTTAGGCTTTTGTTTTTGAGATAATCCAGTGGAAACGAAAAAAAGCGGCAAATTTAACGAATTTTTAGCAGGTATCATTTCGAGTTATTCGCCTCCAAAGTTATCGCTCGCCTAAGACTCTTAGGGGTTTTGGAAATTTCAAAGAATTAAAAAAAATATAACGCGGACAGACTTTTTTATGAACCTACTACCAAAAAATCACATTCAAAATCTAGTTTCCCCCCATATGCGTAACTCGCAATTCGTTTCTAGTGCCCTTCTGCACAGGACGATTTTTGACGGCTTTCGGATTTTGAGTCACAAGGGCACAAGCTTGCATTCTGGCTAATTCGTTGCTTTTAACCTCGCGGGTCACACGAAACTGCTTTCTAGAAGACTTTTCAAGCGTTGAGCACTCTACTATATAGGCTAAATCAAACACTCCTCGTAACTGCCGCTTAAGGTTCCCGTCAAGGAGAGAGATGTTCGCCGGTAACTCTATCTCATGTTATTGGATAAGGAAGTGCTGATACCTATTATCGAATGGGCAAACAAAACTAAAAAAAAAAACAGTTACAACTACAGTACAAACCTCATCGGAATGTTCAAGAACTTCCCCCTTGTGCGTACGAGTCTAAATGAGTATTTTTGTCCTAATTTATGAGAATCTTTTTTATACTATTTTTTGCTCTGAATGTCCAGAGATTAAGGGCGGGCGCACATTTCCTACTTTCAGATACGATTGTCTGAAACGATTTAGAATCGGACGACTACCGCACACTACCGACAAAATACTTCCGATTGTATGAATTTCATTTGACTCAGCGGCGTTCTACGTTGCACATCTCTATAGAAAACGGACACAAAAAATCGTATGTTTGCGATACAGACATACAAAACCATTGCATAGCGCGCCTTTCGGTAGTCAGATCAGACTTTGTCGTTCCGACCGGTCGGACGCACTGCGCTTGCATCCGACTCGGACGTCCGATCCGATATCGGATCGTAGGTGTGCGACAGTACCATATAAACTCACAGTTATATGAGCATCAGATGCTCGGATCCGACAATCGTTTCAGACAATCGTATCTCAAAGTAGGAAATGTGCGGCCTCCCTAAATAGTGCCGCTGCCGCCGGCCCGTTGCCGAATTGTGAACTATAGACCGCAAGACACCACCTCGTAACGAAAAGCTGAAACTTTTTATTGCCTTTTTACTTGGGAAACGGACCACAATACATGGCGGCAATCTAGCTTGAGCACTTTGAAATGTCATTTTCATTCCCGACTCCTGCACAATCTAAGCCATTATTTCAAATGATTTTAGTGGCATACGCATTCAGTGCACTTTCTTCATGGGACTAGGTATTTTGAACAGATTTGGTTAGAGCATCGCTGTAATAAATGCGTTGAATTATTTGTAGCCTTCCAAAAACGAAATATTTAACTTTTTTTTTCTCAGTTACAATTCATACTACACCTGTGCAAACACTTCGTCTAAATCCTTGATATCTCTACTTTACAAGGATAATTTTTGTTTTTCTATAATTGCACTGGTTTTTCCGTGAATCTGGAATGAAATAGACCGTGTTTTTACACAGGCGTTATATCTATATATATCGACTCAAACGGTCCCCTTAACGTTGTGCATTTTTGAATATTTTGGAATGGTTAGGGAATAATTTCACACGAATTGCTTTATTTATGAGTATAAATGTACTATCATTTATGTGGTAAAATACAATATTCATTTATTGCGCTATCGTACACAAACATGACAATTTATATTACATTAAAGATTTAACACTTCAGAACTATTACAATTTTATTATTTTACATTAAAAAGTTTATCTCTCAGAAAAATCAACTTTCACCATCATCATTACCAGCATCATCATCGCCAATCTCTAAAACTGATACAATAGATTTATGGTAGTGTTACCGGAGCTCATTTGGAGGCGGTTTTTACCGATATATTAATATTTTAGGTTTTTATTGTAATTTTATTTTCTAATAGTAGGGATTACGAACGGGACAATTTCGATTGAAACGGCCTGTATATATCGACTCAAACGGTCCCCTTAACGAACCGCTAGACTTCGCTAGTGCCAAGAACGAGCAAATTGGGCTGAGGAATGGCATAGTATGGTCTTCAGCGATGAGTTCCGCGATTGTTTATGGTGCCACCATGGCAGAGTTCGAGTATGCCGGTTTCGCGGAGAGAGGCCTAATAATTATGGAGTTTTCTTTAACAGGTCATAGAGGCCTAAATCTATGGTTTGGGGTGCCATCACAGTTGTGACTTGGTCTCCTTCAGTTAAATGCTGCTCAATACATTTATGAGATTCTTGAGCGCATTTTGTTTGACTTCCTGGTACCATATTCCAACATTATAATGCTTCACCGCATATCGCGAATATGACCTTAAGATTCCTGGAAGAGCTTCCATTGGAAATCTTACCCTGGCTTGCACGCTTTCCCGATTAGTCCCCCATCGAACATGTGTGGGATTCAATGGGTCTACGTTTAAAGTCTTTAGCTCAGCCTCTTCACACTCCGCGAGAGCTTGAACAGCAGCTAAGAGTAATATGGAATGAGCTCCCACAGCAAGAGATTGATGATCTAATGAGAAGCACGCCACGTCGTGTAGAGGCTTGTAGTAGGGCGCTCAGCTACATGATAAATATTATTTATTAGTCTTTTTATTACGATGTAATGTTTTTCTTTTGCCTTCAAAACTTTATCAATTGCATCTTGTACTAAAAAAAAATTAAAAAAACAAACCTATCAGACGATTCAATATGAGGATCTAGCTTAAGAATAACGACAATGGATTAAATCAGAAAAGTCGAGCAAAGCAGGAAAAATCGAAGCATGATTTCCTAGCATTACATGGTCATACCAGAAACGGCGTCGTTGTCTTCCCTATAATCGAACCATGTCAACCACTTTTCCAACATTTCCAACCAATATTGTAAGTACATATCGAATAAGTAATGGTTTTCTATATCCGTAGCTCCTGAAGAAGTATAAATAAATGAGCAAAACGTCGGGTGAATCTGGTATTTAGTTCCTTGCTCCTTCTCTGTTTTAGCGATTTTCATTTTTTATTTATCTTTAATTCCTTCTACTGAAATATGGCATAAATGATGCTTTACTGTTGGTTCGCTTTTATTTTCAAAATCGCGTGGTTTCACCAGCTTATTTTCATTAGTTAAAATTACTAAATGTTGAAGTCGATGGTGATTACATTCTGAGAATTATTCAGGAAATCTGCTAGTTCTGTAGCTTGACACGTTGCCGTAGAATACCATTTGCACTTCAATTCTACATCCGCAAAAGGTGTAGATGCATCAAGTAGATCTAGCACGGCGTCCGAGCTAATGGTTGCAGCAGTACCACCACCTGTTTTTAGAACCTCATATTTTGCTTCTTAACTTGTCCTCGTTGTGCCGGAGAACATACTGTCGCTCAGCGTTGTGCAGATATATTAAAATGCGCCAATTACATACATTCTAATAATACTGAAATCCTTCATGCAGCATGGAACTTGTAAAGTGAAACAAGACCTATTTGGTATATCAGCTATATGTATAGCAATCAGGCACCCAACTTTTTTCTTCATGCATTAATGAAAAAACAGTGGTAACGATCTTAATAACGTTTCCATTTCATTAACATCGCCATCAATTCCTCTGTCGAGTCCAACATTACTAACTAACCAACTAACACCGCTCGCTCAAATGGTCATGATCACATGGTCCTATTATATCAAAATGTGAGAGAGTTGAACATCAAACTTTCTGAATTAAAAAATTCTTTACATTCTTGTAATTAGGATATCTTTGCTTTTACAGACACGTCTTTAAGTGACTAAGGTCTAGACTCTAAAATAAATGGAAATTATACAGTGATGGGAGGTTTTCTTCCATTAGTTGCTCCCGAGGTGTTGTTAGGCGTCAGTTCAAATCTCCAATCTTCCATGTTTGACATTTCTGCTCTTAATTTTAACTCATTGTCAGTCTCTATGATAGATATCGGGTGTCCCAACTAAAATTTGTACCCCCCAACAATTCCAAATTCGAAAGACTCGAAATGGTTGGGGGGTACAAATTTTAGTTGAGTATTTTATGTAGATTTGGAAAATATCGATTTCATGTTTTGTTTTTTTTTGTAGAAAGGAATCGATGAATGTAGGTCTGGATAGAGAATTGAGTAATCTTTAAAATGATGTATCACACGACCTCCCATGCTATTTAATTTTTTTAAGAGGGTGGCTCCCCTGGCTAAAGGGGTGAGATCTAAGACATGAAAGTTTGGTACAATCTGCTCCCCCTTCAGGACAAAATTGACCTGTTCGAGCATTTTCTTCTGAGTCTTTCGAAATTGGAATTGTTGGAGGGTAAAAATTATAGTTGGGGGGTACAAATTTTAGTTGGGACACCCTGTATAATTGCAGTGAACATTAGTATCGAATATCATCACTTGTACATTATCGCTGTATACCGGGTGGAAACTACTTCAAAAATTCAGTAATTTCGAAACGAAAGATATTTTTGTAAAAAGATAAAACAGGTCAACTTTTATTTCGAGTTGCTCTAGTTTTAACATACTGCATCTATTTGTGACGTCATCTCCAGGACGGGGTTGTTAATCTCTAGATCCACTAAACCAATTAAAATGAAATTTTGCACACTTACTTATTTTACCACGTAGGTGCTCAATAAGAAGCGGTTTTTCAAAATTCCATTCCAAAGGGGGGTAACGGAGTGGGGGAGTAATCTCTGGATCCACGAAAACCATTGCAATGAACTTTTGCCCACATACTTATTTCACTACGTAAGCGCCCACTAAGAAACGGTTTTCCAAAATTCCATTCCAAAGGGGGGTAACGGGTCCCCCCGCCCCGTTAATCTCTGGATCCACGAAACCGATTGCAATGAAGTTTTGCACACTTACTTATTTTACCACGTAGGCGCTCACTAAGAAACGGTTTTTCAAAATTCAATTCTTAAGGGGGGTAACAGGACGGGGTTGTTAATCTCTAGATCCACTAAACCAATTGGAATGAAATTTTGCACACTTACTTATTTCACCACGTAAGTGCCCACTAAGAAACGGTTTTTCAAAATTCTATCCCTAAGGGGGGAACGGGGCAGGGGAGTAATCTCTGGATCCACTGAACCGATTGCAATGAAATTTTGCACACTTACTTATTTTACCACGTAGGCGCTCACTAGGAAACGGTTTTTCAAAATTCAATTTCTAAGGGGGGTAACAGGACGGGGGGAGTTAATATCTAGATCCACTAAACCAATTGGAATGAAATTTTGCACTCTTACTTATTTTACCACGTTGGCGCTCACTAAGAAACGGTTTTTCAAAATTCCATTTCAAAGGGGGGTAACGGAGCGGGGGAGTAATCTCTGGATCCACTGAACCGATTGCAATGAAATTTTGCACACATACTTATTTCACCACGTAAGCGCCCACTAAGAGACGGTTTTTCAAAATTTTATCCCTAAGGGGGTAACGGGACGGGGGAGCTAACTGAACCGATTGGAATGAAATTTTGCACACTTACTTATTTTACCACGTAGGCTCACTAAGAAACGGTTTTTCAAAATTCCATTCCAAAGGGGGGTAACGGCTGGGGGGTTTAATCTCTGGATCCACTAAACCGATTGCAATGAAATTTTACACACTTAGTTTATTAAGTAGGCGCTCACTAAGAAATGATAATGTATTAAATAAAATAATTTAAAAAAATCACCGTGCGAAGCCGGGACGGGTCATCTAGTATTGTGTATAAATAAATAATAGTAGATTATTATACGAGTTCTTGTGTAAATTGGACGCTTTATGCCACAAGGATAAATAAATTAAATAATCTTTAAGGGCTGATGATGGCAGTAGTGTTCTGCCGAAACATGTTCCATCTGTAATTTTACACTTATTAAAGTTTGTTGAGTTCGACTTAGACATATTTAAATTTTAATTTTAAAATAAATAATTAATTATGTAATCGCTCACGTCTAGTTATTGTCACCCCGGACCCGACGCCCGTCATCAACGAACACATCCAACCGTTCATTAGGTTTTATTTCAACCTTATTAAATAATCAAGTTCAAATTACAACTTATGACTCAATTCCAACTTAACGCAGTGTAATTCTTTTAATAAACGAGGCTGCTTCCACACAAATTTTTCAAAGAAATCATCGTTTCGAGGCGCGTTATTTTATAATTACAGTGTAACCGATCTAATTAAGCTGGTGCATCCCATCGAGCACCGATAGATTCCAATTATCCGAGCTTCTGCAACCCCATTAGGTCCCCACCAGCTTTGATTTTCTCTCCTCTTCGGACCGGTTTTCCGGCTCGTGGGGCAATTTATGGATCGAATCAGTGTAATTAAATACAAAACAAACAACGACGGGGTTTGCGCCGTGTATGTGGTTTTTCTTTTTGTTGTTGTCTGATAGATGTAAATAATATTACAGAATGGAAGTAGGAAGGAAAGAAAACAAACAATAGATGATGACCTAGGCAATGAAAAAGATAATTCTCATAGAACATGTAAACGAGCTAAAAACAAAATGTTGCATATCTTAAATTCCTGTCGCCGGAAATGGGTTACCACACAAACCAGCCAGATCGACAGAAGCAATTTAATTACCCGACTTTTCAGGGAGAGGCATTTGACGTGCCGGAGCGTGCCGCTGACGTCGACGTTTCGTCATCCCGTCGTGTTCTGTACGTGACGTCTGGTTCATTTCGGCTCGCTTCACTCTTAATGGCATCCGCTAAGGATTCCATTCGGGAGTTCTGCGGGAATCCCAGAAGCAGAGCCACCCCGCCGCGAACGACCGCTTTAATTCCCGATGTTTCGTCCTCTACTGTCGCTAACATCTCGGCCCGAATTTCCATAATCTCCGCGGTTCTGGAGGACATAAATCGCGTATATGTGTCGCTCTTGAGGAAATTTTTGTGACTTTCGTGTGTGGTCCGCTTTTTCCTGTCGACCATCTGTCGTAATTCGACCCACGTGTTCACCTCAAATGGAACCTAATTAAATTATTATTTTTTTAGAGTACCGTAAATCTGGCGAACCTACGTTGAATGCCTGCTGATTTGTATCCCATTTGTTTATCGCGCATTCCGCCATATGGAATCCCGGCTTTGACCCGGTCGTCGATTCGCCATCACTCAGTGTCGGCGGATTTGATACCCTGCTGACCAGCGGTACCGCAATCTGTAGATCTGGAAATACCTAGGTTTCGCTATTTATAACATAATAATTTTTTTCACAAATGTAAATTCCTGTCTTCATTCGACGTTCGCACAAGTGTTGATAAACATTGGACCTATTATTCTTGTTATACAACAAAGTGAAAAGAAAAGAGCTTATATTAATGAAAAAGTTAACGGATTGTTTCCAAAGTTAAGAAGGAACAACAGATAAGCCAGCTATGAATTCCCAGAGCTTTAAAAGTATTATTCAAAGTTTTACAAACTGATAAATCATTAAACATAAAATTAAAAATCCGTCACGCTCTGAAATGCCTACCTGTTACCAAAATTTCTAATTACCCGAAGGAAACCGAACGTTGTTCCTCCCAAATTGTTGCATTTCATCCGGGACCTCAAATTCTCAAAGCTTTATTAAAATATCTCCCAATTTTTGCGTTTCGCCTAACATACCTAGTCAAAATACCTTCGCCGATATTAAATCTTAAGAATACCTCCACGGCAATAAGGAAATTCGCCAAAACAACAAAGCGCTCTCCTTCATAAGCCAACGTCGCCCCGGGCGCCGAGATTTCAACTTCCGTTAAACGTGGAAACGTCAGAGCCAACATCGAGATGTCAGTCCTCCGTCCAATTTTCATCCAAATTGCCTCTAATCACGATAATTATCGATCCGGCATGTGTGACGTTACGTTCGTGTGGGAAAAAGTGACTGATTGATTCGATTATTATTATTGATCTGATTGTGTTTTGGGTACTGTAATTTGGCTAGATCTGAAATATACCGACAAAAAATAACTGATAGACAACGGATAAATATAGGTTATTATTGTCTTCTTGAAGGTGATGAAAATATGCCTCACCACACTTTTTATATACACAAATTTTAATTAAATTTTCTGAAAATAGAATCTCCAGTTTTTGGCATTTAAGACTTTGGCGTCTCTCTTGCAGTGTTTGAAATCACTCCACTCCACTCCGTACCGACTCCTGTTTCTATTGTTACAAAAACGTTGTCGGTAACGGTTCGTTCGCACAAAAAAAAAAATCAAAAAAACTTACTACGTACAAAAAAAATCTGTTTAAGATCTCTCATTCTCTCAAAATACGGGGTTGCCTACTGAAACGATAGAAAATTTTAGAACGAATCAAAAATTTTGTCCAGAACTTTATCATTATGGTTTCTATTGCGTTAAACTCGAACAATAAATGAAGAAGATACATGATATCTGTCCGTTTTTTAAACACCCTGTACATAAATGAGTTATGAAATTGTAAAGAACCTATAAGGAAACTAAAAAAGTATTAAAATGGTGCTTAGTCGAAAATGTGAAGCAAAAATGGTTTCAAAATAAACATGTAGACAATACGGATTCTTGGAACACAATGAAAGAAAAAAATGAAATACATAAATCAAAAGAAATTAAGAAACTCAAAGAACTAGAGGGTTGAAAAAACTCTACGGAAACTTTGAAACTAAAAAAATTAGAAAGACTGTTTAGAATAGGGGCAACGGAAACTAAAGAGTGAAAAAATAAAAAAAATAAAGAAGTAAAAGAAGTAACAGAAGAAAACGAACTGAAGGAATTAACAAGTTAGGAAATATGGACATTTGAATGAAGAGACATAGATATATGAATACAAGAATAAGTAAAAAAAAGTTTAAATTTTAATATACAAGGCCTGCTTAATATACAGGGTGTCCCAACTAAAATTTGTATCCCCCAACAATTCCAATTTTGAAAGACTCAGAAGAAAATTGAATAAGCTTTAAAATGATGTATCACACGACCCCCCCCCCTGCCATTTAAATTCTTTAAGGGGGTGGCTCCCCTGGCTAAAGGGATGAGATCTAAGACTTAAAAGTTTGGTACAATTTGGCCCCCCTTAAGTTGAGTATTTTATGTAGACTAGTGATCGCCCGTCACTCGAAATTCGAGTGGTATGTATTGAATTGGTAATCAAATCAATGTAAATTAAGAAAAAAGTAAATACTTACGTAAATAGTGTTGAGAATAAAGACTGGTTACCATATTACATATTACAATTTTTAATTTGCCTTGTCTGAATCATTAAAAAAAAAAATAAGACGGAATAATTTCTTTATATACAATGTTTTGCGTAAACACTTGTTCATTGTGCGGTGTAAGATGCCCCTGATTGAATTGTTCGCTAATGTAGAAACGGATGCCATCGAATCTGCGAAACAGAAGGCATTACTACCAGTACTGTGTTGGAAAACCTCTTAAAGTATATGATCAATAACGGCACGTTATTAGCCGTTTCATACATTTTATTAAACAATAAATCTTCCGCTTCTCGATTGATTTGTTGAGAAAGTAGCAGGTCATAAAATATTGTGGAATTGGTAAACCAATTTTTCGGCAAGAAAAATTATGCGATAAAAGAATTGTATTTTGCACAGCTTCATTCGTCCTCTATTTCACCACACTCCGCACCCAAACATCCATCCAGCCACTTGCTCACAAAACCTCAGGGGCGGGACTAAGATATGTACCTATTTTTAGCTACAGTTGTCCAACTTCTCACTTAAAACGATTCACGCTCATTTAAATCGATGACTGTAATGAACCGCTTTTCCCATAAAATGATTTGCAAATAATTAATGAATCTGTAAAATTTTTGAAAATGGAAAGTAATCCACGCAAAGAACTTGTCAATGTCTTTCATTTAAAAAAAAAAAAAACAATTATCAAAATCGGTGCAGTACAGCCTGTTTTATTTGGTCCAAGTTGATTCATGTTCAACGATTATTTTATGTAGATTTCGAAAATCGCGAATTCATGCTTTTTTTTGTAGAAAGGAATCGATAAATGTAGCTTTTGATAGAGAACTGAATAAGCGTTTAAAATGATGTATTACACGACCCCCCATGATATTTAAATTTTTTAAGGGGGTGGCTCCCCTGGCTCAAGGGGTGAGATCTAAGACTTGAAAGTTTGGTACAATTACCCCTTGATAACAAAATTGACCTGTTCGAGCGTTTTCTTTTGAGTGTTTCGAAATTGGAATTGTTGGGGGGTACAAATTTTAGTTGGGACACCCAATATGAATGATTTATGAACACATCTCTGTAGGTGTACATCTCACTGAACTCCTCCTAAACGGCTGGACCGTCTTTGATGAAATGTTAAGTGCGTTAAGTCCCTGGATGGGTTAAATTCATAATTGGACGCGGTAGGTGGCACTGCAATCGGGTTCTAAAAAGTTTTTTTGACAATTTATTTTTCTTTTTCTTTAAGAGCTTTCGCATATTAGAACATAATTATGTATAACCAAGATTTCACCACCCCATAGCCACCAATATTTTTTAAATATAAGAATTAGCTGGCAAGCCAACGTTCTGGCAGGACATCTGTCGGGTCCGCTGGTATTTATAAAAAATCTGAGATTAAAAGATCAAAGAAGGACTGAACTAAATGAACGAAACTATTTGAAACAGGATTTGAAAGAAAAATAGAATATAAGAACGAAACAAAAAAAAATACCTAAAACAAACCTGCAACAA
This sequence comes from Diaperis boleti, assembly GCA_963583935.1. NCBI lineage: Eukaryota > Metazoa > Arthropoda > Insecta > Coleoptera > Tenebrionidae > Diaperis > Diaperis boleti. The sequence continues at coordinate 35,403,511 of OY757245.1, read as the reverse complement.
TTTTATTTTAAACTAAAATAGTGAAATTACATTAAACTACTGGAATAAAAAAATTGTGGGAACACCCAGAAGAAAGCAGTCTATCACACCAAAAAAATCAAAGAAACTGAATGATCTAAACACGTTAAACAAATTATTATCAAACAACCATAAAAACAATGGAAAATATGAAACAAGCAAAAATGAAATACAAAGAGGTCCAAAACATGACCTATGAAACTACAGAAGAGGTGAATGGAGAAACACTAAAGAAGTCGAATGAAATGTAAAATTTAAAAGAAAAAAAAATAATTAAAAAATGATTATTTGTCTAAACTTGTGAATTAAATAAATAAAAAAAGGAAAGATGAACAGACACTCCACAAACCATAAATCCGAAAAAAATACTAGTAACATAGAATAGACGATTAAAGAAGACTAACAAATAAAAAAGGGAAATAGTGTATGAAATAATGAAATGAAACTAAAGTAAGTAAACGAATAAAAGGAAATACGAAAGAAAACATAATAAAACTATTAAAGTAAAAATAAAAAAGAGTAACAAACACACAAAGAAAGAAAAAGAAGGAACAGTACAGAAAATGTCAACGAAGAAATCTGCAAAAACTATCTAGAAGATCCACATGCAAATCCTGAAAAACTGAACAATCTGAAAAATCTAGGATTGTTTAATCCTAAAAACCTCAACTTGAAAAGCCTAAAGAGCCTAAAGAAATTGAAAAACGTCAAAACTGGAAAAAACCTGAGGAACAATCTAACAGAATTTTAATTACACAAAGAACCTTAAGAAGTTAGATAAGAACTTATTTACTGTAAGGAGCCTACATAAGAAAAGGAAAAATAAGTAATAAAAGGACATCAAAAATGTAAAGAAAATAAAAACTTAAGTATCTAAAGAACTGTTGTATATATAACCTAAATGGCGTAAAACTGGAGAATCTGAAGAAACTGGAGATCCCGAAAAAAATTGAAGTAGTGAAGGTGAAAAACTTAAAGAAACTGATAGTCCGTGAGCCGATATATAGATTTTCAATGGAAAAAATTGTATTATGTCGTAAGGAATTAGCATATGCCCAAGACCTCTAGAAGAGAAAAACTTAATAAGTAATATATTTTAAACAGGGATGCCACGGGGTTGCGGCTGAGTGGGATGCAGGATTATTTTATTTTAGGCATTGAAAAAAATGGAAGGTGGCTCCTTTTATAACCATGTTCATTCCTTATGGCACATTCAAAAATTTTTGTGTATCTTATGCATTGTACCACCTGAAAAACCTAAATCATCGGCATGAGTTCACAAACTCAGACCCTTAAAAACCAAAATCATTTTAAAAATCTGAAAAAACTGTAAAACCTGAAGAATCAAAGAACATAAAGATCTCAAGGATATGAAAAACTTGAATAACGTGAAGGACTCGAAGTAGCTGAAAACCTTTAAAATCAGAAGAACTTGAGAATCTGAAAGAAGTGAACAATCTGAAGAGCCTGCACCCCACAGATCCTAAAGATCATGAAAAATGTAAAGAAACTAAAAAGGGTGAAAGCAAAAGAACATGTATGAAACCCAAAAATCTCATAATATAACATCTAGAACCTGAAAAACTTTAATAAATTGAAGAATATAAAAATACTTAAAAGCATGAAAAACAACTAAGAAACAACAAAACCAATGTAAATATATAAAAAGGTATTGAAAAAATATGTAAAAATTCAATATTAGAAATAAATTGAATGAGACACTTGAACAAGCTTAAAAATTTCAAGAACTTGAAGATGTTAAAAATAACTTTAAAAACATACAGGGTGTATCAAAAAAAAGTTTACGAGCAGTAATTACATAAAGTTGACTAATGAAATGCCTTTATTAACGTTGATCGAAAGGTAAAATCAAAAAATAAATTTACGAATAGCAATTTTACATAGTTTTGACAAATTATTGACGAAATTTGACGAAAAAACGACGAATAGAAGAAATAAATTATAAAGTTTTGAAATTTTAGTTATAAACTCCCAACAAATACCCAAATAAAGATCCGAGGAGTTCCCACCGCCCCGGGGAGAGCTTCATCCCCTTCTGTCGAAAAGAGCCCACGAGTGTGATCTTATTTTTCTCTAAACCGTAACTCCGAGGAAAAAAGGTTATAGTTTTTTTTTTAATTATTATAGACCAGAAAGAAATTCTCCTGATTCCGACCTTCACGGGGTTCCTTGCTGGTCAGATGTATTAATCGCACATCGTAGCCACTCCTCAAAGCCATGGGGGAGTAACTATGAATACCTGAAATCCTGTGTCCTGAGCGAACGCAACGACCCCAAGATCCTTCTGTATTCCGGCCGCAAGAGCTTCTGCCGGCTTTCGGCAAGCAAGTATGATCTTGAGATTGAAGACGAACGAACCCTTGATGCCTCCCATGCACCCAATTACCAGAACGACCAGCTTCACCGTATAAGTTCTGTACAGCGTGCGGAGTTCGAACAGTAGGTCTTGATATTTCGTCCATTTTTCCTCCTCCTTGATGCAGATGTTATTCCAGCAGAACCACGTCATGCTTCTTTGCTGATATCTGCTTGACGCTGGAGAACGAATAGTTCCAGTAGATCCGGCACCTTTCATTCTCCACAACGGACTCAATATCGTTCGGGACATAGGGCAACACTGGCGTCTGGTCTATCGCATAGTGGTGCCTCACATGAAAGTATAGTACCTTCAGTGCCGCATTGTGGCGATGGATATGGGCGGAAGGTGCATATACTGGACAAGCCGCAAGTATTTGCATTGTTGTTTCTGGAGCTCTGTGGCAAGCTCGACAGATTACATTCGGGACCTCTATATCCATCACGCGGCTGCGATAGACCAAGGTGTTAATTACACCATCTTGCGCGGCGCAAATGAATCCCTCAGTCTCAGACTTCAGCCCACTTGATCTGAGAAAGGCAAATGTATGCCTTTTGGATAAGCCAAGGTTTTCCATGTTCTTGAAGAAAACGCTGTGCATTGACTTATCCATGTGCTTTCTCATGAGCATGTCTTGCTCAGAGATTCTGACGTGGGCTGTAAGACGGAGCAAGTCGAGCTCGGTAATAGAGCTCGCTCAACGTCGTTGTGCTGCCTTAAACAAAAAAGCCCCGATTCCCCGCTTCTTGTGTTCCCTTACAAAGAGAAACAAAGGGTCCAAACTCCTGATGATTTTGCAGGCTGTACTCAACATTATACGGTTATGAAGACACTCCAAACTAAGAAGTCCTCGGCTTCCCTGATTTCCTGGGAGAGCCTTGGAACGGACGACTTTGGATGCAGCCTTCGCTGTAAATGCATAATTTTGCGTGTATCTCGATCAATCTGCTTCAACTCATCTACCAACCATTTAACTGCTCCAAACGAATAGAGCAGGATTGGAACGGCAAGCATGTTTGTCGCAAAAATCTTGTTCTTCCCCGACAGATTTTTGTACTTGCCGCGGAGAAACTCTTTTACTTTGTGTGACGCTTGAATGTAGTTTTGCTCCACACCCAAGTACTTGTATGTCTCTCCGGCGTTCAGATGTCTCAGAACGCTTCCGTCGATATAGGCGTCTTAAATTCTGTATAAAATGGTCTCATGAAGCTTTTGCTCATAAATGACGTTGGAAAATGAGTATAGCTTGCAGCGTGAAGACAAAAATTAGTCCACACCCGTTTTTTGAGGCAATTATCTCGAAAACCATTAGTGGGAGCAAAAAATGTGTACAAACAAAATTGTAGAGCAGTTTTTTTTCTGTACAAGGTCTAGTCATCAAACATCGGTAAAGGCATGAGGAGAGACATGTAAGAGGGGTAACGCCCATTTGTCCCCAAATTAAACTTTCTGGAAGAAATAATTTATAAAATTTTGGTTACGAACTCCCAGCAAGGACCCAAATAAAAATCCGACGAGTTACTCCCAGGGGGAGGGTTTTGGGCAAACGGGGATGAATCTCCCCCCGGGAGGGGGGCAACTCTTCGGATCTTTATTTGAGTCCCTACTGGGAGTTCATAACCAAAATTTCAAAACTTTATAAATTATTTTCTAAAAAGTCTAATTTGCTTGGACTATAATATTAAATGCCTTTATTAATCTTGATCAGAAGTTAATTCCCTATTTTTTGTTATTAGGTAACGGATATAATAAAAATTGAATAAAGTATTCTCATAAAATATGAAGGGAAGAAAAATCCAAGTTGAACCCACAAATTTGGTTAACTAGTTTATTGTTAAGGCGAAACGCTCAGTCGCCTCAACTTTGAAACTGAATTACGGCCTTCATTGTTAGGCTATCTTAAAGTATTGGACATCAAAATTAGTAAAAAAAACCTTCATCACGGCATAACGTTGTTTGTTCAGAAAAAAAAATTATTACCAAAATGAAAAGCTAAAAATTCTTAGATGTCACCCTTTTAGCGAGGGAAGCCACCCCCTTACAAAATTCAAATATTATGGGGGGTTGTGTGATACATCATTTTAAAGCTTATTTAATTTTCTATCCAGGACATTCTACTATTATATATTTGTTTCTACAAAAAAAATATATATATATATAATTTTGCAGGGATTTTCCTCTCACCAAATACTTTGTCGCCATTGTAAAACGCTTCTTTTAATTCACTTGAATCCTATTTGAATTAAAAAGTTGAAGATGTTTCAACTGAGAACCCAATGAATTCACACGATTAGATGAAATGAATGAAGGGGTTTACATATTCAATTCGTATTCTGATTTGCTGTTTTAAATGCTATACCTACATATCTTTTTTCTAAATTTGGAATATAAGGTTGCCAAGTTATTATGTAATTTTTTTTGTGTACATTTTCGAAAAGTCATGTGATCATTTAAAGTTCTGTATCAGCATTAGTATTAAATAATGAAGAATGAAATTTGGCACGTCGATAAACAAAGCTTGGGTCTTTCGGATGCTGCTAGTTACAAAAAAAACTATCAAACTCAAATTTTTAATTCATGTTAAATCATTATTTTATTCTTTCCCCTGGTACCTCATGAATAAAAAAAATGAGTTAAATATTTATTACTAATCTTTATTTAATATAACGAGTGAGCAACAAAATTCGTGATCGTAGGAGCCTCTGAATCCAAAATTTTGAGTCGATTCTTGATCGATAAGATTGTGTAAAAAGTCATCGACTAATGTGAATTGTAAAAAGTAAAGTAAAAGAACCGATATACGTTTAGCCAACTGCGATCACGAATTTTGTTGCTCACTCGTTATATATCTTATAGTACGGCGGCGAAGAGAGCTAAATCTTCATATTAAAGAGTAACCGACTACTTTGGTATAACTCAATAAGACATATATAGATTTGTTTGTTAAAAAATTCTGCATTTAGAATGGAAATTCACGACAGTGTGGGTTAGTCACGAGAAAAGTTATTCCAAGAAAACCGTGAAAATTGTAAAAATTATTCCAATAAAATAAATGCTCATATCTTTGGCTAAATAAAAGGTAAAAATATGCGGTTTGTTTCATTATGAAGCCCAGAATATTTACTTTAAAATGGCTAATTGGAAAATTCAGCGAACTTATGCTTTTCGATCAAATTCTATTATTTAATGCGCCGACGCATGGTTTATTCATAAATTTTCTATATTCAAGTTGCTATAACTCGTGTAGTGTAGTCTTTGTAGTAAAAATTTTCACATCAAAAACTGCAGAACTTTGTTGTCTGTAATACACCTCAACTAATAATGTATCTATCTACAATAATAAATTCGCTACAATGGTGTTTCTGGGAAAATGTAACTTGCTTAGGCTATCCTCTCGATCACCCGCCCGCGCCCAGCTCCCACCGCAAACGCCTGTATGCTATACGCTATACTACCACCGAGCGCAATGAATTAAACTGAAATTAATTTTTATTTTGAACCAAATACATAAAGTTTTTAAAATTAACAATAATTCTTCATCGTCACTTATGTCTCTAACTATATCCCTATTTATACACTTCATTTGATATTTACACTATACCTAGAACAAAACATAACTCTCACTTTACATGCACATTTGCTCGAAAAACAATAATTCTTCTCATTGCGTAATAATTCTATTGCTTGTCTAATCGCATGCGGTATAAGTGTTTCATTAATTAATTTTGGGGTTAAATTGGAAACATCTTTGATCCAGCCAAATTCCAAAGGATTCAACGGTTCAATGTGTTGAATCTTACTGTTTATCCATATCTGGACTTGATAATAGCGTCTGGAAACAAAATTTTAAGCGATAAGTATAGAGCTAGTAAAGACGCTTCTCCAATAATGAGGTCCACAATAAAATTGACGAAGAAATCGGTGAAGATATACATAAAAGGAAGGAAGAATTTCAGAATTTCCCCCGATTTCCATGGGATTCCCTGATCAGACCCTGACTTTTTGACAGTGGAACCACCTCAAGAGTATATTCAAATAAAAGAAGAATTTTGTAAATCGGTCCACAATTGACGAAGAAATCGATGATCATGCATGAAATCGGTTAATAAAAGTTAGCAAAATTTTGAGGATTTTTCTCCATTTCCATGGGATTCCCTGATCAGATCCTGACTTTTTGACAATGGAACCACCTCAAGAGTATACCCTTTCAAATAAAAGAAAAATTTTGTAAATCGGTCCACAATTGACGAAGAAATCGGTGAACATACATGAAGTCGGTTAATAAAAGGGAGCGAAAATTTGAGTATTTTTTTTCGATTTCCATGAGATGCCCTCATCATATCCTGAAATGGTGACAATCTGTATGTATACTCTTTCAAATAAAAGAAGAATTTTACAAATCTGTTTATGTTCTGAGGTAACAAACACTAAAAAAAAAAATACAAAAAAAATATACAACCGAATTGATAACCTAACCTAACACGATTGTAGCGAATTTATCATTGTAGATGGATACGTTATTAGTTGAGGTAAATATAGACAACAAAATTCTGCAGTTTTTGATGTGAAAATTTTTACTACAAAGACTACCCTACACTATACGAGTTATAGCAACTTGAATATTGAAAATCATGCGCCGTCGCATTAAATAATAGAATTTGGTCGAAAAGCACAAATTCGCGCAATTTTCCAATTAGCCATTTTAAAGTAAATATTCTGGGCTTCACAATGAAACAAACCGCATATTTTTACCTTTTATTTAGCCAAAGATATGAGCATTTATTTTATTGGAATAATTTTTGCTAATTTGCACGGTTTTCTTGGAATAACTTTTCTCGTGACTAACCCACACTGTCGTTAATTTTCATTCTAAATGCAGAATTTTTTAAAGAACAAATCTATATATTATGTCTCATTGAGTTATACCAAAGTAGTAGGTGGTTGAACGAATTTGACCCACCGGCCGCCGTACTAATATGTATTTCACTTTTTACACTCATAATATCAAAGAAAAACAATGGCATCTGTTTACTGTCGACAATGGAACGCAGCGATTACAGTTCCAGGAAGCTTTCATTCTCAGTTTCCAGGCCCTTGTATTTCAGTCCACGTGGACTGAAAGATCAGCCAATTATAAGTCGTTTGAGGTAATAAATTTTCCACATATGCAACGCCACATATGGTGTCATCGATTCGCCTTTTGGTTACACGCTGAACGGGCCAGTCGCCTTAAGTACAGAGCGCTTTCGGGATCTTGGATCCCATCATCAGTGTCTTCAAAAGAGCTAACTGGAGAAAAACTATTTTATATAAAAGGGGGAACATGTGGACATTTTTTGTAAACTCACCAGTTAATATTAATACAATATAAAAAAATGAGGACGCACACTAACACGTTAAAAAAGGCCAAGTTCACAAACGATAACAGTAATACATATTAAAATTAATAAAAAACGGAGGTTGACAAATGTAGAGCACATGGTGGAATTTAAGGTTGAGAAACAGGAAATTGGAAAGTTTTTTTGAAACAACCAGACGTAAAATGAAATGAAATCCCGCCCTCTATCCGGAAGAATGGGTTAACAAGAGGGTTGAAACTAAACTAAAGGTCGAAAGGTAAGCTGCAGAGACGAAAAAGGTTCAAATTAACCGGGAAAGAAAGGAGTTAAAAGAAGGAAGTCCTCTCCTTTCAGAAATTTTCATGAACAATGATGATGGCATACAAGATCCCGAAAGCACTTTGTAACAATAACAATAAACTAGTTAACCAAAATTGTGGGTGCGACTTGGATTTTTCTTCCCTTCATATATATTTGAAATGGCCCACTTTGTTTAGAATGAATTCCTAGATTTTAAAATATTCTCAATGCCCAGTTTAATTTATATATAGTACTGAAACTAGTTCTGAAGAGTTATAGTGCGTACATTTTACTCGTACTCGTATATGAAGGAAAAAGAGCGATGAAAAATAAATCAAAGAAACTAAAATAACTAACTAAGCGTTTGAATAATAATTGTGTGTACATATTTGTAAAATAAAAAAATAAAAACTGAAACGAACAATAGGAACAAAAAGATGCTAAAGGAACCTGAAGAAAATACGAAAGAAAAAAATATTTACAACTTTGAAAAGGGAAAAATTGAACAAGTCGAAAAAAGTTAAGGAACTAGAATAACTAGGGAATTAAAAGAAACGGAAGAATTGAGAACGGAAGAACTAGAAGAACTAATACATAGCATTAAAGCATATTAACATTTTCACAAACTCATAACGAATTCTGCTCTGTATCTTTATCGACGAACAACGGGGAGTGGAGTGACAATATCTGGTCACCATGTTCTTGGCTTCTCCTATGAATCTACTTAATTTTCACCTCCCTTTACGGGAGGTTGTAACTTTTGCAAGTCATAAGTCAGGGGTATCTCTCAAAGAGCAACAGTCTTACAAATTAATTTCTCAGAACCTCAACCAGTCGATAAGAATCCCCCGTTTTCAGTGAAACACGCTTCCAGTGGTCGCTCGCACGCAAGCCGCAACGTCTCCCATAAAGCAGCGTCGATTTGTCAATGACTGTTCCAGCAAAGAGCACAAGTTTCGTTTCGTTCTAATCAAAAAATCGGACGAAACGAGCAAACGTGCCTATGTTAAACAAGTTGCTCCTCGTGCCGACCGTGGGCGTATCGTCAGCACCGTCCGTTTGACGAGTACACGACTCGCGCGACCGTTTATCTTGGCTAAATAATGCCTGTTTGCGTTTTGTCTTCGGTGGAATAAAAACGCCGAATTCTTCGGTCAATATTGAACCCAGCGAGCTTCCTCAAGAAATCCCCGTCTGCAATATTTAATGAGTCCGGTCGGCGAGCAACTTTTGATCTCTTTGATTGGGAAGCGATCCGGAGGAATTAGAGACCTGATTTCGCGGAAAATCCCGTGGATAAATTCAACGGGAAGTTGGGACTTTATTTTTATTTCACTGGGGAGCCCGGATAATTCGGGCTAATTGGAGACGGGAGACGACAATCGAAAGTTCTCTTGCCAATAGGTATCTCCATTAATTGGGCTTTATTTTTCCATAAGAGTTCCTCTGATTGTCTACTTGTCTGCTATACTAACAATCCTACTTCTGAGATTAGACGACAAATGTCTTTCAGTCATTTACATGTGTTGTACATAGCAGTGATACCAGAATAGCACCTCATTTCGAAAACTTCTAACCAGATGATTGTCTAGGAAAATGTTTGAGTTGGTATGTAAATACTAGTTCTAGCTTTTTGAGAAAAAGACTCGTGTAGACATCATCAGACACTTGCATCGTGCGTAGTGCGACAGTAGTGATACCAGCACAACAAATTTTTCGCTCCCTCTATGCAACGACACCAAAGAGTAAGAGTTAGAACGATGTACATAAGCATTTAAAATGTAACATGCTCTCGTTAAATTTAATTTTAGCAAGTGATTCCCACTGACCGATTTTAAATACGTCCCAGGCCAGTAAATTATAATAATGGTAGTAATATTTTAAAAAGTTGATAATGTCAAGATGTAAGCTAAGTGCACCAATAGACAAAAAAATCCTTCAAAACCTGAATTTTATCAGTACCTGCAGGTGCCCAGCGAATTTTTATTGCCTTTGCAATTAAAAACATACACACCATTGATAACCATTAATAACGCAATATCCTGCCCAATAAAAAACCTCCTTCATTCTCAGGTGCCTCTCCTCATTAAGACATCACCGATTGAACTCGAAAAAATTTCGCAAACCGAAGCTTTTGAAGACCCAACCAACAAAAGTTCGTCCGTTGACATTAATTGACAGTCCGACAATAACCACGCAAGTGTAGGAGGAGTGCTTAGACATCCATGCATAAACTCGCCGACTTTATCGACGTCCCGACCGATCACTTCCACGAGAAAATTGGATAATGACGCTTTAATTGCGTCGGCTGGAGATTAAGAAGTGCACGTGACAGTGTTACCGATCGTAGTTTTTCCACTAGCGACGAGATAAACGCTCGAGTGATGTACAAATCGCGGTCGCTTCCAACAACATCGTTTAGTATTTTTAATGGCGACATAACACATGTCGCATTAACTCGCTCGTTTCGATGGTCTTCGCTGCTTCTATTTTTTAATGGTGACCATATGTCGGGCCGTTTCGCAACCTCATCGTCCCAGTTCGTCCGGAGGTCACTGTGACATGATCGTTACCTTTTTTCCGCGTAGTGGTACTGTTAATCACTTGGTGATGACAGCGGGAAATCATTTTCGGTAATGGATGGGCAGATGTAGGTGTGAGTGCAGGAGATTAGGTCGACAGCAACGGGACACGCCTACTCTGGTACGCAGAACGTGAACCCATTATTTCGGATGGGTGATCTATAGGAAGTGACCCAGTTTGAGCGGCATCATCGATTTTTCTGATGCGTACATAACAATATTTGTTATTCTTAATAAATATAGAACCAACTATAGAGTAATAAATGACTGTAACGTAATATTCTATATTCCAATTAGAAACTAATTTGAAAAATGGTTTCATCGATCCCATGATTAATTTACCAATAAAAATACAAACACTTATTAATTGGGCATTTGCTGCCTCGTTGCCTCCACTCGTGCACCTACTTCTTTAGATCCTCTCATGGCGTCACACATGGCCGCGTATTCGGTCCCATATTGTTCTCCGCACATATTCTCCTTTCAAACGACTCTCTTTACAACAGTTAAGTAACCGCACGTTACATACCTAATCGCATAAGCGGGCATTGTCCAGTTAGAGGCAGCCAGCTTGTCTTAATGAATTTAACCAGCCAGCATCGCGGCAATATTGTTAATGCACTTTAACGTATGAAACCGTATCAGAGTGTATGCGTATGAATAATGCATCGGCCGGTTCGCATACATGAATACTCTCGTTCGATGTACGTGACGCGTCCATGTAAATGTCAAGTGAATTTGTGATGGATTATTTGCCCTTAGAACAGAAAGCGCGTCCGGAATACGCTGTCGAAGAAGGAGGAGAGGAAGAGTTCAAAGTTGGAGCGGGACGAGGACGGCGTCTTAATCGGGCTCTTGCTTAGGAAGAACTCGGATTTGTATGCGCGAAAATTTCGAAGTATGCACGTGTGTATAGCAGGATTTTTGGAGAGACAAACTGCGAATTTCTTAGAATATGCACCAAGAAAATGAGTACAGTATGCAGGAAATAGCATACTTGGATTAAAAAAAAGAAGATTTTTTTCCGTTTTTTGTTTATTATTTCTCTTAATTTTTATCAATGTGAATTCTGAGGGTGTACTGTTTGATTTACAAGGCCTCGTATTTCCAGCGATCCGTTTAGATTAAAACACACACAATACAGTATTATTAAAGTCAATGAGCATATCAGTGCTACTTTTTCAATTACCAATTTTTGTATCAGCAACAAACTCCTTTAGAACTCTAATTCATCTCGTCGGTCACCAAAGCTCTTTCCTCGAAGAGGCAAAAATGCACTCAACCGCATCGAATGGCCCCGAGCTTAATCATTTATCTGCACAAAGCCCTTCTATATCGCCATACGACGGGACAGTGTCTTAAATTGCAATTTCCGAGGCTCCATATACACGTTCGGAGTACTGAACAACTTCGGGGAGTCGTTATTGCGGTGAGCTAACCCGATTTCCTTGCAAGTTTCGTCCTCGTACAATTTATAAATTACGCTGCTAACGGCGCGTTTACAAGACGTTATAATAACAATGATAATTTGTTCGGAGCTCTATATGTAAACGAAGGGAGGAGTGAATAATGGGAACGTGGTTTTGTGGTCTCTTCGAAGTTGTTTTGTCGGCACAGTGTATATTAGTTTGACAAAACAAGTCCTCTTATCCAAATTTGGGTTCTACTGTATTAAATTTAATTTCTGAAGACATGGGGCGACAACAGTTATTGAAGCAATCTCCCGGTTAAGGTAGTAATAATGGCAACAGTTAACTATATCAATTACCCATCCAAAGCAGTGGTATACATACTGCTGTAGGCTTTTATGCCTCTTCACTACAATATTTTTCTACGATAGTCCACATTACTCGTATCGGATCCAAACAAGAGGAATCTAGTTTACCAGTCTCGCATAATTAACACGATTCTCACAATAATTTTCTGCATACCGAGCGTTTAATCCATGTTGTCATTAGAAAGTGTTTCTATTGACTGGTAATGTCTCCAAATCGATGCAATCAGTTTATCGGCACAATCAACGAGATTTTTCCCCAGAAGTGTGCACTAAATCGGTGGCGGCGGAAATCCGATTCGTCCATTTAGAGAACTAGAATATTTTAATGAGATTTTAATGAGATTAAATTGCCCTGTTTCATGCGGTTGTAACTGGTTCGCATCTATAATTGATTGAAGTGTTTTTTTGATAAGCACGTAGTAAAAGCACTGTGGCGTGATTTTTCCTTTCGGGTTTTCCTTTTCACGGCCAGTTATGTAAGAAGATTTACGACTCGAGTTCTAATTATATAGGTGGATTTACATATTATGTAGCTTTGAGTGATAGTAAAATTGTTTTAAATATGTTTTTATTTATTTTCTCACCGCTGTTTCCGTCTCAACTTAACTCAATTTAAAGCGTGTTGAGAACCAACAAAGGAATATCAAAAGTAGAAAATATTAGTATATAATATACGTAAACATACGGAGTAAAAACGAACTAAACTCGGACTAGGAATACAAAGAAAAGAAGGCATAAGAAGGCGAACGATAAAATGAAAAAGAAAAAACTAAAGACAAAACTACAAAATGGGCGAAGGACATAAGGAAAAAGGATAAAGGGATAAAAGGCCAAAATGACAAATTGATGGAACAATAAAAAGCCGAACGAACAAAGGAATAAAAAGTTGACAGAGTGAAATAATAAATAATAAAAAAATATAATAATAATATATCTGCCCCGACTCCCCGCCTCTCGTGATCCCTGACAGGAAGCAACAAGGGATCCGAACTTTGGATGATCTTACAGGCTATACCCAAGATTACCCTGTTATAAAGACACTCCAAACTCAAAAGTCCTCGGCCTCCCTGGTTTCGTGGAAGATATAACCTCGGAACGGACGATTTTGTATGCAAACTGCGCTGTAGATGCATCATTTTTCGAGTATCCCGATCAATCTGCTTCAACTCATCTACTAACCATTTAACTGCTCCAAATGAGTAGAGCAGGATCCGAACGGCAAGCATATTTGTGGCAAAAATCTTGTTCTTCCCCGAAAGCTCTGACGACCAGATTCGTCGGAGTAGATTTTTGTACTTGCCGCAGAGAGACTTTTTTACCTGGTGTGACGCTTGGATGTGGCACTGCTCCACACCCAAGTACTTGTAAGTCTCTCCGGCGTTCAGATGTCTCAGAACGCTTCCGTCAATGAGTTGAGCATCTTCATCGAAATACTCGCATCGTCCTCTTTTGAGATGAACCTGAGCACATTTGTCCCAACCGAACTCCATGCCAATAGCATCTGTGTACTCCTGCACTATGCGCAATGACTGCGTCAGTTCTTGCTTTCCGGAAGCATACACTTTTAAATCATCCATGTAAAACAAGTGCGTGATCTTATGCTTCCGGTTACCGGGTGTACCACAGCTATAACCCTTTGCACCGCGAAAGGCTACGGACAGCGAGATGCAACAGTGAGATGCAAAACAGAAGAGGACTCAAGGAATCTCCCTGGAATACTCCTCTTCTGAATGATATCAACTCTGTCTGAACTCGGTCCCGTCGGGATGTTATCGAGAACCGAGTCTTCCAGAGTGACATCAGTTGTTTGAGCAAGTGAATAATCAGCTCGTGAGATGTTGTGTCGAATGCCTCACGATAATCGATCCAAGCCATAGATAGGTTGCGCTTATATTGGACGGCATCCCGCGTGACGCACCTATCGATCAGCAGGTTTTCCTTGCAACCGTCCACGCCCCTTTTACAGCCTCGCTGTTCGAAAATTTTCGAATACACCGGGTTAATGGCGTGGAATATTCGGTAGTACAAGAGTCTGGTGAAAATCTTGTAGCACGCATTTAGGCAAGTTATTGGCCGGTAGGTCTGAGGCTGAGACAAATCACCCGTTTTAGGTAGTAAAACGGTTCGCCCCTCGACAACCCACTCCGGAATGCTCACCATTAAGCCAGGAATTAAATACCTTGGCCAGACGCTTGTGCGTGCTTCGGAATTTCTTCCACCAAAAGGTATTAATTCCGTCCGGGCCTGGTGCGGCAAAATTTTTGATTCCCTTAAGAGTCTCGCCAATTTCTTCCGGGGTTATCGGATTGCACACCACTGGTCTTAATTGAGATCTTCTTACGCAGGGCAAGTGTTGCAAGGGCTGGAGTGTCTTCACGCAACGGTTTCGATCCCTCGTACATTTCCCTCCAGAAGATTTCGACCTCCTGCACCGCCGGCAATTTCTCTGGGATAGAGTTTGCCCGCTGGAAGAGCCTCGAAGGATTTGTCTTGAACTTGTTGTTCTCGACCAACCTTCGCCTACTCCTTACCAGGGACTTTCTTGCAGCCACAAGACTGCGAACTCTATCCATGCAGTGCTGCTTCTCAACAGCAAGCACCGCTGCATTCAGTGTATGATGGGCCCGGCGAAAAAGACGCGCGATGCGCCGGATTTTTGGTGTGAAAGGTTTCATCTGTTTGATGAATTCCATCACACACTGAATTCGAGAAATATTCTGCCTAGCGGTTCCTATCTTCTTGTCTATCTTTTCAAGGCGACATTCGAATTTCCTCTCAGCCTCAGTGCTCTCACCACGTGGGGCGAAGAAGAAAGTCTCGTCGCCTCTCGATAGACCATTTCGTTCAGGAGCAGGATGTCTGGATCCTCAGGGAGGTTCCTATCGAGTGATTCGTCCGCTGCAACTACGTCGTTAGCTTTGGGTGGTGGAATTTTGTGGAGAGACTTTCTGTTCAGAGGCATCTCCAAAATTACCGGAACAGCGTGGCGGATCTCCGGCTCGTCCGGCTGTACCTCCACCAACTGCTCCGCTGCTCTCTCGTATTGAATGCGACGAAGATAGGCCACATAGTCGCGGAGTTTTTGTGGCGTGAAAAAGTGATGCTCTGTGTGTTTCTCACCCCACAGAGCATGCATCCTTGCCATGTAACCCCTTCGCCGCGGCTCGCTCGTCTCGTAGCAGTCGAGCAAGTCATTTCTTAGAGTGTTGGTCCACTCAAAGCGTCCATGGGCATTGCCAGAGTCGTCAACGGGTGAATCGTTCTCCAAGACCCCACCACCTTCACCTTGATCCCTATCCGACTGGGACCGGTCGTGGGGGTCTTTCCCTGCTGAGTTAGGAACAACAGTTTAGGGTTCCAATTGGTTGTTAGCCAAAAGGAACCCCGCCCGGTATTGAGGTCAAGATGGCTTGACCTCCCAGGTGCGCCAAGAGCTACCGGTTCGATTTGCACCTTTAGCTCGGCAAGGTGGTGGCGCTACTCACCAGGACCAAAGATGTTATGTGGCCTGCCTGCCGGTAGGAGTCGGGGCATTTTTGTTTAGGGCGGCACAAAGAGCAGCAGATGAAGATGAACTCGGTCTTGACTTTGACGTTGAGCGAGCTCGGCCACATTCTATTACCGAGCTTAATTTGCTCCGTCTTACAGTCCACATCAGAATCTCTGAGCAAGGTATGCTCATGAGAAGGCATATGGATAAGTCAATGCATAGTGTTTTCTTCAAGAACATTGAAAACCTTGGCTTATCCAAAAGGCATACATTTGCCTTTCTGAGATCAAGTGGACTGAAGTCTGAGACTGAGGGATTCATTTGCGCTACGCATGATGGTGTAATTAACACCTTGGTCTAGCGCAGCCGCGTGATGGGTATAGAGGTGCCGAATGTGAGCTGTAGGGCTTGTCACAGGGCCCCTGAAACAGCAATGCATATATTGGCGGCATGCCCGGTGTATGCAGCTTCGGCCTATATCCATCGCCACAATGCGGCCTTCCCTTTCCGTTCCAGATATCCACGCTTCATTCTGTATACCATCCCTCCCCGGTGTTTTTTTTCTTTTCAGTTTTCTTAGTTGTTGTTCTAGTTCTTCTCTTGTTATCTCTTCTATTTCTTCCACTCTTTGTTGTCTTTTTTCCTTTTCTTGTCTGTTTTCATCACCCCCCAGCAGCTCACTGAAGTACTCTCTCCATTCCTCCATAGTAATTCCATCACTCACTCTCTCTCTCTTTTTCTTCCTTTCCTTATTTATGTATCTCCAAACCTCTTCTTCCGTCTTTATACCCTTCATCTTTAGCTCTTCTTTCATCCATTTCTTTGCTTTTTCTCTTTGCATACTAAATTGTACCTCTTGCGTGCTCTCTTGTACTCTTCCTTGGTTGCTTTTTCTTTTTTCCAATTTCTTAGTTTCCTTCTTGCTTCCTGCTTCCTTTCCCTGCATTCTTTATCCCACCACTCGTTCTTCCACAGCCCCATCTTCTATCTTATCTCTATCTTTTTTTTTCTTTTGCGTTTCTTATGTTATCGCTCAGTTCCCTCACCTTTTCGTTTATTTCTGTTTCTTCGTATTTTGCCTCCCTAAGTTTTGCTCTATAATTTTCTTTTCCTTCTTCCGTCCAAATATTCTTCACAATTTTTCTTCTAAACTCATTCACACTTCCTCTATCTTTCTCTCTTCCTTTTGTCTTCACTTCTAAAGGCATATGGTCCGACTTCATTCTTTCTCCCACCTTGAATTTTTATATTTCATCCCATGCTTCTTCATTTACCATAACATAATCAATAACTGTCTCCCCTCTTGATCCAATATACGTGTACTCCCCTTTCTCATCTCCTGTGCAGTTCCCATTAAGTATGTCCCACCCTCTTTCTTCTACTAAACTAATCAGTACTCTCCCTTCTGCGTTTTTTGTTCCATCTTTTGTTGATCTTCCTTCTATTCTTTCTTGTTCCTCTTCTATCCGTCTTCCTTTTCCCCCAATTCTTGCATTAAAATCCCCCCAATCACCAAAGTTCCTTCTTCTTGCTCTTTTACTCGCTCTTCTATTGTTCTCTTCGTTTCCTTCATACTTCTGCTCTACACTGTAACAATTCTCCATTTTCTCTGTTTACTTTTCACCGTTCTTTCCATAATCCCTCTTTCTTCTTTTGATTCAGTTCCATTTTCTCCTTCCAGTCCCTCTTTCACCCCCATTATTATCCCACCTTTAGCTCTCCCTTTCTTGCTTTCCCTCTCTGCATATTGACACTTCCACTTAAACTCTTTCGGCATTCTCTTTTCCAATTTTTCCCAGCCCATTTCTTCCACCCACGTTTCTACCATTCCCACTACGTCAAATTCTCTCAAATACTCGCAAAATTCATTGTCTTTGTTTTGTATTCCCGCTACGTTCCAGAATACTATTCTTATTTGCTCCTTTTCTCCTTTATTCCTCTCCGTTTTCGTTTTCCCTTTTCTGCCCTGTCGTCTTTTTCTTGTGCTCTTATTCAAAAATTTTCTGTATCTAACTCCCCCTTTTCTTTGTCCCACCTAAGCCCTTTTCCCTCTATCCATATCTTTTTATGACCCACTTTCACCCGCTGTCCTTTTTGTCGCTCTTCTTTGGCTATCGCTTTTAATTCCTTCTGTATATCTCTTTCCTTCTTTGTCAGATCATCTTCTATGTATACTCTCTTTCCTTTTTTTTCTCTTAGTTTTCTCTATTTTCCATAACTTTCCTCTTTTCCCCCCCGCTCCCAAGTTCCGCCACAATCATTTTTCCTCCATTTATTTTATACATCTCTCTTACAGTCACTTCTACCTCTAATTCAACCTTCATCCATTTTTCCAGTTTCTTCTCGCTCTCGCATTCCTCTTCGCCCAATCCCGTTATACTACAATATTCTTTTTTC
The DNA here is from genome assembly GCA_963583935.1 of Diaperis boleti. Classification (NCBI taxonomy): domain Eukaryota; kingdom Metazoa; phylum Arthropoda; class Insecta; order Coleoptera; family Tenebrionidae; genus Diaperis; species Diaperis boleti. The sequence continues at coordinate 35,385,231 of OY757245.1, read as the reverse complement.
TCACTCTTTTTTCCTGCTCTTCCATTTTCTCCTCCAATTTTTTCATTTTTTCTTTTAGTTCCATCTTTTCTCTTTCCCATTTTTCTTTCTTCCGATTCTCTTCCTTTATCTCCCCTACATCCGCCATAATTTTTTTCAGCATCTCTTTCATTTCCTCATCCATTGCCTTTTGAACCGGCGATCTTTCCACTTTCTTACTTTTCCTGAAGGGGTTAATCCTCTCTTCCGATTCTCGTCCTTCTGCTCTTTTTCTTTTGTAATCTTCTGCTCTCTCGCTCTCACTAGCACTTTTTCTCATTCTATTTCTTTTTAACTTTTTCGCCCTTTTTTATACGCTTATCTTATCGAGCGCCGCAAAACACGTCCGCTCGGCTCAACTGCTCGAATCAAATATATGCAAATAATAATAACGGGTATAAAAAAAATCAAAATAGAACAACTGTTTTAGAAAAAATAGCCTGCTACAGAAAGTAATAAAAAATAACATAGAAGCAAAAACAAACAATAGAAAAAAATACGAGTGTGCTTTAGACCACACGACTGAAGTAAAACTTAATTTCGCCATTGTGAAAGTGCTCTTAATTTATGTAAGTTTATAAATGGAGCTAGAGAATCCTGAATTAATACCGTCTGCAGTATTATTGGATAATCCATGTTTCAGTTTGTCGTCAGCGAAAAGTCGGCAATCATGTGTAGCGATTAGGATAAGTAGTGCAATTGCATATAAAACTGACACGCAAATGGCTCTATGGAGTGAAGCGAGAATCACAACCTAAAGACGCGGGTTCGAATCCCGTTAAGGCAAACATTTTTTCTATGAATTAATTATTATTATTATTATTAAAACTTCCGTTCGCTTCGCCCGATCACACTTTTCGTAACGCTCTCCTCAGGCATTCACCAGCTTACTCCCCAAGTCAAGTGTCCTTAAAGAAGTATTTACTTCAAAAAATAATAGTTATTTATGTACCAAGTCAGTAAAGTGAGTCTTTATCGAACGAGCCTGAGATTATGAGCCGAGCGAGCAAAGCGAGCGAGGCGAGTAACAGGCGAGTTCGATAAAGACACTTTACTGACGTGATTTACTGACTTTTATCGTCAACCGTAAACATTTATAATAAAAAAAGATTTTATAACTTTATTGTTAATAACACATTTCATTATGACAAGTACAAATATTAAACAAAAAGAAGTAATGGTTCTGGTAAATGCAAATACTTGGCAATTTCGCTTCCTACACTTCCAAAAGTATGGATTCCAACTGGTTGAACTGTACATTTGCGATTTCGATAGGTTAGGAAAAATCGGTCGCGGGGCGTCTGCTTAGAACGTAGAGCTAAATATTTGTTAAATAATTCTATGGATTTTACTTTTCCATCAAATTCTGAAGTGATCACAAATAAATAATCGAGGCCTGTTGGTCTTTGTTTTAGTTATACCAACAACCAAAATTGTTTCTTTGTTCTCTATGTCATTTCCTTTTAAATTCAAAAGTTCATCATTACGTCAGGCCCCAGCAATGCCAAACACAACACAAATCTAAAATCATTACTACATTCATATCAAATTGGTTTTGAACAATTTTCAAAAATTACCTTCATCATCAAGTAGATTTCATCTGGTGCATTCAGTAAAAATGTAAGTATGTCTTGTTGTGAAAGAGTTTTAGACTTCTTTGGAATATGACTTCTTCCTTTTTGTTTTTAAAAAGCCGAAGTTTTTGTATTTACTAATGTCTAGATCATTCTTTGCTGAAAGGTTTGCTTTCACCATGGAATAAGACGACCACATTGAAGAAGGAGCGTTGTCACTATATTTTATAGTTCCATGTTTTTTGCACCATTCTTGTGGTAAAGGTTCCAAAGACGTCTTTTCTGAATTTCAGGCGGCGTGCACTGCATGTCTTCTTCAATTTTTTTTTATATAAATAATTCGCGACCAAACTTTTACTCTTGTAGTCGTGACAGTGGCAAACGATTTCTGTTTAATGTCATAAAGTCATGGTTATGTAGATACATACATATTAGCGGCAGGTAAAGTGTTTGCTTTTTACAGTAAAATAAAGTGTTTGATTACTTCCGCAAATCGCTATAGTAATGTATGGCTCTATTGACGGTTGACGATAAAATAATACAGGCTTCTGAAAAGATGTGCCCCTGGCAAACAAAATCGACCTGTTCGAGGATTTTTCAATCACAATAATCAATTCGGAGAAATCTGGACTGGGGAGTTTTAAATGCGACAGCCTGTATATTACGATCAATTAAATAGTGTAAAAACGGAACAGGACTAAAAAACTGGTACAAGGATAGAAAGATCAATGGTAAAATATCTCTATCAAAGGGAGCACAAGGACATTTTATTAAAAACACGGAAAAAGTCTTGAAAGAGAATTAGAGGGAGGTAAAAATTTAAAAAAATAAAGAAAAAAACACTGAAAGAGTTATCAGAAAATATAGAAAAACATTCACCTAACAAATTGAAAATTCAGCCACGAATTGAGAAAGAAGTGACCAAAAAATGAGACAAAAGCAAAACTTGAAATGACATAAACCAAAGCACCAAAAAGCCTTATAGAAACCAGACGATACTGGAAAGAGACATACATACTGGGAAATGGAGAAAATCAAGAAGAAAACTAATTACAGTCTCCAGAGAACAAGAAACACGACATAATACATAATACGAATACGAAAACATTTAAAGAATTAGTATGACCATGAAGTAAGAAGAACGTGAGCTGAAATCAATACCGTACGAATTTTGGGACGATAATAGTTATTATGCTAGTGTCATTTCCATTCAAAATAACTTTTTAATTTTGTAGTTTCCCGCTGGAAATATTCTATCTGTATCGCGTCGAGGGAAATATAAACAAATATTCGACCTCGTTAATTTCCACGATGACGCCACGATTTAATTTAAAAATCACGTTTGCATGTATGTCGAGCCGACTTCTTGTGTTCAAATGTTTGTGCAGCTCTGTCTTTGTTAACTTGTGTGAAACGCAAACATGAGATCCGAATTTTCTTGTAAAATATTTATGGATATTGTCTTAATTTGGGAACGCCAAGGAGGCGTTGCACCGCTAGTTTCAATCTGAAAGTCATTAGTTAATATTTACCGAAAGATTAGGCAATTTCTTTGTGTTAAGTGTCGATGCGATCTTCGAAGGTGTTTGTTGATGACGTCAAGGTAGTGGTTTGGATAATCGGTGACTAGCAATAACCCTCTTTGTTTTAGTAATTGACAAATGGGACACTGAAGAGATCTAGAGGTAGAAAACAGAATAAGGAGTTCTACGTTTTGCTAGATGTTTATTATGCAGTATACATTTAAGGAGAGCACCTACAAACACTAGTCAACAAGATCAAAAGCCATCGAGATTTCTAGACCGCCATCCACTCCAATTTCCCGATCACAATACCACTCGGCATACAAATCGTTTGACCTCCAAGACAATCGCCATCCACCGTAATGACCAAAACTGAGTCCAATCGAGAATCCGTGTTATCTCCCCCATCAAAAACAAATCGCACATTACGTTAACCCACAAACCGCGCGGAAGAAAAAATATCGAGTTGCGTGTCGACTTGACATTCATAGGTTAGCAGCAGTCCTGATTACACGTATCCATTACCGGCGATGGGGCAAAACGGATGATTATGACACGCACTCGCCCTCCCTCTCGACGTAGCCGTAACCGTAACGTAAAAATAAGCGAATGATTAATAACACCTGCTCGGCGAAGGAATGAAATGCTTAACGACCTAGACGTTCACCTGAGCGCAAAAGTGAAACCGAAAGAAAGGAAGAGGGATCGTTCGGCGTTAATTGCGGCGTGCTACGGGAGTGTCAATGTCAAGGACGCTGCGTGTTCACCCGTGTGACAGTGGATGTCAGTAATGCAGGGTGTATCAAAAAGAACGCTGTGATGCTGGTGTCACTCGGTATTGCGATATCGTGACTTTATAGTGTGCTAAAAGATTCATCAGACCAAGTGATTAATTCGGGCGGTATTGAAAATTCCCTGATATTACAAGAAACGCCTACCCTGCTTAGGCATTTTGATAAATTTTATGCTGGTAGAACAATGTATCAACTTGTCCGGTTATTGTGAATAGTGCTACCTTCTTGCTGGGTACTTTATTGGGTTATACAATAACCAATAAAGTGCCCACTTTATTGTGTAGTGTGTATCGAGCTTTTCAACCCCTATGTCTTTAAAATGCACCACGCAGGCCAAATGATGCATTTTTAGATCTCTGTTAACCCAGATATGCCTAAAATTTTAATTGGAGGAAAATTTCTAGTTTTTTTTTGGCAAAAGTGGATTATTTAGATCTAATAAACTTATAAATATTATTAAAAGAAAATATTTTTGCTCAGAAGTACACTTTTGGTACCGGCCTATATACAGTATGTCCCCGGATTGAGTTTACAAGAGGAAAACATTTTTTATTTTTGCCTTTACGCCAAAACCTCAAAGGAATAAGATTTTTTGCTTGTCCCGAAACCAGCAAATCTGTAATTAAAACTTCATTATTCTGACCGAGATGAAAGAAACGTATATTTTTCTCTTGATTTTGGACTTGGTAATGATAAATTATTAAATAAAATCTTAAAGTTTTCTTATCACGAAGGCAAGCTATCGTTTTGGAGTAGAATTGTGCGCAGAAATGGATGGGGGGTTAATTGAATAATGATTGTTCTTGTTAAAAATTAGTTTTTTATGTTAAAGGTGTTTCTTTGAGTTTTTTTATTAAATTAATTTTAATTTATTTAAAATATATTTTTTTCACAAACATTTTTTTTATTTAACTTGCCTAAACTCATTTGTCAACGTGACATCGTTGTCAAAAAAATAAAATCGCCAATGTGGTGGGATTTAAAGAGCAGAGAAAAAAATTTATAAGTCCAAAATTAAGAGAAAAATTAAGTTTTCTTTCCACTCAGTCAGAATAATGAAGTTTTAATTACAGATTTGCTGGTTTCAGGACAAGCAAAAAATCTTATTCCTTTGAGGTTTTGGCATAAAATCAAAAATAATTTTTTTTTCCTCTTGTAAACTCAATCCGGGGACATACTGTATAGGACGATAGGAAAATCCATTATGGTGATATTAGTTTCTTTTCTTTTTATGCATAAATATAATTACATATTCAATATACTTAATATTTATTAAAAACTGCAATAACATGTGTGGTATACCACAAAACATTTTACAAGCAAACCAACATCGCATTTTTGGCATGTTGTTGGTGTTTTTGTATGGCAATGTCTACATTTTTTTTTTGTTTTTTTGAGGTACTACAAAATGATCTATTCTGTCATATCTTATTCCAAAATTTTAATTTTTACCTGGACGTCCTTTACTGAAACTTCGTGTATTCTTCTTTTTTTGAAGTAAAACTTCTTTACGCACGCTTGACTTGGGGAGTAAGCTGGGAATGCGTGACGAGAGCGTTACGAAAAGTGTGATCGGGCGAAGCGAACGGAAGTTTTACTTCAGTCGTGTGGTCTAAAGCACACTCGTATTTTTTTTTTTTTTTCAAATAGTGCAATTGCTATCTGTCTTCTGAACGTTAGATGGTCCATTTCACCCTTATGGTATTTATCTTTTGCCAAGCATTATGCACGGCCATATCATTCGCTTGACTAATCAAAGGAAAATACCATTTTTTGCCCCTAATGGAAGTCCCGTATAAATGATATCTTCATCACAGCGGTCTCCATTTCCCATATTGGCATTATATACATGGATGATATCAGGTTGACCAACATTATATCGTTTTTTCTTTCACGCTGAGAAAATTTCATAACTTTATGTACAGGGTGGGCACCACTCGCATTGGCACACATGGTAACGATGCTGCCATCCTTCCATTAAACCTCCATTATATTATTATTTTGGCACATTTTGTACTCAAAATATCTCCAAGTAGATGTTCGACAATTTTTTTAGATAAGGCACAAATTTAACCAATCGCTACCTATGTTCCTAGCGTCCTACATATAGGACCTTTGTAAAAAAATACAAATTTCAAGAAATTGGTATAAATAACCAAAAATATGGAACCACAGGGGGTTTTGAACGAATTTGATAAATAGATGTAATAAAATTCTGACCCCACAAATCGGATGTCACACGGTTCCATTTTCACTAATTTAACAATTTTATTGTACTGCTTTTAACACATTTTTCTTGCAAAAACATACTTATTCGAAGAGAATATAACAGATGGCCGTTGCATATTAAAGTTATAATATTTTGGAGGGAGTTTTGAATGCCGTACTATATATAGGACTATAGGCATATCTGGGTTTTAATAGGAACTTTTCTTCATGGTTTTGGGTGTAGAATCACTCCACGAACATTTCGAGCTCGCTGAACAACTTAATATGTTTTTCACTTGTTACCAGCTCTCACAGGTAAACGCAACGTCTCACGCCCGCCAGACCGTCCGTATACCCACTGGGGCATAAAAAGGGAAAATTATACAGAAAACCAGACCAGACAGTGTAAGCCATTTTGATTTTGTGATAATGACCTATTGCAAAAGAATCAATACATGGTGGGTCTTAGTGTTATTAGAGCCCTTTGGAAATAAAAATAATAATTGTGTTTGTTTACACCAATATATTTTAAATTTGACATGATAGACCTAAGAAGGGAGGACAATGTTTTCTTATTTATATTAATAGGTGCTATTACAATATTTTGAATTGAAGTATGTAAACAATATTTGCACTTACAATCCAAACACGCACGCCCACAAACCCATGCAAAACGCATTCCTCCCGACGCCCATAAATTTCAACCGTCAACTCGTGATGAAAATTTACGACACTCTTTTTGTTTATAATTACCAGTAAGAAGCGGACTTTTTTCTCCACTTATTCTGATGAGATTTCGCAACGAAACAACACCATCGCTTCTTCGAATTCCAGAAAGTCAGTCTCTAGCGTTTAATCCGATGTTGCTACATCTCGATTTTTTTCCATATCTTAAATGGTTTCATATCATTATGATATTATAACAGGGTCGTTTGCGCACAGTCATGGTATAATAAGGTTTCATTGTTGGATTTAATAAGTTTAGTTTCAAATTAATTCGTAGATAGTTATATCTTTTCACAGGACAATGATTGCCAATCTAAATATTATTATGATTCAATTACTGCGTCGTCTTTTTGCCGCCGGGCTGATAAGGCTTGATTAGAGGACGTCGAGGGTTTTTTTCGGGTCGGGAAATGTAAATTAAATAAGACAGATGCTTTGTAGGAAGAGTACGTGTTTGGGGATTGCTAGATTGGATATTATCGCAAATCGATGGAAGTGGAGGTTCGTAAAAATTAGTAGATTGAAAACTGTAAATACAATCGAGTGATGTAATTTCGTTGTGCTTTGATCACTTCCGAAATAGGTTCGTTAGTAGAAAGTCTGCTAAGTTGTTGCAAATGCTAGTGGAGCTGTGATGATGTTTCGGGTCCAAAAATAAGTTGCAGCAAAGGAGTCTATAATCTACGTCTTTTTACAATTCTCCACAGATTTGTATTTTTACTACTTACTTTTCTAGTCTTCCAGGACCTTTTAAACTGCAACGTACTAATCTTAGCAGTCTCTCATCCTTTGTTTTCTGTTTTTGTAAATTTTGTTTCATTTATCCTTTAAGCTTTGTGGTACTATTGTGTGTCATAACTCCTTTTATGATGTTTTAAAAAAATGTTTACGACATTGTATAAAAAATATCTTTCCGTTTCTTTTTTTAGATTGTTGTTTTTGACTGTTCAATATTTAATCTGCGGTAGGTCTCTCTCAAAGCCACCGGAAGCCTCTGAACATTCCCAATCAATTTACAGGCGAATTAGCGTCTCCAGAAATTACAGCAATATGAAAATTAGAAAAGATTTAAATAATTCCCTCCAAACCATCAATAAAAAACGCCAAAGCCGCCGCAGGCCATCTGTTTGTGTTTCATTTCCAATCACTAATTACTAAAATCACATCTTTTACCGTTTGACGCACAAACCGTCGCTGATTGCTTAATAATTGACTAAATTTTAAGCCGCGCCGCAGTTAGTTCGAATTAGCCGGATCGAGCATGAATCGGATCGAATCGTCGGATAGTAGGGGAGAGTGGGGCCACGGCGCGCATAACTCCGAAGCTATTGTTCTGAAATGCGTATCTGATTGAGAAATATGCGTGATTTGTAATTCAGATGGTTCACATAACGAGTAAGAATTTCTCTTATTATGTGAGTCCGCGAGGCACTTATCTGATCTGCAGTACATTTGTAAATGACAGTATCAATAAGGAACATTTGTCCTGTATCGCTGCGGTCTACACCGGCGGCCGCGCGACCGTTACCGACTGAGAGAAAAATGTGCCACCTGTGTTACAACAGATATCCGTATCCGTTACTTAATTACTATATCTGTTACTGCAAAGGGCGGGACAGGGTAAATCTTAGGATTGACCGGCCAATCCAAGGATTTACCAATTACATCTGGTGGAAGTGGAAGTGGAAGTGTGTGTGTATTAACGAAATTATTTTTTTATTTGAAAGGCCCATGTATACCATTATGCGTGGAATGTAACATCCTTCAAATGTCCGCCACGGCTTTTCAGGTCAATTTTTTTACCATCAGTCAACTGCGGATTTTTGGAATAGACCTGCGACTTAAGAAAACCATACAAGAAAAAGTCTAGCGGGGTCAAATGGCACGATCACCTCTGCGCGAGATAACCATACCCTCAAATCATTCATAGAGAATGTCCATAGTGGGGTTCGCTATGTGGCACGTAGCGCCGTCCTGCTGGAAGCACATGTCGTCCACGTCCATATCGTTCAATTCGGGCAAAAAAAAATTGGTTACCATCGATCGGTAGCGTTCGCCGTTGACAGTGATGGCCTCACCAACGTCGTTTTCGAAAAAGTACGGACCAATGACGCCGCCGCCGGCTCAAAATCCGCCCCAAACAGTAACTTTTTATGGGTGTATTGCCACCTGATGAACCTCCTGTGGGTTGGCGTCACCCCATAGGTATACGACAATTTTGCTTGTTAACATAGCCATTCATCCAAAAATGTGCGTCGTCGCTAAAGATTATTTTTCCGCCAAAATTGGGGTCCTCTTCCAAACGCTCCGAACCCAGTTAGCGAACAAATGGCGTTCTTTATCAGGGTTCTCAGCAAGGTGGCTATATGAAATTTCCTGACATTTCCAGGTTTTCCAGGATGTTTGTCATAATTTACGTACATTGGATACAATGGACGGTGCACTTCTTTAGTGCTACTTTTTCAAAATTAAAAAAATAATATTTTTAAAATTTCATTAAAAAAGTAGGTTTTTTAATTAATTACCTGTTACTATTGTTGCTAAGCGAAGGAGAGGACATTTTTAATCACCTTTAGCGCAGTAGCGGACGGTAGATTTTGACCAAATTTTTTATGATTTTTATCTCGAAAACGAAAAGACTTTTATTACAAAAAAAATTTGCCATCGACTTCCTCTCAACGTGACCAATTACTGATTTTATTTTTGACATGCATTTCAAAAACACCCTGTACACAAACCGATTCAAGGATGGTTCTTATCTATTTCTCACGTCAGTAACATACCCGTGACTGCAAGGAAACAGTTTTTTTTACGGTCAACTGTGTACCAATGACAACCGCTGTCACACGTGACAGGAAACATTACATGTAAATTAAATAAAATAATGCCTCGCAGAATAACGAATTTGAGTCGTCGCACTCGCCACACAGAAGAATCGAGAAGACGGCTTTCGAATATGACTAAGGAAGAGCAGGCATCCGTACGAGAGAGGAACAGACTAAGCACCATCCAGATGCAGAACGCGGAACCAGCAGAAAGACCAGAAAAACGAGCAGCCAGGCTTGAAGATGCACGATTGCGAGCACGGCAGTCGCGTTCTGCAGCAACAGATTTGGTTCGTTTTCAACGGAATCCAGCTGTTCAAGTCGCCATGTTGTCATTGGCCAGATGAGTCATGTCTGCACCTACTGCCAGACTCTAAAGTTCAATAATGAAACGAAAGGGATGTGTTGCGCTGGCGGAAAAATCAAATTGCCTCAACTTGAAGCACCACCAGAACCATTGAAAACTTTACTGGATCTACCGCGGAATCGAAGCATTTCCTATCGAACAGCAAGGAATATAACTCACGCTTCCAAATGACATCATTTGGTGCGGAAAGTTCTTCACCAATTGCTTTGAAATTTTGACATAATGTTGCATTCGAATACCTGCGTTTCTATACCTATAGGAATGGGAACGGGAGTGCGAACGGGAAAGAGTAATTCCTATGTGAAAACGAATACTTCATGAGCGAAGTCATGACGGGCCAGCTAGTATTGTTATAAATATCAAGAATCATTATACGCAATAGACTGTATTTTGTAAGTTTAAATAAATCAATACTTATTTTGACAGTATTTATTTTATTAGTGCTATAAAGAGGTACTTTATGGCCGCAAAACTGAAGAAAAAATATATATGACTATATAAGACGAACTTTATGATTCATGGAAAGGATGGCTAAATCGGCAATCGGAAATAAAATTCTTATGTTTCATATAATTTTTGAGTTACGAGCTTTCAAATTCAAAATTCTTGAGGTCCATTGAGCTTTGCTTTTTTTCGACAACGCTCTACTAAAAAAATCATCTTCATTCCATGAAGAGTTTTATAACAGAGATATACATCAAGAATGGCTATGAGTTTTCAAATTCCAAATACAGCTTCCCACTGCTTTGTAGAAAAAAATATATTATATGTAGTGTTAAAAAAATCCTATTTTCAGTTTTGTAGTTTTTCAGTGCAACACAAGTATATCTATAGAGAAACAAGCTGCGAATAATATGGTGAATGCGCTGCTATACAAATTGATTTCCTTCTGTGTTTATAGCCTATGCTATTTGCGTCAATTATAACATTAAATAACCATGTTTCACATCAATATTGAATGCAAACAGAATTGTACAGCCATAGAACAAATATTAGAAATGATGAATGCACTGTCCCAAATTAAATACTTATCGTTCCCATTGATTTGTTGAGCGCGCAATTTTGAAAAAGTGAAAACATTAGAAGCTAAAACTGAAAAATTGACAGCATAACACACTGAAAATTGAAAATTTGAAAGCCTGAAAACTTTGAATTCAAACAGCAAAAGGTTAGCTTTCCGGCAAGTTATCGATATAACGATAATTATTCGTAAGTTTCATGTTAAAACGAACGCTCCCGGATCACAGGTACCAACAATCTGCGACTGGGATCTCTACAGAGATCTAGTTCAGGGGTTGGAAGAGTGTCCCTCGAAACCTCAAACTCCAGCGGGACTTGAACTAATGAATAAGCATTACAGCAGCTATAAACATTACAGAAAAGCAAACAAACATTGAACTTTCCACGATAGCAATATTTATTATTTAACAGTTCTAAAAGGACTGGAAGATGGGAAGAATACAAGACTTCGTCTAAAGTACGGTTACGCGTGAGGGAGGCGAAGACACTGCGAGGAGATCGAAAGAACTTCGGAATATGCCAGACTCCAGAAAGCCTTGTTGAGGGACAATCGAGGTAAGATCGGAATTCTACAAATACCTTATGGAGGAAACACCGAATCAAGTGAGGAGTCCCTGGAATTCCTCCTCAAGTCACCAAGAGTCGACGGAATGTTTCCGCTGATGCTTCAATAGAGATTTGAGGAATTAGCCTCCCCTCTTTGCGCATTATTCAGGGCCAGCCTTGCCTTGAAGTAGGGGGAAATCTTTTCAACCAATAAACCTAACATCATTTCTCCTGAAGACCTTGAAGAAGCTGATTGCTAGGTGTATCAGGAACGATTATTCTAGCCAATGCGCCTCTACATCGAAACCAGTTTGCCTATCCAGCTGGAAAATAGTGCCACATGAGCATACACGGGCTGAGTCGCAAGATAGAAGGAACCGTGGAAAATCGAGAGATTGCGATGAGAGCTTTTCTAGATATTGATGACAAAGCTGCCAAGAGGCCCTGCAATAGCGGTATGGTCCGACAGATTGCATGCACCGTCGGTCTAGAGATTTGGGGGATGCCTTGAAGAGGCTCCGATTGTGGGGAAAACTGGATTCACACTAAAGTCATAATTCCCACAGTAACTTAGGGACCTATTCTTGAACATGGGTGAGTGTGTTGTGATGTCATGTCGAATAGTCAAGTATTTAATTTAAAGTAAACGCACTTCACAATCACTCCAGACGAGCGCTTCTTTCTGAGTATAACTATGTGACGTGATTGTGATTATGATTGTGCGTTTACTTTAAATTAAATACTCGACTGGTCGACGTGACGTCAGAACCCACTCACTCACACACTCACATGTTCAAGAATAGGGCCCGTACTCGTCGATAATTTGGTGGCATAAAACGTTTAGAAAACACGCTACAAGGCTATTAGGGAAGCTGCCATGAAAGTGCTGCTGAACCTGCCTTCGCTACACCTGGTGGTGAAATCGGAGGCAATGAAAACAGCATACCGGCTTGTAACTGAACCCACGTCAGAACAGGACACCGTACCGATATATTTGCGTCCTGAGCATTCAATCAGACAGAGTCAGGACCGAATACAACTTTCGTAAACCCTTCGAAGTCCCCATACGGAAAAGGGAGGAGAGGATCGATTCTCGGAAACTGGCAAGTAACAGTGGATCCATCTGTGTACCAGATGGGTCCAAGACAACAAAGAGCACTGGGGCAGCGGTAACCGGAGAGGCACCAGGGGATGACATGAGCCTTAACCTGAGCTCTTGGGCAACCGTGTTCCAAGCAGAAATTACTGCTATTGACATCTGTGCTTGAAAATAGTCAAGAGGGGCTCTGCAAACAGGCGGCTGCACGTAATGACCGACAGTCAGGCAGCGCCAAAAGCTCTGGAAAGTGTCGAAGTGATGAAACGATGTCTCGAAACGCTGGTGAATCACAATAGAGCGGCACTGTGGTGTGTCGGGACATAAGGGACTGGAGACTGCCGACTTATAAAACATCTCACCACAATCGCGGTAAAGTAAGATCCTGATTGCAGGAGGTGTAGTGAAGAGGAAGAAACTCCACTACATATACTGTGCGAGTGGCCAGTAACTGGGCGGGAAAACTTCGACACTTCGGGATGCCGTATGCTGAACCGAACGACATAAAACATATGCCCATAGAGCTTGTTCTGAAGTGTATTGACAGCACAGCCCTTATCGAGCAAAGCAGCTAAGTGGGGCACAATAAGCTTAAGCTTCAGTGACAGGGGTAAAAACCGCGCGTCGCGCAAGACGATGTAATTAACACCCTGGTCTATCGCAGCCGCGTGATGGGATAGAGGTCCCGAATGTAAGCTGTATGCATTCCCGGCCAATATCCATTGCCACAATGCGGTACTGAAAGTACTATACTTTCATTTGAGGCACCACTATGCAATAGACCAGACGCCAGTGTTGGAGAACCTACTGCAACTATTCATTCTCCACCGTCAGCTTTCTAAATATTTATCGATATAAATTATAAAACTACCTATAAAGTAATAGTAGATTATTAAATGAGCATATAATGGTGGTCATTATACACGAGAATGGAAATTAAAATACGAGCCGAAGGCGAGGATTTTAACCATTCGAGTGTATAGTAGCCACCATTATATGCGAGTTTAATACGACGTCTTATCTTCAACTGTACCTTTAGAATTAAAACTAGAAATTAAACCTTGTTAAAAACTTGACGTTGAGAAAAAATGTCAATATTCATTATTTCATGGCCAGTTAATAATAATTCTTAAAAACCTAGCCTGACAGTCTGTGTTCAATAGACCTAGTTAAGTATTCATAGGTTACATGTATAATAAGTCAATTAAATCGGTTGTAGATATATAGAAATAAAGAAAGAAATCAAACAAACCTTGTGAAAAACTTGACTTTGAGAAGAAATGTCAACAGTTGTCAATATTCATTATTTGATAGCTAGTTAATAATAATTCTTAAAAACCGAGCCTGGCTGTCTGTGTTTAATAGACCTAGTTAACTATTCATAGTTACAAGTATAATACGTCCATTATTAATCAGTTGTAGATAAACATTTTTAAAACATAAATGTTCATGCAACGTGGTTATATTAAAATTTAAGTTTATTAAGGTTTATTATTAAGGTGCCCATACCTGTTACTTTTTTAGCAGTATGTATATTTATTACCTTTACAGGTTTATAAAGTATCCGATTAATACATTTCCCATAACTCAAATAAAATAAAATATAATATAATAAGTAAAACTAAATAAATCAATAATTCAACACAATAACTAGCAGTTTTTTATCCCTTCCCACTTATTGTCCCTCTTCTCCACTCAACCTTCTTCATCCATTCGATCCTTCTTCCGTCCTCATTCAAAAATTCTTCTCTACTCTCATCTCTCCCTCTCAATTCTACGTATTCCTTCAACAAATGCTCTATCGTCTCCTTTTTTTCTCCACACATCCTGCATACTCTCTCACATGTGCTGTTGCTGTATTTCTTTCATTCATCACATAACCTAAATACTTAAATTCTTTCACTTCTTCAATTTTCTCTTTCTCCCATCTCCACTCATTTACTTTTCTCCTACCTCCCCCTTTTCTGAACACCATCATCTTGGATTTCTCTACATTCACCTTCATTCAACTTTTTCCTCCTCAGATATTTCTCCATGCTTCCTATCATTTCTTTCATACCTTTCTCCTCTCTCGCTAGCACCACCAAATCATCCGCATATGCTAAAGACCACACTTTTTCTTATATATATCTTGCCACCCCTCTTTTTTATCTCATTTCCTGCTATGTGATTTAAGATATATACATTATCCATGGTCCCTCTACCTTTCCTAAATCCCGCCTGTCCGTCTGGTAACACCCCCCTCTCATGAATTTCCTTCATCAGCCTCTCTTCCACAATCATCGCGTATACCCCAATAATTACTGACTGTTTCCTTTTCTCCTTTCTTATAAATGGGGCATATTATCCCCTCCTTCCACTCCTGGGGGAATCCCTCTCCCTTCCACACTCCATCTCTAACAACCTGTCAACTTCCCTTTCCGTCCCATATATCCACGCTTCATTCTGTATACCATCCCTCCCCGGTGTCTTTTTTCTTTTCAGTTTTCTTAGTTGTTGCTCTAGATCTTCTCTTGTTATCTCTTCTATTTCTTCCACTCTTTGTTGTCTCTTTTCCTTTTCTTATCTGTTTTCATCACCCCCCAGCAGCTCACTCAAGTACTCTCTCCATTCCTCCATAGTAATTCCACCACTCACTCTCTCTCTCTTTTTCTTTCTTTCCTTATTTATGTATCTCCATACCTCTTCTTCCGTCTTTATACCCTTCATCTTTAGCTCTTCTTCCATCCGTTTCTTTTGCTTCTTCTCTTTGCATACTAAATTGTACCTCTTGCGTGCTCTCTTGTATTCTTCCTTAGTTGCTTTTTCTTTTTTCCAATTTCTTAGTTTCCTTCTTGCTTCCTTTCCCTGCATTCTTTATCCCACCACTCGTTCTTCCACAGCCCGATCTTCTCTCTTATCTCTATCTCTTTTTTTTCTGTTGCGTTTCTTATGTTATCGCTCAGTTCCCTCACCTTTTCGTTTATCTCTGTTTCTTCGCATTTTGCCTCCCTAAGTCTTCTTCCGTCCAAATATTCTTCACAATTTTTCTTCTAAACTCATTCACACGTCCTCTATATTTCTTTCTTCCTTTTGTCTTCACTTCTAAAGGCATATGGTCAGACTCTATTCTTTCTCCCACCTTGAATTTCTCTATTTCATCCCATGATTCTTCATTCACCATAACATAATCAATAACTGTCTCCCCTCTTGATCCAATATACGTGTACTCGCCGTTCTCATCTCCTGTGCAGTTCCCATTAAGTATGTCCCACCCTCTTTCTTCTACTAAGCTAATCAGAACTCTCCCTTCTGCGTTTTCTGTTCCATATTTTGTTGATCTTCCTTCTATTGTTTCTTGTTCCTCTTCTATCCGTCTTCCTTTTCCCCCAATTCTTGCATTAAAATCCCCCCCAATCACCAAAGTTCCTTCTTCTTGCTCTTTTACTCGCTCTTCTATTATTCTCTTCGTTTCCTTCATACTTCTGCTGTACACTATTACAATTCTCCATTTTCTCTGTTTACTTTTCATCGTTCTTTCCATAATCCCTCTTTCTTCTTTTGCTTCAGTTCCATTTTCTCCTTCCAC
The DNA here is from genome assembly GCA_963583935.1 of Diaperis boleti. NCBI lineage: Eukaryota > Metazoa > Arthropoda > Insecta > Coleoptera > Tenebrionidae > Diaperis > Diaperis boleti. The sequence goes on along the minus strand of OY757245.1, from coordinate 35,368,966 downwards.
AGTCCCTCTTTCACCCCCATTATTATCCCACCTTTAGCTCTCCCTTTCTTGCTTTCCCTCTCTGCATATATATTGACACTTCCACTTAAACTCTTTCGGCATTCTCTTTTCCAATTTTTCCCAGCCCTTTTCTTCCACCCACGTTTCTACCATTCCCGCTACGTTCCAGAATACTATTCTTATTTGCTCCTTTTCTCCTTTATTCCTCTCCGTATTCGTTTTCCGTTTTCTGCCCTGTCGTCTTTTTCTTGTGCTCTTATTCAAAAATGTTCTGTATCTAACTCCCCCTTTTCTTCGTCGCACCTAAGCCCTTTTCCCTGTATCCATATCTTTTTATAACCCACTTTCACCCGCTGTCCTTTTTGTCGCTCTTCTTTGGCTATCGCTCTTAATTCCTTCTGTATATCATCTTCTATGTATACTGTCTTTCCTATTTTTTGTCTCACTTCTCTTTCATTTTCCAAAACTTTCCTCTTTTCCCCGCAGCTTCCAAGTTCCGCCACAATCATTTTTCCTCCATTTAATTTATACATCTCTCTCACAGTCACTTCTACCTCTAATTCGACCTTCATCCATTTCTCCAGTTTCCTCTCGCTCTCGCATTCCTCTTCGTCCAATCCCGTTACTACAATATTCTTTTTTCTCACTCTTTTTTCCTGCTCTTCCATTTTCTCCTCCAATTTTTCATTTTTTCTTTTAGTTCCATCTTTTCTCTTTCCCTTTTTTCTTCCTTTTCATCATAATTTTCAACTGTTCCAGTTCCCGGCTCATCTTCCGATTCACTTCCTTTATCTCCCCTACATCCTCCATAATTTTTTTCAGCATCTCTTTCATTTCCTCATCCATTGCCTTTTTTTGCTTTTCCTAAAGGGAGGATTAACCCCTTCCAATTCTCGTCATTCATCTCTTTTTCTTTTGTAGTCTTCGTCTCTCTCGCTCTCACTAACACTTTTTTTCATTCTACCTCTTTTTCACTTTTTCACGCTTTTTTATCCGCTTATCCTATCGAGTCCGCTCCGTTCAACTGCTCGAATCGTGTTACCTGTTACTTATCCAGTATTATGGAATCTCATGAGAAAGTGTTTAATTGCTTTTCCATCTTCATACCCGGTGGAGAAAGGTTACAGCGCGGTTGCCAAATTCCTGAGAAAAAACTTAACTAAATTGATGCTAAATGTTGAAAATTTGTTATTAACATCGATTCATCCCTCCCACTGAAAGAATTTTTTTGCTTGACTTTTATGTAATAGGTACTAAATTTTAATTTTGTTCGTTTTAATTTGTATGCAATAATAGCATATTTCGATACAAGTGCGCTGTCATGGCACTTTTCAGGGGCGAGTACGAGCTAGTGAAAAGTGACAGCGCACGACTGTTGAACAGCGTTTTTTGTATATGTTCACGCAAAATGTATAAAATTTAACACTACAGTTATAAATTTAAATCTTTCAAAGTGGGTAGTACTATACCAGCTATCAAAAGCACATTTGAAGTAGATTAATTTGCAAAAAAAAAATTAAAATCAAGTTAGCAGAGGGTCAAAAAAGCTGGGGGACTTCTGCACTACATAAAACACCAAATTACACCACCTAAACTAATAATGATACATGGCCAATCCCTAAATTGAATACAACCTTATTAAAATCCACGGAAAAACTTTAAATTCTTCGAGAGATACAAATGGAAGTTGGTTGGAAGCAACTAAAATGTTGTAGTAATCCTTTCGTTATAGTAACTACGATCTGCTTAAACTAATTATTTTCGTTACATAATTTTACTTGTGCAGCCGCATATTAACCAGCCTGTTACAACTTATCATGTTTACAGTATTTAATAATAATTTACAGTATTTAATAACTGATTTAAATGAGCTATTCCATGAATAATATTTGTAGGAAATAATATTTATGAATAAAATTCATTCAATTGTTATTTAGTCCTACCTTTTCATTTCACCGAAATCCTTACAGCAAGGACACTCACCTGCAATAAAAAACAACAATGAGGAAAAATTGCAACAATCCCCTGAAAAACAGAAATTACAGTTAAAATTCTCCGACGCACGCATAATTTACCGTCGACTCGGTAGTACCCATACGTTGCAACTTTCATATTTCTGGTCAATTTGGAGCGACTTGTTATGATTGCAACCGCTAACTAATGGTCTTCAATCCAGCACAAAACGACGACGAGCTGAAGAGTCGTTTGTTGCTTTATATTTGTCCGACGTTCCATCGTACTTTCGCCGTAGATATACATGCCGATCCTTATCTCGTAATCAATGTCGATTGTTCAGCAAAGTTTCAATAATAATTATCGCTGGAAATCATTCAAATCGACTTGTAATCGTCGGTTCTTTTCTTGGTGGAGATGGTGCCCGATGATCAAGGATGAAGAATTTTGAAGCTATTTGATGGCGTATCGTCGTGGCTGTAGCAAAATTCTTATCTTGCTGTACTATTCCATTTGGGAATATAGGTACGTATAATTGCAAAAATTTTGCTCACCCCGGCGCTGCGTCTCACAGTCGCAAGTCCAAAAAGAAGACGGCTTACAACGGCCATAACTCACTATTAACCTCAAAGGCTGACTAGATATCCGGCAAAAACCATGTTTCACCATTGTTTAAATCAGATACGTACCCCAAGAGCAAATAATCCTCGGAGTTTTAATAGATAAGTACGAGTATAGGTAGCTAATTACCAGATCGTGTTGCCGGGTACCTTATAAATTAATACTCTGGGAAAAAAGCACAAGAAAACTTGATGCCTCGGGCCTGCATCTTACTGCACTCATAAATAATGGACCTTACCTATTTTAATGCACGCTAGTTCAACGATTCCCATACCTGTTTTCAGAATTAATTAAGCGCAATCGCGACTAATGCCTTCGCGACTCTTAGAGAGTCTATGAAAACCAAAGACGTACTACCAAAAATAAACGCGAGAGATGCATTGCCGGGTGGTAATTGGACGTTCGGTTCGCTTTATCGAAACAAGGAAAGATGGTGGTATGTCTACATTAAAAGAGTAATTTGTTTGCTTTTAATTAGATCGGTACTTACGTGATACTTATTTGTGGTGGAAACTCATGGGAAAGTGAGCTGGATAGGGGAAATAACCGGATGGAAGCGATTTTTTCAGGCTACAAAGTGAAGGCTTTTATGCACAATTAGCTTAGACATCTCAGGCTAGTACTCATTATTCACTTTTGCCTTCTGAAGATCAATTATTATTAAGAAGACCAAATGATACTTCATGATCTATCCCAAACTAAAAAAAATCAGATATGTCGAATAGATATATCTTCTGAAAAGATTAGGGGTGAACTACAAGGAAACAGAAAGTTGAAAAAATGAAGAACTATACATACTTAAACTGAAATTCTACTTAGTGTAGAACAAACAAATACTCATAACTTGGATTTTATTAAAGCGTCAGAAAAATCTGCAATTGAGTAAAGTGCACCATATAATATGTGCATAAACCAGAAATGGTTTCTTTCCTGTACCTACACAAGGATGCAAGTTAGGTGGGTGTGTAGTAAGGTTGCGAAGCCGTAAGCAGAATTATTGTAACATGATTTGGTTACATTTGGTTTTAGCACGTGATCCCCTACTGACCGAACTGAATGGCCTTTCACGTCAAAAGAATTAAAACGTGCTGAAACTAAAAGGAATAAAAACTGAAAGTAATGTTATAAGAAAATATAAATTCAAAAGGCTGAAAAGTCTGAAAATAGTTATTCTTGTATCAAGAACGCGAAATAATAATAATTTTGCGTTCAAGAATGGAAGTTATTTTGCAGAGCGCTAGCGAGTTTAGTTTAGTTTTGAGCTCGGTTTTGAGCATTGACAGTTTTAGAGATAAAATGTCACTCATCGGTTTTCGCCCAAATTATTTTACTTTATTTTTTTGAGCATAGCAACGCGCGACGGTTACCAGCTAGCATAACATAAAATTGCTGTCTTAGTGCTATAAGGAAATACTATTGCAATATTGAGATAGTTTTTATGTATATGATAAAACTGGATAAACATTTAGAAAAGGGTGAGGAGAACATTTGAAAGGAGATGGAACTCATAGCTGAAAGACTGAAAGATTACCAGAACAGACTTGAATCACATAAAAGATGGGAATAAAACTGAAAAGGGACTAAGAAGACATCAAAAGAAATCGAAAAAAGGTCAGACGAAAATAAAAAGAAAATAAAAAGGTTGGAGTCTGAGTCTGAGATTAATAAACAGATACTAAAGAGGATCTAAAAACACGTTTTTACAAAAAAATAAGTACCGAGAGAAGCTCGGTCGCCAGACTGCATAATATATAAATAAGTGGCTAGATATAGAGGTGATAGAAACCCCCAAAAGAAATAAATTGAAATAAAAAAAACAGTATATTGTTGAAAAGAAAGAAGCTTCCAAACTGAATAAAATGTATTCAAGAATTACTGGACAGAAAAAAGAAACTGAAATAACTGAAAAAGACACTCAAAAGCAGTTTAGCATATGGGGCATTCCATGCCAAATCGGCTTTTGCATTTCCAATTTGTTTCATAATTTTTAATATTGTAGTATAAAAAACCGTTATTTTTTTTTAAATGCCCGTAACTTTGTGAAAAATGGGCCGATTGGGACGCTCTTTTTTTTTAATTTTTTCATATTCTATAAGATTTTCAAGTTTTTAATATAAAATATTGATTTCCAAAAAAAATGTATACTGATAAATTTTCTTTAATTTTTTTTTTTTTTTAAACAGTCACTCAGTCCGCAACTTTTAGGCCTGGGCCGATAATGCGATAAGGGGCCGTCCATTAATTACGTGAGGTGTTTTTCTGTTAATTTGGACCCCTCCCTCCCTCTTGATGGTTTGGTGAGATTTGGTAAAACCCCCCCTTCCCCTCACGTGAGATTTATCTCTTACAATTTTTAAATAATTAATCTTCATGTATGTTCATGTATTTTGCTAAATACATACTACTAAATACCTAAGCGTTAATACTGATGGAATATAAAGGGGAAAAATAATAGCGCGTTTAACGGACACTATAACAAATTTATTTAAATTACATAACAATAAAAATAGACTAAATTCCCTAATTGTTTACTTACTCCATGGGCATGGGCGTTCTGTATTGTTCGTTGAAAGATTTTTTAACGCGGCGGGGATTTCCACGAAAAGAGTCTGGTAAATAAATTGTGCCGCAATTTTCTCAATTCGGGGAATCCCATACATAAAAGATATTTAATACTGTCTATAGTCGAGATTGCTATTGTAATAAAAAAATTGTTTGCGGACAAAATAGAAAACCTTTAAAAAAGTAAAATAATAAGTTTTATGTTTTTTTTTTTTATATTCAATGTATTAATGTAAAAAGTTGGCGTGAGATTTTCAATGACCCCCTGCTCCCTTTAGATGAGATTTCCCCCCCCCCCCATTTTGAGCTCAGGTAATTAATGGACGACCCCTAACTTTCAGTACTGATAACTAAAACATGGAAAATTAAAAATTAGAAGAAGAAAAATAGATCCCATCGTTATCCCATTATCAGGCCTAAAAGTTGCGGACTGAGTGACATCTTTTTAGAAAAAAATTTCAAAAAAATTGATTAGTACGTGTTTTTTCGGAAACCAACATTTTATATTAAAAACTTGAAAATCTTACAGAAATACGGTTTTGAAAATTTTTTCCATATATTTTTTCAAAAGTTAAAAAAAAAGAACGTGCCAATCGGCCCATTTTTCAAAAGTTATGGGCATTTAAAAAAAATTAAAAAATCATGGAGGTCTCTCTCAACCGATACTACAACATAAAAAAGTATGAAAAAAATCGGAGATGCAAAAGCCAAATGGTGGCCGATTTAGCGTGGATTGCCCCCATATATACGACAGTGAGTCCTTCTGAAGACATTTATAAAAGAAAAAAAGAAAAAAAGAAAAAAAGAAAAAAAGAAAAAAAGAAAAAAAGAAAAAAAGAAAAACAGAAAAAAAGAAAAAAAGAAAAAAAGAAAAAAAGAAAAAAAGAAAAAAAGAAAAAAAGAAAAAAAGAAAAAAAGAAAAAAAAAATTGCTGGAGAGAAACTATGAGGAGATCGAAAGAAAGAAAAGTATTAAATCAAATGTACACGGGCGAAAGAAATTAACGCACAACTTTTAAAATTTTAGTTTAAAGTAAAATACATTAATTTCTATTTTGTTATTTGAACTATAGTTGATGTATTCTAGGTGTAACTGAATATTTATCACCTAAAGAAAAGTAAAACAAAAACAAAAATCAATAACACTGCAAAAAAAAACATTAAACCCACTGAACGAAACTTAAGATGGTATGTTAATAAAAAAAACTAGTATTTAGTATTTCCTCCTCTTACACGAATTACTGCTTCGGAGTGACGACCCATACTGGAAATTAAGGTTCTAATTTCGGCCTGGTCAGTACCATCCCAAATTTCTTGAAGTCTTCGACCAAGCTCTTGTTGGTTGTTTTAATCTGCCTCCCTATGTTGTACCAGAGATGTTAAATCTGGTGACTTCGGCAATATACCCTTGCACAATTCGGGCAGTGTGTGGTTTAGCATTATCGTGCATGAAAATGTGAGAAAATTACAGCGCTAAAGGTACATGAGGTTTTAAAATGTTCTCAATATAAGATGCTGCCGGGATGCTGCCTCTGGTTATTACCACCAATTCTGTGCGAGCCTCCAAAGTGATACCTCCCCAGGTCATAAAAGAGCCTCCGCCAAACATAACAGTGGGAACAATGTTGCAGGGGGCATAACGCTCACCTATACACACGCATTCGTCTGTCACTTTTAGGAAGCCAAAATTTGGATTCGTAACTAAACATAACAATCAGCTTTTAACCAATCGATAACTTTGAGCCTCTTGCAGGTGCTCTGTGTGTTAAATTCAAACCAAAGAGTCGTTTTCTAATGGTAACACAACTTACTCAAACATTGTAAGTCTTTGCAAACATATTTTATTTCATACTGTCCGGTAGATGTTCCATTAAAGAATCAATTTGCGTCCGGTAGGTGAGCTATTACAGTATCAGAGCCGGTAAGTGTCGCTAGGCAACACTTACCGGACAGTTTCATCTTTATAAATCAAATCTGACATTAATCTTCAAACGTATTTGTCAGCTACTAATGAAGTTTTACATGTACAACAAAGGTGATGCGATTTTCACTAAATGTGATTTTTTGATTTTTGAAATAAAATAATGAAGAACAGGCTTACAGTATGAAATAAAATGCATTACGATACACGTCCGGTAGTTACTTGTAACGAGTTAGACATTATGGACGAGGCGACGTTAGGAGCTGTCTAATTTTATCAGAATTTAAGGAAAAAAAAGGAATCCAAACAAACAAAGTTCCCAAAAGCAATCAATGAGAAAAAATAAGAAAACAACCCTAAATTTCAAAGTAGGGCTAACAAATTAACAAAATTAACAAAAAGACTATTGATGTGAGAGTTATAAATTAAAGACATTACACCAAATGTTCAAATTGATGACCCCGCATCAGCTGACAAAATCCAAGACAATCATAAAAAGCAGCCAATATGTTTGGTTGGGGAGTTATTAAACTGCACTCATGTCGAATTCTTCCTTCAAGATCATCCAAATTCTTGGCCGGGTTTTGATACACCTTGCTTTTTCAGTGCCCCCATAGAAAAAAATCTAATGGGGTTCGATCTGGGGACCTAGCCTGTCATTCTATTGGACCTCTTCTTCCATCTTCTTGGGAACACTTCGTCCAAATAACGCCGCACCGGGCTTAGTGTGTTGGAGCACCATCCTGTTGCAACCAGATATTATTATTTAGAAGTTAATTTATTATTTAATAGAGAAAAACAGTTCAGACACAATTATTTTGTACCAATTCAGAACTTGGTAACATTGTATTGGGATCTCTATGGTTTTTTCTTAAATTCCGATAACATTAGACAGTTCTGTTAATTTTTTGAAATTTTACTAATTTGAACTTTAGCGCCGTTTTAATTCATTTTTTCCTTATCTAACCTATTAAGTATTTGACAACGTTGAAAACAGAATAAAAAACCCTATTCAAATGTAAAATAAAAAACATAGGTTGCCATTAGAAAAAAATATTGATGACGTCATAACTGTCAAAAAAACTAATGAAAAAAAATTATTATACGTTCCTCGGATGCGCTATAATTAGCCCTATCACATGCTTTTTAAGTTCTATTTCTAGTGTAAATACTAACGGAGTTAATGAATTTATTCCTTACTTAATTTCCACACTGTATATTTAAATAGTATATTGAAACACTAGTTTTGTAAAACTTATATTAAGACACGAGTTCAGCTTTGCAGCACGACTGCCGTAGGCAGGAGTGCCTGTAAAGAACAAGTGCTCTTAAGTTTTAGAAAACGAGTTTTTCATATTATTTTTTCTAATTTGCATATTAATTTAATTTTTTTCCAAATAAAATCAATTTTGTTAATTTAGGGAATTTTATTAAATTTTAATTTTTTTGTACCTGACATACTTGACATGACTTGACATGGAACCATAATCTCAAAATCACACTGAGATTTCGTTCAGTGCAGGGTTCACTGTGTGTTACCAATATTCTAGATTTTGGGTGCGTTAATGCCTTATTAACGCACTCAAAATGGATGCAATTAAAGAGCACTCGTTCTTTACAGGCACTCCTGCCTACGGCAGTCGTGCTGCAAACCTGAACTCGTGTCTTAATATAAGTTTTACAAAACTAGTGTTTCAATATACTATTACATAATCTCATTGTTTTGATGCACTTTCAATGTTAGTCAGTCAGTATATAAAATTTACTAGTTAACCTATTATGCTACTTCTTTTATTAATTTGTTATGGCGTAAATATTTTATTTGAATACTTTACAAACACTTTTTTGTCGTTGTGCAGTACCTAATTCTAATAGACGATGCAATTTTATGATCGAACTCTCCAAGTTTGGCTTGGGGTTTGAAAATTGTGTGTACGAATTGGGTACAAGGGCTGACTGTAAACTGCCGTAGATGTATGTCTGATGGCGGCTTTGCACCAAACCGACTAGTTGAGTTGCAGTTTTGTTGCTGTTTTCAAAAACAAAAACCTAAGTACAATCAGTGAAAAGACTGTTTAGACTAAACAGCCTAAAATAAGTTGCTGTTGTGTTTTTGTTTTCTGCCATTTAAATCAGAGAAACAGTTGTAGTTTTGTTTTGGTTTTCAGTTCAGTTCTTTGCCAATCAAAGAACGAAGTAGGTCAATTTCTTTCTAAAAAACCACTCACTGTTTACACTACGCAATACACGCAGCAACTCTTTGAAGTTACCAACTTTGATCAGGAAACGAGAAACACAACAGCAACTGTTGGAAAACTAGAAGTTGCCGAAAAATCTTCAAAAAATCTGCAAAAAGTTGCGGTTTTGTTTTTTCGACTCGAATGGCTAATTTGTCGGTTTGGTCCGGTCGACTCGAGGGCCGGTCACTTGTTTGTGGTTACGCAATGGTTGAAAAGAGTCTAACAGCCTGATCTCATGCTGATTTACGACTGGTCGCAAATGACGGTTGCTATGCTCTTTAATTAAAACGTTTCCATAGACCGGGCTGTAAGGATATTTGGCAACACAAAATATGAGGATATAGACGGACAGTCGTTCGCCTACAACTTAAACTCTGACAGCTGTCAAACCTAACATCAAGACTTAGTAACGCATATATTTATTTATTACATATTATGTATTTAGGTAGTGTTAAAATTTGATTTTGCCGCGCATTCACCATCCAGGTTCAGGAACGAATCAACGTTTAGAGATAACCGGCACATACAAAAAAACACGATAAGTTCTGCAGTGCCGCGCGACAAACCTACAGCCTTCTTTTTCATTCGACATCTGACCGAGGTAACATCTCAGCGTAATTTTCTCTTGGACAAAAAGATAGAGCTAAAGAATCACGTAAAATACGTATAATACGACTGGGTGTTCAGTTATTTCTATAACGAAATCGCGTTAGCGGATAAAATCGTTTAGGTGTCGATTCGTGGAAAAACAGGTAAGAAAAACTACCTTATTGCGTCAAGACCTTTACTGTTCTATTTCAATCAAATAGGCAGATTCACCAGCATTTACCCGAGGATCTTTCTTGTACCATTTACTTTGGAATAGCTGTAATATCCTATCCTGGACTCACGAAGTCTTCACGTGAAATCGGTTAATTTCCCAGGAAACGCAAACTCGCTGGATCGCAGGAAAGCAGGAAAGTAAATTGTAAGGACAGCTCCAAAACCAGCAGGAAACCGTAATATCGTTCAGAAGATAAGTAGTAGATAATTTTTTTAATTTTTTTGTGTTATCAATTCATCTATGGTCCATTTTTCTTTAGAAGGAAGCATTGTGAAAGATGGGGACTTCAACGAACCAATAAGAGGTTACCATTTTGTACCACGTGACGCGTCCGCTTTACACTCCCGCACGACAAACCAACACAACAACTAAACAGCTCGTGTGTTTGTGTCAATAAAATACGGTCTAAACATTTCTAAACACATTTCGTTGGTTTTTTATTACACCCTACTTTTGCATGCATGTCACTCATGTCAGTACATGGACGGAGCTGCTAGATCCACCCCCCCATAATGCGCCGGTGAATTATGGGTTGCCGACACCCCTGTTCCATGTATTTGGTAATGGGACGTGTAGCACTGCTGCCATCTACTTCCTTCTTAAAAAAAAAACGGAGTATAGTTTTTTAACCTTTAAGTATAGTGCAATAGTCATAATTTAAATTGTGACGACAATTTTATTTCATCGTTCATATAGTTTTTATTTAACCAACTTGTACCAGTCAATTTAATTTCGATCTTCACAACGTTGTTTTAATAGTGTTTAATTGTAGAAAGCTTCTGTATTTATTTTATTTGTTCATTATATGACTTTTGTGGACATAACTGTATTTTTTGTGTCACCATCCAGACTTACAACAATTTAGGTCGTAATAGTATACCTTGTATATACTAAAAAGATAACAGAAAAAAAAATAGATCTAAGTTCAAACTAACTTTTAAATTGCATAAAAAGTTAACACAATAGAAAACAGAAATCTACATCGTCTGTGGCGCACAACTAAATCTCATACATTCAGCGTAACCCACAGCGGCACAGCGAATGATTTCCAGGGATTCCCCGAGCACTGCCGCTCCGTCGCTGCGCCGTATAGTGTCCGTAGAGTGATTTACGGTAACGTTATTTCGATAAAACTTCAAAAAATGCAATTTCAATAATGGGAAATCATCGCACGGTTAATCCGCAGCCGGGTAACCCGCCCACGGATAATCGGGGTTCTACTGTAATTGTTAGTGCTCCAGCGTTAAGCAGGAAATGACTGACCTGACCTAACATAAGTAAAAAGAACAAGGAAAAAAACTAGGGGAAAGCTAAAAAAAAGTCCGAAAAAATAGGAACATTTATAATGGAAGATTGGCATCAATAATTGAAGACATTAAGCAAGAATTAGAAGATCATAATATATATTTATACGATCCTATAAATGTCTCGCTGAATATAAAATAAGCTATCAAAATTTAAGCGAACATCATTCCGTAAATAATCTGAACAGTCCAAAGACGTTTCTTATTCCGACATTCAAATGCAAATTTTATTACCTTTATCATTAAATAAGAACCTCCTTAAAATTTCTTTAAATACCCCCCATTGTAACTTTACGCAGCCATGTAACAAAAGAACTCACAGGAAACGTCTCAGGTCTATACTATTTTTTCTTCTGTGAAATTTATGCCCGGCATTGAGATCATTCCCCGTATGAATAATTTTCACGTTTTGTCAATGGCGCGAAAAATATTAACGCGGGCATTAAATTACCGCGTTTATAATTCCTGCATTTCCATAATAACAGTTCCATTTAAAATTCCAAAAACGAGACGCCATCACCCGTCAGAATTTGTACTCCGACTTAATCTTGATTAATTAAGTATTTATACCGGCCGTGACGAGCGAATTAATTTTTTTGCTCGATTATGAACCATGTATGGGTATCGACAAGATTAAAGTCCTAGGAGACATCTCTGGGTTACACACTCTAGGCCTCTGGGTCTCTTATTAAGCAAAAAAAAAGTAGAAAGTGTAAGTAAAAATAGGAGAGCCAAACAACATGGGGTTCCAAGTGGAGCCTTGCGGCGCAAACAAATTTCGGCGGTAATAACGTCTCGTTAAGCTGTCAAAAACTAATCAGGTAGCTTAATCGCACGGGGAAAAAATCAAAAGTGCGGACAATAAGCGACCAATTAATGTGTCGGAATTCGTGGCATTAAAACAACGTCAATTTCCTGCTCATACAAATGGGATCGTTTATACGGACTGGTTGGAAGAGGAAGACCGTGTTGCCATTAGCAGGTTGATGGCAACGTCCTCTTGGACTTCGGGAAGCTTCTGGTTAGGAAAAAAATATTTGTTTTTGTGAACTCTATCGAGAACTTATGAGCTATTGATGCTTTTTTTCATGATCTGAAGTGAGGCAAGATTCTAGATTGGCCTCTTGTTACAATTTAATTATTATGATGCGACCTTTTCTGCTGGCGCTCGTCTTGTTTACGGGATATTGACAAATTTCTTCCGCGTTACACAGGAAACAAAACAAATGAAAAAATTGCAAGTTAGGAACTGCCAATGCAAATATTCAATAAATATAGAATGACTGGCAAAAAACCTGGCAAAAAACCCAGGATGTCATCGCGCTTTCCCCAGTTATTCTACCTTAGTACTCCGCGAATCGATGTACAAAAATACTCTCCTGTCCACGAAATGTGTTCTAATTACCACCGCCATCAACTCACATTTGACTTATTTAACTAGTACTAACAATTTAACTAGTCGGTCTGTAATTGGGCTCAGTCCTGTTGACCGACTTAATAATAATAATAATAATAATATTATTAATAATAATAATAATAATAATAATTGCGGCTGGAATGCAGAAAGCGGTCATCTTGGGGTCGTTGCGTCTGCTCAGGGCACATGATTCACGGGATTCATAGCTACTTACCTCATGGTTTTGAGGAGTGGCTATGATGTACGAATAGGACCTGACCAGCAAGGAACCCCGTGAAGGTCGGAATCACGGGGAGCTCCTTCTGCTCAATACGCAAAAAAAGAAAATGAAAAATAAAAAAATAAAAAATTATAATAAAACCTTTAACGCTTAAGAAATATACAGAGTGATCATAACGTACCGCACAAAATTCATAATTTAGTTATGCGAAAAACGCTCGAACAGGTCAATTTTTGTTTTTAAATTGCCATCTTATGACATAAAATTTTTGTTGATGACGTCATCTGTTTTTGAACTATGACACCGCCATCAATTTTTTTAAATGGCAACATTTGTTTGGGTATTAGGTAGACGTTTCAATTATCTATTCAACAAGAGTAAAAAAGTGATACCTACCTAATAAAATTACGTTTTAAATGAAAAATAAAAATTTTATTTCTTGAAAAAAACGAAAATAATAAATTTGGAAAGCAAACGACGAAAAATGAAGATCCTGTCAGCGGCGGGTTTGGCGGAATCAAGTTTAGGCTGCCCGACATGACGGCTCCAGGAGACGGCAATGAAAATAACGCAAGCAGTGCATGATATTGTATTACTCGTAAGCAAAGGATTCAGGCATACATTCTTTAGTAAGCTGTAAAAGTAGACACACGTTAATATACTCGTATTTTAAATTTTTCGGTTTTATTTCATTCGTCAAAAAGCACTTCTAACATCTCAGAAGTTGGATGGTAACCCCAAAACAGACGTGGCAGTGGCGTAGTAATTAGTGATCCCCGAAGACTATTTTTTTTTGTCGCTGTTGTTTGGTGAATTATGGAACTTTCCCGTGAACAGCTTACCTCTTCTCGGACGGAAGCGTCAACGTCCAGATCTTATACGCCCCCGTTGACAAATAATCAAATGCAGAGGCAGATTGAGGCGTTGCGAGATTCAGTAAGTACTGGCTCAATGTATGAACATTTCTATAATAGTCGCCCAAACTGGGCCTTGTATAGAGACGATCGGTTATTGTCTGATTTTAACCCATCTAGTACTGAGCAAACTATAACAGATTGGCTAGACAAGGTGAACCACTGTGCTTTTATGTACCGCTGGGACGAATTGACAACCATTTACCTAGCTTTGGGGAAGTTAAAAGGTCTTGCAAAGGTGTGGTACGACAGTTTAAAAACCACACAACATACGTGGTCTCAGTGGCAAGAATTATTAAAGTCTACATTTCCCGGAAAAATAAATTTCGGTCAGCTTTTCCATGAAACTGCAAATTATAAATTCCAAAGTGGTCAAAATTTACATGATTATTGTTTTACCAAACTTTCAAAATTAAATAAACTACAATTAACTTTAACAGATGAACAAATTATTGATGTCATAATTGAGGGCGTGGAAGATAAACAAATCCAATTAACATTACGAGCTGCGAACTGTCATACTTTCGTTGAATTTGCCTCATACATAAAAACTCTACCAAGTACATCAGACACTACCCTTGACACTCACACTTCATACACCAGAAAACGTTCCCGTGACGACAAATACAAAGCAAAATTTCCTCGCATGAATTCGGACACGGGAACAGTCATTAAATGTTTTTATTGTCATGAAATTGGTCATAAAAAAACCGCATGCCCAAAATTTGTAAAATCTTTGGGAACCAATTGCTCTTTCTGTCATAAAGCAGGACATGACGAAAGTGTTTGTAGAAAAAAAAAATGGACAACGAAAACGAACGTAAAAAAAATTAACTTGATAGGATCCGCGGGGGATAGTATTTATTACAAACGCGCAAAAATTAATAACCACACAATTAATAAATGTTATATCGATTTTGGTAGCCAATGCACCCTAATTAAAGAATCAGTTGCGACAAAATTTAAACTTTCTAAAATAGATATCGCGAGTCAACAAATTGAATTGCGTGGGTTTGGTGGAGCGATTTTATTACCAAAATATCAATGTCAAGCTTGTTTAAGTATCGATGGAGTAAGCGTAACGCTTACAATGGTTATTATTGAAGACCAACACATGTTTGTGGATTTATTAGTTGGCCATAGTTTCACGGAACACTCCTCAGTTTTAATAGTTAAAACACAACAACAATTAATAATTACTAAATTACCAACAGTGAATCAGGTCAATAACATTCCAAATAAATTCATGATCAGCAGGATAACTGAAAATATCGATTGTCGACTCAGTTTAGAAAATATGAAATGCGGTGACGATCTTACAAACGAACAACGACAACAGCTTGTTGACTTATTACAGCGTTTTAAATCGCGCTTTTGTTTTCAATTGCGTGACATAGGTCATACGACGACGACTGAGATGAAAATCGAACTGTGTAGTGAAAAACCCGTAGTTTATGCACCGTACCGACTATCGATAGCCGAGCGTGAAAAAGTAAAACAAATGGTAGCTGAACTTTTAGAAGCAGGCATTATTCGCGAATCAAAATCAGAATATGCAAGTCCCATAATACTTGTCAACAAAAAGGATGGAGGTTCGCGAATGTGCATTGACTTCAGAGCTTTGAATCGCGTAACAAAAAAAAATCAGATATCCTTTACCACGCATAGATGATCAGATAGATAGGCTAGGCGGATACACTTATTTCATAACTCTGGATTTATCTTCCGGATTTTATCAAATTCCCTTGAGTCAAGAATCTATTGAAAAAACGGGGTTCATCACTCCTGACGGGCATTATGAATTTCTTAGAGTTCCATTTGGCCTTACAAATGCTCCAGCCGAATTTCAGAAGTTGATGAACCTTGTCTTGGCTGACATTGCCATAATATACATTGATGACATCATAATACCAGCAAAAACGTTTGAGCATGGAATGGAACAGTTAAAATTAGTCATGAAGCGTTTAGAGGAACATAACTTGACCTTAAAATTGTCTAAGTGTCGTTTTTTTCAAACCAAAATTAATTATCTTGGCTTTGAAATATCAAAAGAAGGTGTGCGACCGGGTGATGGAAAAATTGCCGCGATCAGTAAAATGTCAAGTCCCCAAAACGTTAAGCAAGTACGACAATTTTTAGGACTAGCGAGTTTTTTTCGGCGTTACATTCAAAATTTTGCAACCATTGCAAGACCATTGACCCGACTTCTAAAAAAGGACATTAGGTGGGAATGGACGAAAGAGCAGGAAACTGCTGTCCAAACCCTAAAACAACACTTAACTATGCGCCCGATTTTAAAAATCTTTAATCCAGAGTTGAGCACAGAAGTCCATACAGACGCTAGTAAAGATGGTTTAGGGGGGATGTTACTTCAAATTGATCAAAATCAAAAGCACATCGTCGCTTATTTTAGCCGACAAACAACATCACTCGAAAGTCGTTATCACTCATACGAGTTGGAAACGTTAGCTGTTGTCGAATCGTTCAGATATTTTAGAGCCTACTTGATCGGAATTAAGTTTAAATTAATAACGGATTGCAGTGCGTTAAGAAGCACAGCAACTAAAAAAGATATAGTTCCACGCGTTGCCAGGTGGTGGTTAGAGCTCCAAGATTATGAATTTGAAATTGAATACAGTCCTGGTTTGAGAATGACTCATGTTGACTGTTTAAGTCGAATGCCGCAACAAATTTTAACAATTAATATTACTGAAGCTGAATGGCTTCTTGCTGCCCAAATGCAAGACGACGAAATATGTCGAATACGCGAAATTCTATCATCAAATACGCAGGATCCAAGCACTAAAACATATTACGATAATTATCTTTTAAAGAAAAATATTGTACACAGAAAAATTGGACAGACAAGTAAATGGTTGGTTCCTAAAGGAAATCGATGGCAAATATGCCGGCTTTGTCATGATGACCAAGGCCATTTTGGCTTAGAAAAAACATTACAGAAAATTCAAGAACATTACTGGTTCCCAAAAATGACCAAATTTGTCAGTAAATATATTAAATCGTGTCTTAACTGTTTATATTATAAGTCACATTCAGGTAAAAAGCCAGGAGCATTACATCCAATAGAAAAAATTAATATCCCGTTTCATACCGTACACATGGATCACCTTGGCCCCTTCATTAAATCTAAGAAAGGCAACACACAATTGTTGGTTCTAGTAGACGGGTTTTCAAAATTTTGTATCATTGAGCCAGTGCGAAGCACAAAAACCAAATATGTGCTTAAAAGCCTTAAGGGGATTATCGATATTTTTGGAGTTCCTGACCGCATTATAACTGATCGAGGCACGGCCTTTACCTCCCGAACGTTCCACCAGTTTTGCAAAGATTTGGGTATAAAACACGTCCAGAATGCCGTTGCGACGCCCAGGGCCAATGGGCAATGTGAGCGCTTTAATAGCACAATTCTCGGAGCTTTGGCAGCTCTAACTGGAAACGAAGAAGACGACATGTGGGATACCCAAGCCAAAACTGTGCAGAGGGGGTTGAATACTTCCGTGCATAAAGTGCTAAAAGCAACACCATCAGAAGTTTTGTTTGGTACAACACCACGAGGGATTACAGATGCCACGTTGCTAGCAGAAATTCAAAACCAATTAGATCGAGTCGATCTTGCAGTCATTCGACAACAGGTGAAGGAACGAACGCTGCAGGATCAGCAGAAACAAAAAATTCGCTATGATAAAAAAAGAGCGAAGACTCGCAAATATAGCATTGGTGAGTTGGTGATGGTGAGGAAAACCGACTTTCCGGCTACGGGACAAAGTCGAAAGCTGCTCCCAAAATTTAAGGGCCCATATCGTGTCACAGCAGTACTTCCTAATGACCGATACGTTGTGGTACGAGTGATGCCAGGTACGACAAAGGCGTACGTAACAGTTGCTGTAGACCACCTGAAACCCTGGGTTACGTTAACACAGGTAACATTTGTAACTTTGCTTCTTAGATTTTATGTAGTTAAATGAAAAAAAAAAAAACTCATGAATTTGTAAAAAAGTTACAATTAATGCTTAATATCTTCTCGTAGATAAATTCTACGAGGAATGCTTCTCCCATCTGTGGAGGAAAGCTTCTCATTAGTGTTGAGAAAAGCTTCTTACGAATGTTGAGAAATGCTTCTCCTATCTGTGGAGGAAAGCTTCTCCTATCTGTGGAGGAAAGCTTCTCACTGATGTTGAGAAAAGACTCTCGTAACTGTGAGGGTTGGAAGACGTTGCAACGCATGCATGATTGCTTTTGAGCTACAATGCCCGCTAGGCTAGTTCATTTCCTGCACGTATATCTGATAATTGCGAATCTAACTCTACTATACCAGGCTTCTTTTTGCTTTTCTGCTATGCTAAAACCTTGAAGTTTCATAAAAGTAATTGGTTGTTATGTTTAGGGTTCTGAGGAATCTGCTTGAGGACAATCAGCAAGCAGGATGGCCGACTGTCAGCGGCGGGTTTGGCGGAATCAAGTTTAGGCTGCCCGACATGACGGCTCCAGGAGACGGCAATGAAAATAACGCAAGCAGTGCATGATATTGTATTACTCGTAAGCAAAGGATTCAGGCATACATTCTTTAGTAAGCTGTAAAAGTAGACACACGTTAATATACTCGTATTTTAAATTTTTCGGTTTTATTTCATTCGTCAAAAAGCACTTCTAACAATCCATTTAATAGAATTTAACACAAGTGTTCAAATTGCCACCCGCCAACTATTTGACACATTCCCAGACGTATTAACGCTTTGAACACTTCGTTCAATCACTTCTGGACTAATTTGCGCCATTTCACTACGGATTCGTAGTTAAATAGTATTTTTTGAAGGAATAAAAATTTTATTTTTTGAAGTAAAATTGTAATTTAAAAAAAAAGTTACGCAAGGTATCATTTTTTACTCTGTTGAGTGGAGAATTTCTAAAACACAAAAAAAAGTTGGTGGTTGCTATTTAGAAAATGACGTCATCATCAAAATTTGTATGTAAAAAGATGGCAATTTGAAAACAGAAATCGACGTGTTCAAGCGTTTTTCGCAAAAAACATAACTAAATTATGAATATTGTGCGGAACTTTATGATCACTCTGTATTATAGAACTACACTAGTCAGTGAAAAAAAGTCTTAACTAATCTTTGTTCCTACATGAAAGTTGTTTCTACTACAAGTTTCTGCAAAACGTGACATATTTGTAATGTTATGATTGTAACCTCATTCAACCGACAAATGTTTATTTAGTTTGTCATCATTTTTTGGTCTGTGTAAATAAATAAATAATAAACGAGTTAAAAGCTGATATTGAGATGTGTCTCATATAACAAAATGTTTGAATAATCCTGGGAGCTTTTCTTATATTTGTCGTGGAGTGATTTTTAGTAAGCAAACATGGGAAACGAACATAAGGGTATTATATGGCGAACATCAAAAAACATCAAACTTCAAAGCGAGTAGAACATTTCCCTGTTGGCGGATTATTATTGTTAGACTATTACTTGAGATCTTTTGCATGCAGAATATAAGCGGACAGCTAAGGGACAACGCCGGCATTCAGAGCGGTAGAATAGAAAAAAAAATGTTGTGTGTCTCACCTTTATAAGCACACAACTGAAAGTGAAACTTGCCAAGATGATGATGCTGGTAAGAATCGAGTTTGTTTCATTATTTTCTGATACAGATGTTACGGTAACTCAAACAAGAGGCCCCCCCCCCCCCCCCCCCGAGATAGGGAGACCGAGGGGTCACCTTGTGAAAACGGGGCCCGAGACAGGGGCCTACTACGCTAGTCGCTTCATTCTCACGCGTCCCAACACTCATTCACCCTCACCACCACAGTGTTTCCCTTTGATTTCCGTTTCAGTTTTTCGGACTCACTACCTCGCTAAAGTTTCACCTTCAAAAAGAAATCTGTTTATGTTTTAAATAAAAATATATTTTCTCCAAAACGGGAACTAATATTAAATTAATTATAGGGTGGATTATAGGTTGTAGGACTTTTTATTAATAAACTATATCCAAATTGCCGACGTTTTTTTGGATATAGTTTATTACTAAAAAGTCCTACAACCCATAATCCACCCTAAAATCGACAACAATAAGGACATCATTGATATGATTTTTAAATTAATATTATTAAATATAGCGTCGCAAGGTTTCTAAAAAAAATCCACTGTGTGTACAATACCATTCCAAAGTTAAATTTTGCTGACCTTTGTTATTATGCTGTTTACTTCTTTTGGAATCGTTGGTAGTTTAAGCGTGGTATAGGATGATTCTAAATGATTTTCCATGGAAAATCTGTCAACGTATTTTTAACGACCCATTTACCGATTATTTGATTAATTAATTAATTAGTAGGCAACCAACAATTTATCCCTTATAAGTGAGCGTATAAGTGAGCGATAGGTAGGGCATAGTTAAATTTAATTTTCTGATATTTTGATAGAGGAATTTTTTCCAAGTTTTAGATTCACTTTCGGTTAACGAGGACCTAATGAAAAAGTTTAAAAGATACATCCAATCTAATATATAAAAATTTCGTGTTACGGTGTTTGTGGTCGAACTCTTTCGAAAAGGCTGTACCGATTTTAATGAATTTTTTTTTTTTTAATATTTGGTAGGTACAAGAATAGGTGGTAAACTATTTTTCACATAGACATGGGGGCCCAGGAAGCCCCCTTGGGCTGGAACAATTTTTCGGCTCGACCGATCTTTGTTTTTTTTGTATATTTGGTAGGTATGAGAATAGGTATAGTAAACTATTTTTCACATGGACATGAAGGTCCAGGGGGGGCCCTTGGGCTGGATCGATTTTTCGGCTCGACCGGTTTTCATGATTTTTTTTTGTATGTTTTGTAGGTATGAGAATAGGTGGTAAACTATTTTTCACATGGATGTGGGGGCTCAGGGGGGAGGGCCTTGGAGTGGACCAATTGTGATTTTTTTTGTATATCTGGAAGGTATGAGAATAGGTGGTAAACTATTTTTCACATGGACATGGGGGCCAAGGGGCTCCCTTGCGATGGACCGATTTTTCGGTTCGACCGCTTTTTATGATTTTTTTTGTGTATTTGGTAGGTATGAGAATAGGTGGTAAACTATTTTTCACATGGATGTGGGGGCTCAGGGAGGGGCCCTTCGAGTGGACCAATTGTGATTTTTTTTTTGTATATCTGGAAGGTATGAGAATAGGTGGTAAACTATTTTTCACATGGAGATGGGAGCCCAGGGGGCCCCCTTGGGCTGGATCAATTTTTCGGCTCGACCGATTTTTATGATTTTTTTTTGTATACTTGGCAGATATAAGAATAGGTGGTAAACTATTTTTCACATAGACATGGGAGCCCAAGGGGCCCTCTTGGGCTAGACCGATTTTTATGTTTTTTTTTTGTATATTTGGTAGGTATGAGAATAGGTCGTAAAGTATTTTTCACATGGACATGGGGGCCCAGACGGGCCCCTTGGGCTGAACCGATTTTTATGACCTTTGATTTATTGGATTTGTTTCCGCCCCGAATAGCAGAATAACTATTAAAACATAGACATGGAGGCCTAGAGAGCCCCTTGGGTTTATAACTGAAAAAGGGGTTTCATGATATTTGATTTGTTGGATTTGTCTCCGCCCCGAATAGCAGAATAACTATTAAAACATGGACATGGGGCCAGGTGGCCCCCTTGGGTTTATAACTCAAGAACGGCTTTTATAATCTTTGATTTTTTTAATTTGTTTCCGTCCCGAATAGCAGAATAACTATTAAAACATAAATATGGGGGCCCAAGGGCCCCCCTGGGTCCCTGTATTATTGATTCTGAGGCGCTACAAGTTCGCCGGGTCGGCTAGTTAGAATGTAAAACTTGACGTATTGTTTTATGTTATAGGTACAAGAAAATGCCATGAAAAACAGTAACCCTCAAAAAACATGTAAAACATGTAAAGTAGCGCTGACTGGTTGGGTGAAAAAGACTAAAAAGTCCTCATGGTCTAGCTTTCCTTTGATATGGAGGGAACAACATATTAATTTTTTCCCTCTTTGATTATTATTGAAACTGATCTTTCTTAAAATTAAAAACACTTAAAACCTAAAGCCCCAAAGTTACATACTGTCACAAATTCAAATTTATCGCGCTACGGGGACACGCGCGGAGAGATGAATGACTTAGTCGACCTGAAATGTGAAAAACTCTTTATTTCGGTACCATTAAGCACGAGGTGCGGATTCACCGTCTGTGCTGGGTTTCTAGAACCGGGGGTTCAGGAACGTATTGGTACGGATAAGATGGACGGTGGATTATCATAAATTAAGGTGTGTTAATTTATAGCGATTTTTAACGGTGCAAATGATGGAATAGTCAAGGGGCAAAAACGTTCACCAAAAACGTTTTATTACCGTTCTTTATTTTATAACTAGCTGACCCGGCGAACTTTGTACCGCCTCAGAATCAATAAATGTTGTGTTAACTTTTTAGCTGAATTAAATTCAGTTTTTTTTAATCAAGGATAATGCACACAACGCCTTCCAGTGGCATTAGCGGAACCAGCATACAACGCCATGTTTGTTTCTGTCATGTATCCAAGATGGCGTTATATACCGATTCGATACAAAATGTATGAGAAATTTTTTTTTCGTTAATTTTTCCGATGTTTTAATAGTTATTCGCCCCCGAAAAATGTCAGTCAATGCGTTCTCGAGATATTATCAAAAAAATTGTGTGTGGAGTCCACGCGCAACAGAAGGCATTATTTGTTATTGTTGCCCTGTACCATAGGGGCTTTGTTATTGTTGTTGCCCTGCACGAAGCTTCCCGCCCCCTGTAATTTTTCCGATGTTTTAATAGTTATTCTGCTATTTGGGGCGAAGAAAATTCCAAAAGATCAAAGATCATAAAAATCGGTCCAGCCGTTCTTGAGTTATAAACCCAAGGGGACCTCTGGGCCCCCATGTCCATGTTTCAATAGTTACTTTGCTATTCGGGGCGGAGACAAATCCAACAAATCAAAGATCATAAAAATCAGTCAAGCCGTTCTTAAGTTATAAACCCAAGGGGCCCACGTCTATGTTTTACTTCATAAGAACCTTCCTCGAACTTAAAGAAATATCTAAAAAAAAATTTTGCTAAATTGGTCCAGCCGTTCTCAAGTGATCAAGGAAAATAGGGATTCATTTTTATATATACAGGCTGTTTCATAAGTAAACGGCAATCTCCGAGATTATGATTATCAACGATAAGAGAAATGTCTTGGGAAGTTTTTTTATTTTCTAAAACGTCTCTTTTAAAAATGCCGATGGTTTTAAATGGACCAGCAGAAAGATAGAAAATGAATTTGCACTAAATGATATATCAAGTTATCGATGTTAGACCATGGCGAGAAATTTGTCAAATGTGACGTTCACTCAGTGGCGTTCTATTATTATTACAAATTTGTCTTGTCGTGTTTTACGAAAAAATAGCAAAAAAAATGAAATTTTAAATTTTTCAGAAAAACCTGCAGAATAACGTTTCTTTAGTTTCCACGAGTTAGTGTATTAAGTATTGCCGTTTACTTACGAAACAGCCTGTATAGATATGATTTTTCTCGATAAGTTTCTTATCAACACGTAAATATTTAGCTTCATCTCCAAAAGGTTAATTTTTTTAATTGATATTTAGTGACAGTTGATTAATAATTTTTTTAGTGCAATTGAGGTGCAATGATTTTGTTTCGTTTAATATAATCTTCCATTTATTGGTCCAAACTCTCACTTTCTCACAAGTATTTTGGACTGTCTGGGTGGATGAATTGACATCGGTTAGTAGTGCAGTGTCATCTGCATCTTGTATTTTCCAGTTCTGAAATGCGTTTGTATGCAGAAGATACAATATAGGAGTGAAAACACTTCCCTGTGGAACTCTTGCTTAATTTTTTTAATAGCCTTTCATTGAGATAAGACTTCATTGGTAGTTAGGTCTAAGTGATTTAACAACAGAAATCAAAAGATTCTCAATGAAAAGAAAAAAAAAATAGAAAAAAAATCAAAGAAATTAGAGGAGTACAAGATAACTAAAATCGGACGAATCGGGGCAATCAAAACAATTAAAGGAGTCAAAGGAATCAAAGTAATCAACAAAATCATAAAAAAAGAGAAAAATAAAAAAAGTCTGAGAATTCAAAAAGTAGGCACCACACCAGAAATGAAACTTATACGATATACGGATAAATATAATATTTTTAATTTTATTGGTTATTTATTGATTACCAATCCCCTTAGGAGCCCCCTTATTGTGGTTACCATAAGCCACTTGTAACATTTGTATCAGAAAATAAGGAAATAAACTAGACCAAGGGCCCCCCTGTTCCGATAGAGCCCCCTTGTTTGTAATATGGTACGGGATAGACACATATCAGTAGTATCTCCATAGCAGGGAGAAAACTGTTTACTTCTGTCCCTAGGGAGACAATGTAGCACTTCTGTCACGATTTTGACACCAGAGAAACTGAAAAGACTCCCGCTTGTGTAAAATAGTAATTATGTATACACCAAGGTCGAGAAGCCATTTTTCTTAACCGAGCTATTTTATTTCCCAAGATGCGAATAAGTGCGATGTTGAGAAAAGGCTTCTCAACGGTGGTTTTACAGGGTGATTTTCTGAAAAGTGAACACCTTCAACAACTTTGAACAGAAGCGAAATTTGAAAGTTTCCAAAAATACGTCAAGTTTTATACGGAGGGGGACATATTTTGAGATATTATTATATTTTTAGTTGACAGGTCTCACCCTCTTGGCGGGGTGGACAACCCCTTAAAATTTTAAATGGGACGACCCATCTCGTGATCATTTGAAAGCTTGTTTCACGAAAAGTCTTTCCATCTAATCTACTGAATAACAGGTGAATAAATGCTATAAGTGCAATGAGTTGGATATTTCAGTCTTTTTGGGACGAAATCAAACTAATAACCAACAAGAAACAACAACCTAAACAATAATACAAAATGTTAGTCCAAATAGATATAGAACAAATTAAATTCTCGATAGGAATAGGTATAGGCATAGGTCATGTTACAAAAAATGCTAAAAATGTCCACAATCCCTTTCCATACAGTAATAAAGGCGACTTTCAAACTCTTGCCGCACTTTTTAGAATGTTTCACGTAAAATTCTCCTGCACTCGTTAATTATTCGCTGGTGTAAGTTCTCCAAATTAGGAGGTTGTGTTGTGTAAACCACCGATGTTAAATGACCCCACAGAAAGAAATCCAAGGGGGTCAAATCAGGTGGTCGTTCCGTGACCAATCCAATGATTATATTATGAATCTATTATTTATTGACGGCATAATGTGGTGGGGCTCCATCCTGTTGGAAAACTAAGTCATACATAGCGCTGGTTTTCTAATTCTTCTGTGATTAGAGGATTAATTACGTTTTCTAGCATATCCAAGTAAACTCTGCCATTCAACGTACCGTCACTCAAAACTGGACCTATAATTGCGTCGCCAAGTATTCCACCTCATACATTTAGTTTCTAAGGAAGTTGTGTATGACCTTCTCGAAAAATATGGGGGTTTTCATCGCTCTAGTATCGTACATTGTGTTTATTCACATTGCCAGTTAAAAAAAAAAAATATGCACTCGTCACTGAAGCAGATTTTCTTGATGAATCTCTCGGCAATCAAATACACCATTTTCACCAATGAGACCTACGACGTTGTTATTTTAAAAATAGACAAATCTTCATGTGCCAAGCGCTAATTTTAATTGTAATAATATGGAGAGAGAAGTTTAAATTATTCTTGGGCCTCTTTTGACTGGCCGATTTTCATTTGTTACATCTTAGGAGACAATTTCTTTGTGTTTTTCTGAAAAGGTTGATTTAGTCCCAAAAAGACTGAAATATCCAACTCATTGCACCATAGCATTTATTCACCTGCTATTCAGTAAATAAATAGCAAATAATAAAAACAATTAGATGGAACGACTCCTCGTGAAATAAGCTTTCAAATGATGTATCACAAGTTGAGTCGTTCCATTTAAAATTTTTAAGGGATTGTCCACCCCACCAAGAGGGTAAAACTAAAAACTAAAAACCTATCTCAAAATATGTCCCCCTCTGTACAAAACTTGTGTTTTTGGAAATTTTCAAATTTTCCATCTGTTCAAAGTTATTGAAGGTGTTCACTTTTCAAAAAATCACCCTGTATACTATTTTTTCACTACTAGCACATTTGTTTAACTTTTCTTCAAATGATAGTAATGATAATGCCAAAAGTCGGAACGAATTTGAGGTTATCTATTTTTGAGACTGACATTAATTTCTCAGTCAGAGACCGGATTTTCATGCAAAATTACACAATGCATTTTGTAATAGTTCAACACTTCGTTCTTTGTTTCTTTACATGAATTGCAGTAATTGATGCCAAATATTTACAACTGGTGCAATTTGAAAAAAGGGCGCTGTTGTTAAGTTGGTAGATAAAATAATACACGATATGAATTTTGCACGAAATCCGGTCTCTTCAATTATTAACTAGTACTCAATAATAAAATTTAATGATTATTAACTACCAGGAAAGAAAAACAATTTCACACATCTTCTGCAAACTATGTAATCGTACATTCTACAGCTAGTAGTGAAAAAACAATATTAACAGAATTAGAAGAATCGAGTGGAAATAGATAAATCGGAATGTCGAAGAACTCACAAGAATCAAACTAATAAAAAAAAAGATTAAGCCGTCACGGGACACCCGGCAGATGTAAACATCGAAATTGAGGGTTCCTGCGCACAGCGGTAGGCGCAGACGGCGTAGGCCAAAACCAAACGTCTCCTGAATTTTGTGTCTCCTGAATTCACTCGCTCACTCAAAACCAAGCGTCTGATTACGTCTCCTGAATGCCCAAGCCTCATGACAACGCGTTATCCCCTCAACGTGCGCACAGCAGTATGCGCAAACGGCCTAAGCCAAAACCAAACGTCTCCTAAATTTTTTTTGGTCGTCTTGGTTTTACCCCAGTCTAACGCGCGTATAGATGTTGTACATCAAAAGTTGAGTGTGCTTATTAAGGTTGCTCCACTGGGCCCAACCCTCGTTTGTCACTAAATCAATAATTTTAATTACTGTCTTGGTCTACATATCATATAAATGGTAGAAATTATAAAAATCAGAAATTATTAAAATCAAAATCAATAAAAGCAATAAAGAAATCTGGAAAGACTAGTGACAAAGAGGAAAGAACGGAAAATAATGCACAGCACAAACAGAACAAAGGGAAACAATCAAAAAGAAGAAATAACCAAGAAAAACTAAGTTTGAGAAGAAAGAACAAAAAGAAACGAAAAAAAAAATGCGCCAAAAAACTAAGAGAAGAGAAATTCAAAATTGAAAGGAACAATATTAAGGTGATATAGGGTGAGAATCAAAGAAATTATTTAAATAAAAATAAGAGCTAATAAAAAAGAGTACAAGCAGTAAGTAAGGAAAATAAATATACAGATTGATCATAAACTTCCGCACAAAATTCATAATTTAGTTATGTAATGTTTTTTGCGAAAAACGCTCGAACACGTCGATTTTTGTTTTCAAATTACCATCTTTTGACATAAAAATTTTGATGATGACGTCATGTGTTTCTGAACTATGTCACCATCATTAATTTTTCTAAATAGCAACCCCCAACTTTTATTTGTGTTTTAGGTACACTTTTCAATTCTCTACTCAACAAGAGTAAAAAAATTATACCTTGCGTAACTTTTCTTTTAAATTACAATTTTACTTCAAAAAATAAAAATGTTATTCCTTGAAAAAATATTATTTAACTAAAAATCCGTAGTGAAATGGCGCATATTAGTCCCGAAGTGATTGAACGAAGTGTTCAAAGCGTTAATTCGTCTGGGAATGTGTCAAATAGTTGGCGGGTGGCAATTTGAACACTTGCGTTAAATTTTATTAAATGGATCTTCATTTCGTTGTTTGATTTCCAAATTTATTATTATTTTGTTTTTTTTTTTTTTTTCAAGAAAAAAATTATTTTCATGTAAAACGTAGTTTTATTAGGTATCACTTTTTAACTCTTGTTGAATAGATAATTGAAAATTGTATCTAATACCCAAACAAATGTAGGGGATTGCGATTTAAAAAAATTAATGGCGGTGTCATAGTTCAAAAACAGATGACGTCATCAACAAAAATTTTATGTCATAAGATGGCAATTTAAAAACAAAAATCGACCTGTTCGAGCGTTTTTCGCATAACTAAATTATGAATTTTGTGGGGAACTTTATGATCGCTCTGTATACTAAGTGACATAAATATACATATCACGCCAATCGATCACGTCAGTGTCCGCGAGTGAGAGGTAATACAAATTGAGGACGCTTGTGTCCAAAACTTGTGATGCGGCGATAAACGGTTCGCATTCGAAAAGGCCTTCCATGTTCTTCAAACCACTAGTCCGCAACCGCCCTTGTGGAAGTGAAGCGGTCTCGTAGATTCAAAAGTCTAAGGCGGCGATCTTAAAAATCTATAAAATCATAGAAATGAACAAGTTAATTATAACTGAAAAAATTACTTCTTATAAGCCGAGGGAATACGGAAAACCTAAGACACTTAGAAATTGGAAACTGTGAGATCTGTGAAAGTGAAGAGTTCCAGAAATTGAGATACGGAGGACTAATACATTAATTTTAGGAAATTGAGAAACTAGGAACAATGTTTGTATATTGTCAGTTGGAATACATATTAATCCCCACCTTACCAAATATGTAAGATGTAATACACCGTTGTACAAACTGAAGCACTTATCTTATTCCTAGTACCACTAACAAAAGCCTCATTTAAGGAAACCTGTCTAATTACCCAATACCAGACAAAAGCAATAAAGACAAAAGCTTCCTTGTTAACCACAAGTCGGTGCTAACACATAGACAAATAATACAGCACCCAAAACGGAACCCTGCAGTGTACATACAGTTCAGTTTACTCAATCGAAATGACGACCGAAAAACGGGTACTTCCGGGCCGTTGCAGAAACGAGGGTAAGTATCGAGAGATGGATGTGGGTGCTGGAGGGTCAGTGAACGCGCGGTCTTCATACGGCCTTGGTAATGAACCTCCTCCTTCTCTGCACTGCCAATGGTAGTGGTAAGAGAATACCGAGCGGAACGACCAGGTTGTGCGTTCGCAACACCGGCAGCGAGCGCTTTCTGCTACCATGAAACGCTGAAGGAAAAGTGATTGAAGACATAATATTTTATGTAAGTTTATTGAAAAAAATATATTATGTGTTTAGTTCTACGGATAATGTATCGATTTGAAATGAAAAAAAGTCTGAGATACAGAACTACAAAGAAAAAAACACTATAGAGAGCTAAGATAATAAAACGAAAAACCAAGTAAGAAATAACAGAACGAGGCATCAAAACAAGGGGAACGGTGAAGCGAACGGTAAAACATCACTAGGAAAAGTAAAAAGAGACTTTTGGTTTTTCAACTTTACATCAGAAGTGGGATCCGCACACGGACTAAACATTTTTTAGCATACCTCTAATCACGTTCCAAAAAATGTTCACAAGCAGCCAAAAACTCCACCAAGCAAATTTGCATGACGGCAACGTCCTCGCATTTTTCGGCGACTCTTCCCGGTAAGCCGACGACCCCGCGTGCAAATTTCGGTTTTTACCGTCTCCACGATCGCGTTTACCGGCAACTCATGCGTAATTCATGGCTCGAGTCGC
Source organism: Diaperis boleti (assembly GCA_963583935.1). Taxonomy (NCBI): domain Eukaryota; kingdom Metazoa; phylum Arthropoda; class Insecta; order Coleoptera; family Tenebrionidae; genus Diaperis; species Diaperis boleti. Next base: position 35,339,284 of record OY757245.1, on the reverse strand, counting down.
GTACTCGCTTCATTAGTATGCAACAAATAAGCAGCAAGTGTTAATCTGATCCAAATACATGACCGAGATTATTCGTATGATCAATGCTGGCATTTATCACTGTTACCCACTTCGGTGTGTGTCTCTTGGCAGTGCTCCGTGGTGGAAGAAAGACTCTTAGCGGTTATTACTTCGGACGACCTTGTGGCTATAATAAATCCCGCTGAGGTTATTACGTTCATTATGACGACCAGCGAAATTGTTATTGATGGAATCCATGAAATGAAAAGCGTCTTGGTCTCTTTGCTGCTGCTTTAGTTTTACGAGATCACGCCGTTGGATGATTAACAATTCGGGAACTGTTAATCGATTCGCATTGATTGCGGAGGCGGATGACTCGGTTCAGGAAGTCTTCTTCATCGTAGTGCATTCTTGGGGCTGCCTGTATTCACCTCTATTATTTCGTAATCCTCTCTTACTTAATACTCCTTTAGTTATGATTTTTTATCTTCAAAAACCTTTTTACTTTCTATATAGTCCTCTTTTTTGTATTTCTCTCTGGTCGCTTTGAAATATTCTTTATATTCCAGGTTTTTCTATATTGATGGGTTGTAATCCAGTTTTCTACCTTTTAGTAAATATTTAGATCATTTAACATTTTATACATTTTTATGTGCTTTCAAGGTATCTGGGTTATTTTGTTCTATACTTCCTCCATCATTGCACAGTTTTTTGATCTATTCAAGTTTTAAATTAAAATTTAAATATATCTAAGTCGAACTCCACAAACTTTAATAACTGTAAAATTACTAATGGAACATGTTTCGGCAGAACACTTCTGCCATCATCAGAATTTAATTTAATTCAAAATTACGTCAATGTCATAATTTTTTACATTCTTTAAGGGCTGATGATGGCAGAAGTGTTCTGCCGAAACATGTTCTATTAGTAATTTTACAGTTATTAAAGTTTGTGGAGTTCGACTTAGATATATTTAAATTTTAATTTAAATTTACTCCACTTGGATTTAAGAACATTCTTCTTGTTTATTCAAGTTTTGTTTAATTTTTTGTTTCGATCCTATACAACTTTTTAATTAATACTATACTAATTGTTATACTATCTATATTCTGCTTCATCTTAATACATACTAATATTGTAAACTAGAAGAATGTTCTTAAATCCAAGTGGAGTAAATATAAATTAAAAAATTTAAATATATCTAAGTCGAACTCCACAAACTTTAATCAGCGTAAAATTACAAATGGAACATGTTTCGGCAGAACACTTCTGCCATCATCAGCCCTTAAAGAATTTTATATTTATAATTTAAATATATCTAAGTCGAACTCCACAAACTTTAATCAGCGTAAAATTACAAATGGAACATGTTTCGGCAGAACACTTCTGCCATCATCAGCCCTTTAAGAATATAAAATTCTTTAAGGGCTGATGAAGAAGTGTTCTGCCGAAACATGTTCCATTTGTAATTTTACGCTGATTAAAGTTTGTGGAGTTCGACTTAGATATATTTAAATTTTTTAATTTACTAATATTGTGTTCGTTATTTGTTTGATTTATTATTTATTATTTTCTACGATCCTCTAATTAATTGTCTATCACTGATCTCCTAATTTTTCTAGTTTCAGTAACCTCTATAATTTGTATTACTTATTTCTGTGATCATTTTTATAGATTTGTTGCTTTTTGTTCCTATGATTCTTGTGATTCCTCAGATTACACTGGTTGCTCCAATTCTTATAATTTCACTGATTCTTGCGTTTTTTTTACTCTAATTCTTATCGTTCTGTTCTGCTGTTTTCTTAATCTGCCATAAGTCTTTATCTTGTTATCCTCTTTTAATTTGTGGACCATATTTGGTCCCTTAGTGGTTTCCTTATTCTGTTTTGTTTTTTTTTTTTTGTTTTTTGGTTAATTTTAATTTTATTCATCTCCATCACCCAGTTTTGTTATATTTTTATTTTATTTCTTCTACATTTCTCATTTATAGTTATCTTCTTTGTGTTTTTTTTTTTCGAACATGACGTTCAATTCTGGTCCTTATATCTAGTTTTTTTTTTAATTTGTCTATGGTTCTCTAGCCTGTGACATTGTTTAGAGCTTACTGTTTTCATTCCCATTTATTTAATTAATTTTATTTATTCTATCTTGCAGTTTTCTCTTAGTTTCTATACAATTTATTCACTGTTCTTATACTCTTCTACTTCTTGATTAAGTTTTGATTTTCTAAAATAATTATCGTTTTTCCCTGATTCTTTCCTCTTTCTTCCTTACCTAATTCTTTATATTTTCTATAGTTGTCAAAAAAGAAAAAGGAAAGAATTTCGAGACATAAAGGAAAAATATCTAGAATAAGTCTTGTGAGGATCGAAGTATGAGATAACATCCGATCAAATGGATTGGAGGAAACAGGAAGAACCAAGACCTGGAGAATAATTTGATCATCCCTATAAATAAAAAAGGTAAGAAAAGTAGACCAGATAGAAGGTTATGGAAAAAAGATAACACCCTAGACCCACGAAGATAAGCGAGAGAGAGGAAATTATGAAAGAAACTGACAAAAGAAGAACTTTACTCCGACGTCCGAAAAGGCACTAAACTAAAAATCAGATAAATAAGAGAAGTATTGTCAATTCTTAAGTGCCCGGTTTCTCGAATTTCGTTTTGTTCCCTACAGTTAAGCGGAAGAAATTTGTTGTCTCTCAAGCAAGATGAGCGACGGCAGGAAATGGTCATGTAATAAGCAATTTGTAAACAGAGGAACAAAAAATTGTCTTCTACAAATGTAGAATGCAGATGTTCATCTTGGCTCTCTATCTGTTAGAAACCAAGTATGTAAGCAAAGTGTCGGACCTCAAACCTGGGCCCTGCAACACTCGGGACCTTCTCGTTCGCGCTGCCACCGAAGAAGTCCTATTCGCGATTTATAAATATACGACGTTCCACCTGCCGCGGCCGAAGAAGTAGTGGTACGACCGACCCCACCACCACCAGGTCTTCGTCGTTGAGGCAGGAAAAGAAGCGGTTCGTCGCTCGCCAAAGCATTTCTGTTGTGGTTGTGACCGTGAACGGACCGCAAAAGCACAAGGCCAAGGACATACCTACTCTCTCACATACATCCACACCGAGTAGTGTCAAGTGTCGAAGAAACCAAAGGAACGATTCCATCAGCCAGCGAGCGGCAGCAGCGCGGAAGGAAGTTCAAGGTAGGTGCACGCACGCGACAGTGAAATTTCCGCCCCGAGTGTAGCGAGTGTGGAGGAAAAAAGAGTGAGTCGGATCGGATCGTACGATCGAGACGTGAAGGTATCGATGCTGAAAACAACGTTTTTCACCGCGATGAAGAAGTGGACACGGAGTCGGCGGTGCGGTAAAAGAGGAAAAAGTGCTAGGTTGTGGCGGAGAATTGCGATGTCGCGGTGAAAAATTGAGAAATGAGAGTCGGGTTTAGGCTGATAATCACGAATTTGCGAAATTACACGGCAAGGTTGAACACGTTCCCAAAATATCTAACACGAGAACAAGTACCACTTCCCAAAAAAAGTTGAGCACTTGAAAAGGCCAAATTTTGCTCAATAGGTCTTTAAAGCTCAAAAATCAAGTAACCATGCATATATGTATTTAGAAATCGCACAGAAAACCAAGATGGAAAATATCGGTAGCCAGAGTCTGGTTCCAAGTTCCAAGAATGTCTCTAAATATACCAACAAAACCAAATCCAGACATATAATTTAATATGAAGAAATTACATTTAATTCATAAGTAGGTACTCATTCTCAAACACAACACAATTTTAACAACATTCAATACTAAAACATGAATAAAACATTACTTAAATGTGAAGAAAAGGTATTCTATGAAAATCTCAAGCTATGAAACCAAAAAATAAAAAAAAATTGCAAAGATCAGAAAGCATCTGATCTCCTTAAAAATATTTAGTTTTCTGATTTTGTAAATATTAATTTCGTTGAAGAAAATGAAGAAGATAGCTTAGATGTTAATATATTCTAAATATATTTATAAAGATGTTTTTGATTATTAACAATCTTGCCGTGAAAACAAAAAATATTTTGTGTAAAATAAAATTGATCAATAGATTTAATATCCGCGGAAATTAAAATACAAAAAAAAATCGAATAAAATCAAATTGACGAAACTAAGTATTATACTTAAAATTTAATCCTTATATTTAAAATGAAGAACACGTTAATTTAGATGTTAATATAAAAAAAATATTTGGTAAGATGTTTGTGATTATCATATTCTAGGGCTGAAGAAAATCTTCAAACTGTGAAAAAAAAATATCTCTGAAAACGACGGAGGACCTTATTTGTTAAATTTATAAACTTAGAAATTCTATGAAAATTTCGATTGAAATAAAATTTTGAAGCTAATTACCCCAAGTGCTAAGAAAATGGTAAGGTGTGAAAACTAAAAATGTTCCTAATATATATTTTTTTATTTAATTGCTTTAAAAATTTAATAGAACAGACGCTCTTCTTTTCTTCCTAAAATTTAGTATTTTCTCACACAGAGTAAAAAGAGTAAATTTCTTAAAACAAGTCTGTTTCCATAATTACTGAAAAAACTAAAAAAAGAATTGTATTCTTCATAGCTAAAGTTCAATAATAATAAACGTTTTAAGTTTATACAAGGAAAAAGATATTTAGGAAGCTAGGTTTTTACACTATATTTTACAATTTTGCGAAATCCGTTATAATATAATATTTACACATATTAATAATATAGATATATAGTTATATATTTAAACTTATATTATAGACACTTATGCTTAAACGTACTAATAATTTTAATTAACTAGACGGTATGGTATATTTTGGAAATTGATTGGACTTGAGTCAGAAATTACTAATTCTTGAAATTAGCGAAACATCTAAAATTAAATTATTATCCAACTTATTACACAGACCCGACATAGAAAATATCTTACAGATATTAGATATTACAGAGGGAAAATTTTAAAAAATCTTACATTGGTTCTTTAATTATTTTATAGAAGCTTATATATCTCGTACACCGAGGATGTAGTATAAAACGTGAAAGAGAAAGGACTAATTTTTTAACACTTAAGCAGATTAAAATAACAGTCCCGGCATTCCTGCTCTAATCTAGTCCATTCTAAATCTACCAATTCCAATCTTTTGGTCTCGACAAACGACCGCACTAAAACAGTCAACCACCTCGCAAACTGACTCACATCAAACAGAACTGGTCCCAATGTGGGCCCTTGCGGTACACCCCGTTTAGCAGACACGTGTGACCCCGGCTGCAATAATGCAACTTAACAGTTACGTCTGCGGTGATCTAATAACATTCCGTTGTCGCATAATGGACCCGCTTTACGTAACGTCTACGTTTCTAGGTCATTCGGTTAATTACCACCGGTCGAAGAACGCGATTTCGGCGGTCGACGCAGCGGGCGTCTTTTCGGCAATCTAACTGACTCTCCTCGATGACGCTGACGCTCCAGTTAATTATTACTATTGACCGTATAATTGTGACGATCACGAACGCCAACTGTAAAAGTAAAAGTAGGAGCGATGAGGCGATAAACAGGGATTTGTCGGATTAAGATGTTGCAAAAAGACAAGGGTCCCACGTTATTTCGTCTACAGCGGCGGCTCGTCACCGTTACACGGCGGAATGGCAAAAATCCCGACCGAATATGGACATCGTTAGTCGTTAATCGTTACCAATTGGTTAATACAATGCGGCCGGTAATTAAAAGAGGAAGAGTTAATCAAAGAGATGGACGTGCGTGCAGTGTGTGGTGACCTGGTGCGCGACCCGCGGAACTCCCACACGAACGCCGCTGTAACGGTTCGTTAGGAAAAACAAACGTTGTTTGAAAACGAAATTAAAGATATGATAAACGGTGTAATCAGTATAATAGGAGATATTACAAAAGAAAATCGAGAATGCAAGTAATAAACCAGAAATATGTTAAATGAGAGTCCAGGATTGAATGCTCAAGATTCCGCATGGAACAGTTAGGATTAATTGAGTAAAGTGGAGACGCTACGAACTGGTCGACCCCAGAACAATTCAGAGTATAACTGAAACTTGTGATGATTATGAACAAGGTAGTAGAGGTCATCGCAGTAAAAAAAACTAGTGTATACGGAGGTTCAACTGGTCTGAATGGCTTTTTAATCATTGAAATGGATAAAAAACCGGAACTATAGAAAATGTTTACACCCTAAACAACCTATCTATCCAGTTTATGCTTTTCTAACTAAATGTTTCTGGTTTGATATCATCTTTTTGAGACTTATAATTTCACAATTTACAATTGCTCCTTTTTTTTGATTTTTTTGTTTCACAATTTATCATTTGCTTTGTTTCACAGTATCTAAATTTTCCGGATTCTTAAACTTCTGGTTCTTTATTACAGTTTGATTCACTTAGATCTTTTTAGTTATTTCTGTTTTTCAAATTCCTTGTTTCCCAGTTTCCCAGATTTCTTAGTCACCCAGGTTCGTTAGTTACACATGTTTCTTGGATTCTAGGATTTCAAAGTGTCTCAAGGTTCCGTTGAATCTCAGGTTCTTGTTTGTCAATTCTCAAGTCTAAGCTTCTCACTGTTTTCAATTTGGTCGCTCACTTTCTCAGTTTCGCCGTTCCTCATTTTCTCAATTCTTTAGTTTCGTACCTGAATCCTCATTTCCATTTTTGAGGTTTTTATTTTCATAGTCTCCTACTGCCATTTTTTTCAGGTTCTTAGCTCCTCAATTTTATAGTTCCTTAGTTTGTTGACTTTTTATTTTCTTAGTTTTTTCGGTCAACAATGTCTTAACTGCTGAGGTTCCTTGATTACTTAGATTTCTTGGATTCAAAGGTTCCGCTGATTCTGAAGTTACTTTGTTTTTCAACTTCTGAACTAATGTAGTATAGTGTCTCAGTTTTTGTGTTTCGTAGTTCCTTATTGCTTTTTTGGCAAGAGTTTCACAATTACACAATTTTTTAGATTTTAAGTTCTCTAGCTTATCATTCCTCAGTTTCTCAAGTTCTCTTTCTCTTAACTTTAACGAAGAAACTGAGAAATTGTGAATTTAAAAAATATCTTCGTGTTAGTTTTTCACATTCTTAGTTTCTGAGTTCTCCAATAATTTATTTACTTTTTTTACTTTCGCAGTCTGTTTTATATTTCCATAATTTTGCGGTTCCTTAGTTTTCCATTTTTTTTCTGACAATTAATAATGTTTTGTTTTTTTTGTTAACCTTGGAATAATATACACTGATAATAAAACATATCTTGCACTTATGTTTGACTTGATCGCTTAGCGAACCGGCTCGAAGCACCAATGTTTTGATTTAATGTTGTGAGGATTCTGGTGTTTGTCGATACACCTTGTTGCACCCTTGCACAAAGGCGCTAATGGGGCTCCAGTCACTTCAATCAATTTGGAGCTAATTTGGCTACAGAAACTTCCTTGAGCTAATGGGGATACAGATACAGAAAAAATACGAGAACGAACCTTTTACCAAGAGACGCGGTAACCGGGTCCAATGCCGCACGCTCCAGGAAGGGTGGGTGGTGATGACGCCCCATAGTGGTTCTCAATACATAAATGGTTTCGCAGTTGATTTTTATATTTAGTTTTTAATCTCTCAATTTTTAAGTTTCCTAGTTTTTCATATTTCAGTCTCTTTAGTTGCAATTTCTTAGTTCTCCAGTTGTTCGCGTTCTCAGCTTTTGGTTTTATTAGCTCTATATTATTATAGATTCGCTGTTTTTTAGTTTTTTAGATTTACAAAGTTGCAATTTCTTCATTTTTTAGTTCCTTAGTTTCTCAGGTTTTTTTTGTACCAGTTTCTGAATTTGAAATATTTTAGGTAGGTGCCCAGTTTATTAGTTTCTCAGCTTCTCAGTTTTTAAGTGTCTCAATTTCTTAGTTTTTCCCTTTAGTATCTCACTTTCTTAATTTTTACATTTTTAATTCACTAGTTTCAATCCACTTAATACACATAACCCACATAACTTTTTTACAGTGAGTTTTGAATTTTTTTATTCAATCACATTTTTGATTGCCCCTACTTATTTTTGTTCGGCCGCCCTCTATCTTTATGAAACCACCTTTCCGGATTACTTAACAAGTTCATCCAAGGTTTATCGCCTTCTATGTTTTTTTTCTAGTGCTGTTATCCTATTTTTGTGTCTTTTGCGAATGACGTCACGAGGATAGCTTGGTGAATTTAACTGATTGTCTTTCATATTCTTTTCCACACTAGTGGACTTAGATGAACTAGTTTCCCTGATGTAAGTAAAAAATTACTCTTTTTGTTGCGTATTTTTCAACACCGAACCATAATAATAATAATAATTTTATTTTACTCCAAAACTGAAGTATTTTTTAATGATGGCAACGAACTTGTTAAAAAAAACATTTTTGAGACAAACATCCATTTTTTGTCTTTTTTAGAACTAATTCTTATATTAATTCCCACAGTTTAATTCTATATTAAAAAATAAAGTGCGCATGCGGAAAGATAGTGAAGGGCTCTATATTAGCAGTATGATATACCGGATGTCTCAGAAATAACTACATTAATTTTAACCAGTAATAAAACTAAACTCCTCAGTGTCAACAATATTTCTTATTAAAATTTTGCCCTAAACCCGAATTAAAATTAGTGGAAGTTTTGACTCGGAATTCATCTACACCGCCCGACGTAAACAAACAACAAAACTGAAAACTGACCTACTTTACTTCAACATCCAATTTAAGTTGAAAATACCGTCTCTGTTAATTATGTATTATTAAATCCTCAGGCTGTAAAAATTGGACAATTGGAAAATCTGTACGTGATAAGGATACAATAACATTAATGGAAATTAGGCACACGAGAAAAAGCCGGCGTCTTTTACGATAATAACTTTAAAAACGAAAGTAAAATACAATAACACGCCCGGTTGAGTTGCCCCGATAAACTGATTAAGTATTGTGTTTCTCAACTACACTCAAGTGTGCAAAAATTTTGTAATTTTGTTGAAAGGATCATAAACGCTAAAAAAATTAAGATTTAAGAAAAAGTGTTGCTTTCGGCATGTTCTGCTACTGGTTAATTAATGTAGTTATTTCTCGGACACCATGTATATGGTATACCGGATTTACATCATTTTTACATCTTCTTATTATAGCATCCTTTTATTAAATTACAACTTCTTTAAGTTGGTTATCTCCTTCTTGTCGCTTCTCATCTATGTATATTTGCCATCGCCATATAGCGTCTTTCACCGCTTTTGAACTGCACAGATTCCTGATCCAGCTAATGAACGAGCGACTTATGGTACTGCAAGATCATTACCACAACACTAATTAATCTCGTCGATGTGGTCATTCGAACCGACGCTTCTCGCGCGGCAAAAATCGCAAACTACCGTTTATCAACGCAGGTTTAACCAAGGTCAGGTTACGGTTGAAACCGGTGGGTTTGCGGGTCACTTGGTCGCGAACTTACACACAACAACCATGTGGGCAAGTCCCGGCTCTTTCCGATTTGGTAACTAACTTCCACAGTACTGTTATTTTCGCGTAGGCGTGGCCCTGTTTGATATTCCTCGTCTGTTGTCTGTCTGACACAGAATTTCGGCAAGGGTTGTAGCTTGAATGGAAACTGGGGATCTCCGTAGTCACACGAGATAACTGTAAAACCAGGAAACCCGTGATTTATTGAATAATTCGCTAAATGGAACTGTTTATGTGTCCGGTCGTGGTGACTCCACATGTGGTAATTAATCGACGCTTTTTGCATCGATATTCGATCGCAAGAACTTTCGTTCGCTTTCATTTTTTAGCAGGAAATCGTGACTCCTGCAAAAACTCGTATAGAAAACTGTTATTTTCCAACGATGACGGCACAGAAAACATCGCTTTTTGCAACAATGGCGAAACAGTTTCTCTTCGCTTTTTTCCGCAGAAACGAATTAATAATTGCCGCGGCGGTTCCTGCGGGAACTCTCCGCTCCCTTTTTGCGTCTTTTCTCCTTCATAACGCTCCAATTAAGTCGTCGCCTCGGAACGGCTTTGGATTTATGTCTTCGGCGTCGTTAACGCGTCCGACGAATCAAATTGACCGTGAAATCTCGACAGGATTTGACGGCTGGGGAACCTCCAACATCCACTTTTGCTTTTTCTGTTCGTTATTTGCGTTATCGAGTCGCGTTTGACAAATGTGTTCTACAAATATGTAGAATTCTTTTCATTCGCTTCTTATCTAATACGTCTTTGTTTCAAACATTTTTTTGTTACAGGTAAGCCCTATTATCTTCATCCCCCAAGTTGGCTAACCAAGTTCGAATTGTATGGGTAAGACTCAATACTTTAGGCCAATAATTTAAAGACATTTTTTTAAAAAGGGCTGTAAAAACTAGACGTAGTCTGTATGTTATTCAAAAAGTTTTTTGACGTTATGACGAATCTGTCAAGGGCACCGATGCATTTTTCCATCAAAACACAAAACAGCGTAATTTCTCTAAATTCTGTCCACTGCACAAGTCACTAAAGAACATTTTACTGCCATCAGGAAACTAGTTTCTCATATAAGTCCACATGTATTAATAGACCTATAGCGATGATATACAAGACGCAATTATCTAGAGAAGGCAATAAATTTATATTCACCACACAGGTTCTCCTCATGACGTCACATGTTCAGTGTTTAGTTCACTGATCGAATTACAAAGTATTTTAATGTATCCCATACGATCCTGCTTATCTCCATCTAAGTGAATATCGCTAATTGAGTTGACTCTCAGGGATCAATCTTCTAACCCATTATGTAAATGACTAATCTAATTAAGAAATATTTATGGGTGTTACGGGATCCAGTTATATAACAAAAAGTTCATTGCTTCCATTGATGAGAAAATATTTCTAAGGACTATTTAATTTTTTCAAACCAGAATTTGGGTCACAACCCTTTGAGCTGTAGTGCCACTCTTTGTATGAAACCGTCAGATCGTAACATATAAAGAATTTCAAAAATATAATCAGAATGAAACCTGGAAAGAATTAATTACACGCCGACACACCTCAGGAACCCAGCAAACCATCACCTTGGCGAACAACACCGTCTCTTCTCTTCCTGCATTTTTGCCCTCGTCCGGAAGGTCGAAGAAAGCAATTAGCGTCAGCGAATGTGTTAGGTGAAAACGAATGTCATTACGTTATGCGCTCGTATCCTCTTTGTGATTTGCATAAAAGCATGTTTGTTTTCGTTCAACAAACCTCCTCTACGGGCCATTAAGGCACCGCAAAAAGCGCCGCAGTGCCGTTACTGTCTCCAAGTTGTTAATTACCGACCGGTTCTGGCCGCCATCGATCGCGTTCATTACCAAAAGCGCTCGGTGGAAAAACCACGATATGTATCCGGTGCGAAAAACTGCAGGTGTGGAGTGATTTAGGAGTCTGTTGCAAGAATGACACTGATTCGTTCCGCAGATACCGGAATGCATCCGACATGAATCGAGCGAAATTTTTGCATTAAACATTTTCAGTTCTCGACTTCCAGCGGCTTGATTTTTATCTTAGCTTCGTTTATCTACGGTTCGAAGTGAGGGTTATTATCCTGGCGCATGGATTTATGTGACGTCCGGGTCAAAATAACGGCCAAATCCGCGAATATACATGCGGAGTGGAATGCTAAAGCAGGAAGCGACCTTGACGTGCCAGAGATGATCAAAAAGACTGTTTATGGAGGCAGGGTGTTTATGCCCTTCGCTTCTCTTTGCTGAAAATGGAGATACAATCATTTGAAGTCCGACAGAATCTGTCAAGGTGACTGCCCTTCATTATGTAGTCAAGCACGTAGTAGCACGTATATCTCAACAAGACGATACTAAATCCCATACTTCCAATCTCCAAAAACGGTTGATCTCGGTCGAGGCCTCCCAGATCTTCAGATAATATAAACAAAGACAAATCTTTCAGTTTCCCAAGCACTCTTTGATTAAACTCTCCTGTCCGGCAACACAGAGCCCTGTCACTGCAGCAGACCCGCCGCCGCCTCCGAACTTCCGGAGGAGCTGTCACTTCCCTCTCCGAACCGACCAAAACAACTTTCAATACATCTTGGGTCCGTCGAACGAGATTAAAGTGGTCAGCCGTGACAGCTGAATGCTCCCGGAACGTTTCGCTCAAAATGACCCGGGATCAAGTCGCCTCTGTCGACCGAAAAATCAGAAAACTTCAAACGGAATAAATCGAATTTACTTAGGAAAATTGAAGCGGAAAACTCGTCGAATTAAATCCGGGGGACAGCGCGTATGATTTTCAGAGAGAAAAACCTCCGACGCGCTTTGAGTAGTTAGGTTTGCGCGGGTGATCCGATTAGATGTTTCGAGTAGGTTTTGTGCGTATCCTGGATTTAGTGTCTCCCATGGAGCGTTTTAGGACTGTATTTACTCAATATTCAATTCAGTACCTGATTATACAATGGTGTTTTGTGGTTTTTTGTTGTTTCCGATTCTCTTGTGTTTCTTTCACATTATTTATATTTATATAATAATTATATCCTTATTAATCTGTATCCAATCTTTATCTCGGTATTGTTTCAGCTCTTATGAATGTGTTCCATTTGTTTCCATTTCTCTTCTTGATCAATTTGATCACTGGTTGGCCCTTAATATTGGTCACATGGCTTCATAGCCAATCGTCCAATAAGCTTGATCAAAAAATTAACATTTAAAAAGGGATGAAATGCTTTCGCAGGTCAAAGGCTTTAAAAAAAAGATCTTCCCGGTCTCCCGTTGATTTGAATAAGCGCACTACATGCACCTGTAAACGGGGTCAAATATGGTCATACGCCAAGACAAATCTTTGCTTGGGTTAAGCAACCGGTGAGGTCAAAACGATGACACATAAAGAACATGAAATGTCCCAGTATTTCAAAATCACCAATTGGCACTCAAAGGGATCAGATGAACTCATTGGCCGAAATAAATGGTTCAAGACCTCCGATATCAAGACAGTAATACCAAAATGGGTCCAAATAAGTTCATTTGTCAAAATAAACAGTACACAAGTTCTGCTTATATTGATTAATTGCTCACATCAAAAATGGTATCTTGATCTCATAGGTGAAAATAGACAAAATATTATTATAAATGCCTGACGTCAAACTGGTTTCACCAAAATCAAGTCAAATGACCTGAAATAAACTGTCGCCGCTGTACTATAGCCAGCATTCGATAGGGTAAATCAATGCCTGAAATCAAACCAGTGGCACTTCGATAGAATAAAATGTGCTCATAGGCCAAAATATAGAAGAACCTCTAATTTAATTCACCTTTGCTTGACGAAAAACAGTGACACCTAAAAAGGATCAAATCAACTGACATCACTTCAACTGGCATCACAGATCAATGAAAATAATTCAAAGTGTCTAATAAACAGTCCGCAACCACTGATTGCCTTGATTAAGTGCTGAATTCACAAAAGTTGCACCTAAGAATCAATCCGATGTCTTGATGTGTCAAAATAGACAGTTTTTACTTTCCGATTACCTTCATCATAGGCTGACGAAGATACAGTACAAGAAACTGATAGTGCGTTTCCGTATAGTTATTAGGTTCGCGTCTAATTCACTAATCGACATGTAAAATTCTTCGGCGTGCTTAACACGATGCCGCCAAGTGCGGTTCATTACTTTCATTCCAACTGAATCGTTACACACGATGCAAATATCTAAAGAACTATTCTATTCACTCGAGGTGTTCATCAGGGGTCAGTTCTAGCACCCCCTTTGAGCGACGGTGCAGATTCGGGCCCCCTCTTGTTCCCCACAGAGTGACTCGTCCGCTTTTTTTTTTCGGCGGCCCGCTGCGACCGACAAATACACGCAGCGCCCCGTGGAGAACGTGCAGCTACCGTACGTGTCATCCACCTCTAACCCCTGACCGACGAGCCGCCCGTTTCGCTCGCATTTTTCCGATCCGTACGACATATAAATTACATCCGATGGGAATTCTCCTATCGACATTTGCATTTATTACTATTGTTACTAAACAATAATATTGTGCTGCGAGCACGACCGCGTCGTGTCGACTCTCGTAATGTTAAATCAAGAGTGCCGGGGTCTTATCTCGATGTCGCGTGATAAGGGTGATTTCGGACCTCCCGCGACCGCCTATTCCGTGTTGTGGTCAGTCCTGCTAGGGGCTTAATTAGCTACTCAAACCGATACAGACACGCTGCACATTTCGTCGTCCTTTCAATTAATTACCTGCGACGAGAAAATCCTACAAGCTGCGCCAAGTTAATTAATTTTTTTTCTTCGGAGGCAAAAAAACCTCAGTCTACGTTTAGAAGGCAAATTTCACGTGTAATGTGGTTTTAATGGGTATTTAATTAATTTTCTTGTTTTTGCTTGCTCCTCATAATTGAATTAAATCGCATCATTGATGGCACGCTCTGCCGCTGGCTGCTTGCGTGGGTCGCCAGTGTTCTGTGGGACGGACAAAAAAGACTCATCAGCCAAAAAAGAACGTTTGAATGAAAGCTGTTAATGTTGGAGTCATCGTCTGGGGAAGCTTTAAATATTCCTGTCTTATTGCGAGCGGAATGTGAATCATCCAGACGATTTTGCGATTCGGTCGTTTGTCTGAGACTTCGACCGGATGTCCGGGAGATTATTCGCGATGAATTTCGGTAGTTGAAATAATGGAGACGCCTTTGTGGATTTGTTTACGTTGCGGCGAACATAATTGGTGTCTCGTGAATGTAGTGGCATTATAATTCCCAGCTTTAACAGTCGGGTTCTGAATGTTCAGACATTGCTCCATATTATCTAGGACGTAATATTTGTGTATACGCAAGAAGCGAAGGGTGCAAGATTACCGATTATGTTGGGACCGATCTCTGAAAATTTATCAAATTTATTTCAACGGTTTCTGATGCACCCTTTACTTATATAGAAAAACGAGTCTGACCTAGTCTCATCTCCCCAGCCGCCCCTGATGCACCCGGCTTCCGCCCCCGTATAGTAGATCCGGCAACGGATTTTCGCATTCCTCGCGTTCCCGACACCAAATGCGAAATATAAATTACGCGCGCTTTGACACACGGCACGGCCATTTCGAGCAGACAGAGGCATTGTTTGCGGAATCGAAATCGAACATCGACGCGATACACACAAAGAGTGAATAGGAGTGCCGGACATGATTTTAATGATGTTCGGGGATATTTACGATCCGGCCGGTTTCTTTTCCTTTTCGGTGTGAGATTGCCAACCTGACAGGTGCAATAGGGGACATGCCGTTATTGTGCGCGCGGACATGCTTGACCAACATCCACGAGGATTATTTATCGGGCTCGTCGGGTCCATTGTCGACGAGAAGTTATGTTATGGGGTTTCGTTGACTCCGGCATTAATTTCTGGATGGATGTGTTTGCTGTTTAATCACTGCTGTCTGGGATGGTTCTTTCTATAAAAGGATCTTCTTGGTAGCTGACAGGTACACATGCTTGACCATATGGTAGGGCAAAAGCCACAGATCTTAATAAGTACATAAATGAAATAACTTTAAATCAACGCAGACGACAATGTGGATTCAATTTAAATCTCAATCAAAATTTCGTAAACATAAAGCTTACAATGTAGACGTTATGTGAAGAAAACAAAAATGCAGATGCATTTACTTCGAATAGAAAATCTACATAAATCGAGAAAGTCTGAACAAAAGCGTGGAAAATGGAACATTGAAAAAAATCTGAGAATCCTGAGAAGAGGAAAGACACGATTGATTCAAAAACACATGAAAACTGATTCCAATTCATTCCTACTGATCTCAAAACACACGTCTCGCTCCAATACCGCCATCCCGTATACCGTATTAATCACACATAACTACTACATTCCACTACAAACAAAACAACATCTGTCTCAACCTGAATTTATAATCCGTTCCATACAAGAAGATGAACCCGAAAAAATCGACATAATCTTCTAAACCCGAGGCGTAGGCAGAGCACTCTTCCTGCTCGACCAGAAATTAATCGTAATCGCATTAATGCAAATGGCACTTTGTGCTCAAAGCTGTAATGAACGTTTTTCAGACGTTGAAGTATTAATATTTTCCAGAGGACAGGAAGCGTTCGAGGCAATTTTCCCACGTTACCAGTGGATTTGAATAACAAGGTCAGGCTGGTATTGGTCGGATGTATTGGAAAGTAACGTTTTTGTACTTGCAAGATTCTGTTATTTTGTTTTAAGTTGTACGACAGTTACATATATAGGGTGATTTTTTGAAAACGATCCACTCTAAATATGTAGAAAACAAAAACGTTATGTGCAAAATGCTGAAACCGGTTAATTTTGTTTTTGAGGGGGACACTTAATTAGTGTAGTTTTGGACCTGCAGGTGCACCCCCTTGGCCGGGGCAGCAGTCCCTTCAAAAATCTTAAATGGAACAGGGGGTTAAAAAGTTTATTTTTTGAAGGGTCCATTTAACCTCTTTTTGTCAATGTAGCAGTTTTTTATTTCTACTCTTTCTACTATTTCCCCCTCACAACCAAAATTGACCGGTTTCGGCATTTTGCTCATAACGTTTTTGTTTTCTAGATATTTAGGGTGGATCGTTTTCAAAAAATCACCCTGTATGTATTGAATATTAAATAAAAAGGGTGGAAGTACGAATCGTTGGAGCGCCCCACATATGCTTTATGATTCACGGCCCACAACGCTGATATATCATTTATTTAGATCTTCGATAGATGTTGCAGGGACCACGCGAAGGATTGATCTATGAGTCGGAATCCCGTTAAATTCGATTTAATTACGCGTCCTACGACTGCAAATTACAACTAACCCATTTTGGGAGCGTGGGAGACAGATTGGTAATTACTTTAATAGTTGTATCGACGTTTGGGTGCCATCGACCTACGAACGAGTTAATGGGATGAAGGGACGATTGATGCTGTCATAGATCGAAGGCGACCCTTTGAGCTCTAGACACGTTATTCAGACGAGTGGACGAATTTCCTTAATTACTTGTGTATCGCTCTAAATTACTATAATTTCATGTAAAGTCAACTAATCTCTTAGTGTTCAGAATTAATTCGAATCAAAATACAATCAATCAAATCGACGTCCCTAAAGTCACGGTAGACCGCAATAACCCAAAAGAAGCTACCTTAAACACTCGGACTTCCAAACACTCCTAGCCAGAGATTTACGCGTTCCAGAGCGCCCTATTACCATTTTCAATCTCGCGAAGTGTTTTCCCTCGCAGTTATGAAGACCTCTGGCAATGCACCTCTTAATCTCGCTTACGCATCGAGAGCCGATGAAAAATCCCATTTACATCGGAAAGACCATCGCGAAACAATGCCCGTACCGTTACGGCGCATAGATTTCGCAAAACGTGATTTGTGATCCGACTGCACGCGAAAAAACGCTGATTCCTTTCCGGGAAAGCAGGTAAGGAGTACCATCCACACATGCGTCCACCTTGACTCACTGACTCGCCACCTACGGAAGTGTCGTTGAACCGCGTCGGATCAACGAAATTTCGTTCGCGATCCCACCGGGTGATTAGATTAATTGCCATTACCGTATGTTGGCACAATGGGATGATCCGGACCCGAATTGCCTTTAACTGTAAGTTAGCGGTGTCGCTCAATGGTACTCAGGGGGGCCGATTCTGTTTGGAAAACGACGGTGACGTTCCACAACAAACCGGAAAAGCCGGCAAGGTCGTCGGATTAACTGTTTTTTTCGTCGGTAATTGTACTAATTGCTAACACAAATCTGTCGACGAATACGTTCGAATGCTGCAATTACGGTAAAACGCATTAAAACTAATGGAGGATCGATGCGGCGGGACTGTTCGTTGTTCTCCGTAATGCAAAGGAGGAAGTCTGCAAGGAGAGCGAAGCTTTGTAGGAGAGTCTTATTATATATATTTATATTATATACAGGGTGTTACAGAAATAGGTAGGTATCAAAATCTCAACCAGTAACAGAAGTTGACAAGAGCAAAAAAAATCTGTCTACCATTTCTGCGAGAACCCACACTGTTTTAGTATTATTGTCCCCTCACAAATTCGCATTGAGGAGTCGTCTCTGCTTGCCTCAATTAGTCCTACTATTTAGCTCTGATGATAAAAAAAGAAATCTACTCTGATTTTTTTTGTGACATTTAATTGTTTTCCAAAGGTTCATTGGCGGTTCATGGAAAATGTTCGCGCCAGATTGAAATTGTATGAAGTCTAAAAAAAGGTCAGAAACATTAATTTATTATTGCAAGCACTAGAAAAAAATCCTGTGTTAAACAAGTGTTTTAAAATTGAAATTTGCTTTTATTTCTGTTAAATGTCCAAAAATGAGCTTAATTCAAATTTATTTTCCCTACCATCTGGAACAGTCTGCGAGATACCTTTAAATGTAAAATAATTTTCCCCCGAATTTGCTGATAAAGCAAGAAAAATAACCACTTTCGCTTGTAATTAAGCTACGGTTGATTGTTTTGGCGATATTTACGCGGATGGATTCCCGCTTTTTTGTCTGCGTTTATCAGTCACACTATAGCCGGCAGTGGCGTACGGTGATTTTTATGCTGCAGTTGGAAAGCTTTTCAACTTTACAACCAGTTTGTATTGAAAAAAATTGTTGCTATTGGTGAGATCTACTACCGGTCACAATCTTAATACTTTAATCTTCAATCTTATTACTAATTTCTGTTAAAACGTGTATATGTATATATTTATTACATTATACAGGGTATTATGTCCTAGCGGAAAATTTAACCACAAGTACAACTCGTCAAAATAAAAATAAAATTATCTATCATTTTTTTCGCAAACGCTCCCTTACGAATCGAAATAAAAACTGTTTAAATGGAAACATCTACTAACCTACTATAATATGCAAAATATTGAAGTAGGTTCGTAAGTAATAATAAACTCTCTAACTTACATCAGGAATAATCCTTGTTCGTGTGGTAAAGAATAAAAGTCGACACACCGACTACACCTCGAAGCACATCTTCAAATACTTCAAGTTCAATTTCCAAAACGCGATTACATGTGGGACGACCGAAATCTGGAGTTGGAAAAGAGAATTTGCCATAATCAACGTTGTGTTCTCACAAAAGGACCTCACGTTGGAATTTCAGGATTTGAAAAACGTTCCATGCACAGACAAGCGGCGGGTCTCGTTTGCATTACCTAACACTAACATTATCTAACTGCACCATAGAAAAAACATTTTCGTTGCAATGTTGCAATGAATAAATTCTTAGTATTTGCTTAAGAATCGAGCACAATGCATAACATAGCTGCCGGCGCGACACAACTAATAACTAAAATTTACCATCAACGACAATTTTTTTGTCCCAAAAAAGTTAGAAGGTGTTTACCTCGTTCGGCAGAAACTTTCTGAGACGTTCAGGTTCATGTCGTCATAGGTAGAGGGTGAAATAAGGGGTCAGCAAAATTTTCAAAAATGCTAGGACTTCCATAACACCCTGTATATAAATAGCCGTTGATTAAACAATAATTAAATATTTTGGAGGAAGGTACCGTACAGAGGTCTCGCAAATGCAGATGAAATGTCAAATTATAGAATTCATATCTTCCTTGACCAATTTCAGGGAGGCCGCTCTATTTTTCTCTTTCAGGAGTTCTCGATTCCTAGTTTTTAGATTTTGGCCATACATAGTGGTTGATTGAAAGAAAGCATGGTAGAGAAAAGTTATATACCTAGGCAATTACTTAATTACTATGGACGGGCGGACATACTGGTTTACAAAGATTCACCCTGCACTTTTGGATTTCTTTAATTAGATAATAATTGATACAACAAAAACTGGACCTTGTAAAGATTATTATTGATGATTCTTATCTGAAAATGTATTTAAACTATGACATTTATACGTTGTACATCATGTATATCTGGATATTACACATCCTTTTTACTAATCTAAATATCGGCTCTTATACATGTACATGTCAGAATATCAATTAACTTATTATCATCATTAATACACACGATGAATGTCATCCTCCACTCGTCTTCTTCGGCAAACCTTGTTGTGCCATCTCATCAATTTCTGTTTCTACAAGTCCCCTGATTTATCATCCCGACAGTGAATACATAGAGTATCTAATTAACAAGACGTCAAAACGCACTCAATAACCACTCATTTGTCCTTCTTAATGAAACCCGATCCGCATAATAGTTCCGCGTCTAATTATCCCATCGCCCATAATACCTTACAGAGCCCGCCTTTATCGATATGCTAATAACTACAACATCTCGTTTCCGCCAACAATTTAATACCGATGATTGTCACAAAAACACGACGGAGTGAGTCGTCTTTTAATTGCCCCCTCGCAACATCAAACGACGACTTTTTGTAGTCGCACGCAGAACAGCCATACATATTCCGGGCCGATTATTCTAATTGAAACACGCTTTTGTACAGTTAAGAATACAGTGATGGCACACAAAAAAAATCTCGTTCACACGGCCGAATCGCGATGAGAATCATGTAATTCTGGGAGGGCACGCAACGCATACTTCTTATTGTCTTCCGATGCGTAACTGTACAACGATGATGGAAGCGACCTTAATGAGTGTGCGACGTCTACGCCCGCCTTAAACATACCAGTCTCGTTCGGACAACAACAGTTTGTTATATCTGTCACTTGAATGAGGCACTTTGTACACTTGACGTTGCGCGTTTCTGACGTCACAAGTCGATCGTTTTAATCGATGCGAGACGGCCGCTCGTATCGAAGGTGTCTCCGGCTGACCACAGACGATTATTTATCGGTTGCACGTCTTCGCCGGCGTAAATTTAAACGTCCGGACGAGTTATGAGCGCTCAGCGAAATTATTTCAGGATCGGAATTCTAACGTTTCCCACGGGATCCGAAAAAATGACTGATTTAAGCGAGCGAGTCCGACCGAGATGTAAATCGTGTGGAGTACCACAAGGAACCACTCCGGCACCCAGTCTATTCACGTCGTGTACATCGGCAGCGTTCAATAAGACACATAATGGGACAGCGATTAATAACTGGTCGAGCCAAGATCGCATTGTTAAAGTACACAATGCAATTACTTATACATACAACCTGCTACAATAATGAAACTATATTGTTGGATGATTGATATTCAGGGCATGCATCGACAATTGAAATTTTTCTACGCCTTCTAGATTTCGTGCCGGGAACAATGACTCTCAAGTGTTTCGACAAGACGAAGGCTAATTAACGATGGGACCATTTTTGTTAATGGCCGGTCGTTTGGATGACACGTTCTATTGATTTATGCGGGCGGCGAGGCTTTGGGAAAAAATTTCGCGGCCGCGTGAGCTAATTGGATCGATGCTCGGACGTTAAGGCTTGACGTGGTTTTTGCCTCCGGTGATAATCTAGCGAGCGTCGGTCGAAACGTTTGAAAAAGCGGTGGTCGCAAAACGGAACCTTGATGTGCATCATATGTAAAAAGGTAGTGAGTCTTCATTTGCGGTTTGTGGACGCGCTTGTCGAAAGTTTAGCAAAAAGCATTTTGAGGTTAGCCATCAATATGTTGTCAATTATTGCAATATTATCTCTACTTCTTCTTTGGAATGACAATAAGGGGCCGCTCTCCTCAGTAAATAGCGACACATTTATACTAAAGCTAAGCTAAGCCGAGTTCTACTTGACACTTCTTGGTTGCTCATCTTTTAAGAGTGTTGGAGTAGACACTCGGGTTTGACGGAAAACCCGCATTGTTCATCCATGAAGCCAATGAAACCCGCCCAAGAAATATATCTGGTCTAGACGGTCTAGACCAACGAAATGTTTGCCGCATACCTGACC
The DNA here is from genome assembly GCA_963583935.1 of Diaperis boleti. Classification (NCBI taxonomy): domain Eukaryota; kingdom Metazoa; phylum Arthropoda; class Insecta; order Coleoptera; family Tenebrionidae; genus Diaperis; species Diaperis boleti. Next base: position 35,317,447 of record OY757245.1, on the reverse strand, counting down.
ACGGGGTCATAAAACGCAGTATACGTTAAAACCCAAAAACCCTACAGATTCTTACAAAAATTATTGTTACATTCTAATGCTCAGAAAATTTTGGACGCAGATCCCGAGGTTCTTATTTGGACAAATTATTATTAAGTATTATTATTTCAATATTCACTCGGCGATACTATACTAAATATTATACACCTCACCACCACCAGGTTGACATTTTTTTCTGTGTAAACCAGACTTATTTGATTGACAAGTTCGAATTACTGTCACAATTGTCATCCGTAGTTGTCAGAATTTTAACTAAAATTAATTAAAATTCTGACTCTAAATTCAGAATTACAAAAAGCTCAAACAATTCTCTGTGATTATTATTAGTTCAAATTATACATCTGTTCACACTTCTTGTGTTTTTGATTGTGTTATCTGATTTATGATTTATATCTCGAGTCTAAAAGGCAACAATATTATTCCTTCTGAATAATAGTGCTCTTTTGTGAATAGAGGATGTATTTGAAGGATAAGGAAAAGAAGGACTGTATCATAAGTCAAAAAAAAAATTTAAAATTTCTTCTCAAAACTTGTGCTCTTAACTGAATAGAGGGAGGATGAATTTGAAGGGTAAAGGAAAGAAGGAGGGCACACTTTTCTCAAAACTAAATGGAACATTATTTGTACTTTACCTTTACTCTTCATTTGCGGATATTTAACTCAGACTCAAAAAAAAATTTTAAACAATTTTCTTTTGAGATGTTGATGTGCTGAAATCCTGAGAAGTCGTTATCATCTCTTTTTTTTTTGTTATTTCATTCATTTTGTCCATTAATTTTCTCTCTATTTTTCGTTTCTTATTATGTTCTTATTATACAAATATCCCATTCTCTTGCTAATAATGCCTTTAAAACTACTTAACAGAAATCCGTGCACACAATTGTGCCTCTTCGCCTACACAAACAGCCTTGCCCTAGAATTTTCGCCATAACCATACGGTACCAAAAACCACACAAAGCTAACAAACCTGCTTTCTTCTGTTACAGATAGCAGTCCTAGCCTACATCACATAGGTGAGTACCACAGTTCCCTCAATCTACTACTTCGAAATTGGCACGCGAAACCGATCCTCTTCCGAAAACCCGTTTTGCGGTGGCAATACTACTCGGAAAATGTTTGATTGATAAGTCGTAAGTAAGCGTAAAAAATTCCGGCATCGTCAACAAAAAAATTTATTACTCGCCTATTATGTCATTCATGAAATTTCGACAACTTCACGCTCGTTTCGCGACCGCTGGAATTGTTAGAAAGCGAACAATAACCGAAGATTACACGCTGGCATAGTCTAAATGCTATATTTAATAACCTTTTCGGAGAAGGAGGCGATTTTCGGAAATGTACAACGGAGGAAGGACAATAGATTCGGGTTGGAAAACTGTAGTGCGAACCCGGATTCTTGGTCAGAATAGAGTTGATTTATCTAGCATAATTAGGATTTTTTGGAACAGTATTTTTGCACTAGCCCCGTCAAAATTGTTTTAGTTAGATAATAATTTCTACTTCTGCTTTACCCAATATGTAGACAGTGTCCAGCATGTTTACATTATTAAAAACAATATTGGAATCAACCATCTTAGTATAATTATAAAACATTCATAGGTGCACTATTCAATTGATTCAACATTCCTTTTCGTAACCACGCAAGTGTAGTGATAAACGGTCAACAAAACCCCAAACATCGTCCCCAGGGCACGCCCACCGACCACCGGGATAGCGTCTTGCCATTTAACGCAGTAATGACATGGTCTTCATCAGCGTTTCATCGCGCTAACATCCATTACCCGCCGTAAAACACGGCGCAGACCAATAGAAAACGTTTACGTACGCGAGGACTAATTAAAGTCGGCTCTGCCTCCGCAGGACAATAGCCTGCTGTGACAAAAGCTCTCTTGCATCCTGTCCGACCGGGGAATTCCCTCGTCACGAGCGAGCGAGAGAGCAACTTCCCGAATAAATACTGTCATTTTCTTTGTCGTTAGAAACTGTTCTATGAAGAGGAAAAGCTTTTTCCGTTAGGAGAGTTACGCAAGGAGAGGCACGCGGCTAAATGACCCCTTTTTGCGACGGTTAGCTGCTTTGATTCACCCTTTTAGTCTATTTTTTGGCGTGAAACGTTTGTTGGGTAAGAGGATGACTAATGGGAGTGGTCGGCGGCCGGCCGGCCGTTTACTCTTTAATTCGATGGCGTTATTTGGTCTGTGAGCCCATAAACACACTCGAGCTGTGAAGACGGATGATCAATAGTAGTAGAGACAAAAAAGAAAGGAAAACATACTGATGAATATAAAGAAAAACCATGAATTCGAATATGAAAAATGGTCGGAAACTAAAAATGAGTGTATAAATACATATTATAGAAATAAAGAATAAGAAAGTTAAAAACTGCGGGACTAAAAAATTAGAGAATAAAGGTAAAAATGAACTAAGGAACTGAAGGACTACAAAACAGGAATCCAGGAACTGAAGAATCTAGAAGCTAATTAAAGAATTGAAGAAATGAGAAATTGAAAACCGGAGCAACTCAGTAACTCGGAGAAAAAGATGCTGAGAAATGGAGGAACTTAGAACCCAAGAAATTAAAGATTCTACTTTTCTCTCTCCTCTTTCTTATAGCTTTCGTTTCAATAGCTGTTTTATTTTTTTTTGGGTTCAGTTTTTTATTGTGTATAACTTTACAGTTAAACTTCTGCTGAGTTTCTGTTCAATGAATGTTTTCCTTTGGTTGATTTTTTTTACTATGTATTACCTTTATCACAACTTTTAATGCATTGTCATTTTTGCAATATGTATACATAAATTCTTGCCGTTTTAGTTCTTTTGTTTAACAGTTTTAAATTTTTCTTTTAAACTTTGAAGAAGCAAGTCAGCATGGAGAACAGAAGTTGAGACGTTTAGGAATACAGAAATTGCGGTAGTGGGGTACTAAGAAAAGGACTCCGGGAACTAAGGGACTTTTAAGCTGAGAAATTGAAAGCTCTGATGAGAACCTGAAAAACTGTTGGTTTGATCAATAGTTTACGTCAGACCAGGAACAAGAAGAAGACGAACATAAACAAGTGGCCCACACGTGGAACCTTGTGGCACGCAGACTTCCGAAAACCTACAAATCTATTATTCCTCCGTCGTTCGACCCTCTTGAGAGCACCTCTTCTGAATACGTAACCGTCGCATAACGGCGTGCACAACATAACAGTTTTTCGCGGTGATCGCTGCATTTAATGGACAAGACCACCTTCGTTAATCGGCCAATTTGTCGAGTTAAGAGACGCTAAAAGTGCCTAAGAGACGGTCGACGGCAGATGTTCGCGATTATTTTAATAATGACGATTAGGAACGGTACAGTTAGGAAGAGGCGGAATAATCACATGTTGCGAACCAAAGCAAATATATTACGAAACGGACGACGTGACGTGGAAAAACACATGTGTGTGCAAAGAAGTGAGAGCATGGAGAGAGTGTCGCGATTTGTGGGCCAGAGAGAAAACTGAGAATTGGTCCTTCGCGCCGCGATAAATTTTACTGCGTGTTAATATAGTTAAGTTAATATAGTACCTACATGTAAACCAGCTCATAAACAAACCTGCTAAAGCAGAACACCAGAATAATACATCAATTAACGTTGGTTGCATGTATGCACCTTCTGGTCATGCCGGTATGCAGATCAGCGTGGCCGCGGCCGTTACCATTAAACAAATTATTTTATGTGTGTGGGAAACCGATTCTGGTTATCACGTTTAATCGCTTACCGGGCTTATTATTCATGGACGGTTGTGACAATAATTGTCGGGATCGATAATTCCCTCCCGACTTCCGCGTTTGTGACGAAACAGATGTTATCGGTCCCGAGATCTCCGAGAATCAATTAATCGATCTAATGGGCGAGAATGCGAGCGAGCATTTACCGGCATCTTCCGGCAACTCGACCATCTTCTGAGGTATTGTCTCGTGTGATGGAAATGGCGGATGCGTGCGTTGGGTCGTCTGTTCGTTGGACGGTGGGACTCGACCCTTTTTTTCACTTCCTCGTTCGTGTAACCGCGACAAATGGAAACACGCACATGACAAATCGTTCTTGTAATAACGAGTGTTCCGTTTCACTCGGCTGCAACTGCACTGGCCGTCGACGTGAAAAATGGATGCAGGTTGGGTAGGAAAAAAATTCGTGGTTGAGATACGAAGATAACGACTTTTTTCGGTAACTGCTTCTTTTGAGGACAACAAAACAATTGTGCAGGAGTAGGGGATCATCCCTGAGATGTCGATCATTTGTGAGTTTTGCTAGTAGTACCACCCAGTGACAAAAAGCAAAAAAAAATATCAAAAAGGAGGTTAAATTAGAAAGAATATCACATTAAATAAGAAAAAATCGAAATCAGGAAAAAATGAAATAAAAAATGTGAAAAACTAAAAAAAATTAAAATTACTTTGGTGAGTGTAACATGCTATCACAAACCCGCGGTTATGTAAAAATAACCAATTAAGAACGAATAGTTTTCGACTCGAAAGTAGCGACAAAGGAAGCCTCTTAACCTCGAGGTCACACCGACAAAACTTAGATAACAGCCAAAATCTAGTGGCACATCTCGCCGAATGTACCGTTTGACAAAACCGACCGGTTTTACAGGAATCCACATTATCCACAATGACAATCGTCCGGGTGGTCAACATCTGCATTTAATAAGTCACAGCGTGCTGCAGCTAGTGTGACTTATCGATTATTCACGATAGGAGATGTCGTTGACAAGCGATGTCTGCGTTGGCGAATCGGAGGTTCCCTTTTAGGGAGCAGATAATTACGATTTGGCCGAAATTGGCGAATGATGGATACTGCAATTTAGATACAATAATTTACGTAAAGCAGAAATTATTCTGCAACCAAACAACCAAAACTTACTAATTTCATTATGGTAAAACACGGTGGACCCAAAATGCATCCCGGCCACACTAATTGCCTACGCCCGATAAAAATCACGTAGCAATTTGCCTCAACCCCTGTCGCGATTTTCGTCATCCGATCCCGCGTCCAGCATGTTGTTTCGACTCCAAGTCGATAATTGCGCAGATAACGATTTCTTATAGATCGTCGACGTATTAAGCAGATTGCTAATGAATGACGCACCGTTATCTGGACTCGGACGGACGTGGAAGACGTTTGACGACATGGCAAAAACCAGAAGTTGATTTTCTCCTACAGAGCTTCTAAAGACAACAAACGGCTCTTCGGTAGAAGTCACGGACCCATAATCCTCGCACCGCGCGCACGCCGATAAATAAAGTCAAAAACTGAGTAATTCGGTTAAGGTGTATAATTAATCCCGGCAAGCGATCTTGCCAACAAACGAATTAATTTTCCACTCGAGCAGTCATATTAATCGTACTTTGATTCGAGTCCTTAATTGGCTCATTGCGAACCAGAGCCCGAGCTCGGCTCACAGCGTATGAAATAAAATTATCTCATAAACAATGCCGGATAACGATCGCGCAGACTTAAACAAATTAATGAGAGAACAGACAGTTCGTCTGCATGTGAATACGACGTTGCGTTCGCGGAAAGAAGCTTCTAATTGGGATTAATTAGTTGCATAGAGAGGTAAACGAAAACAGTCGCGGCCCCGACTCGGATCCTTGCGGTACACCCTTCCGTCGTTGGAGTTAATCGCTCGTTGAAATTTCTCTCACTTGTCACATCAGATAGGTGTTTGCCTGTCCGCGTATCACCTCCCTAATGAAGTTTTACGAGTGTCGATACGTCGAGGCGTTTTTGGCCTGCGCTATTAGCTAACAACATCTACAGAAGATTTACTGATGGCCAGCAGCGGCGCATTTCCATTCAATTGACCCGCCGCTTAATTGACAGCACGCCGACTGCGATATCACCAATGGGATTTTCCGGTTTGATGCCGATCGAAACGATCCATAGAGCGCTTTTCGTGCGAGAGGAGTGCAACGAGAGGGCGCGTTCGGGCGGATCTTCTTTTTATGGAAACTGCGACGTTTGTGTTACGCCAACTATCCGCAGGAGTTTTTTCTTATCGCACGTTGCTCCACGACAGCGACAACAAAAACGTGCATCTAAAACAATTGCGAATTGGCAACACTGCCGAATGCGCTGGGCGGGTGGCCGCCCTATCTGTTTCTCCTTTGGTTGACAAAATGGCTTAAATTACAACCACTTTATAATTAGAGTTTTGAACCGGCTGTCACTTGTAAACCAATTTTTCAAACATGTTAGAAACTTCTTTTCAATTAGTTTATTGTAGATAGGTAAAATTCACAAAGCTGTTTAACTTTAATTTCATTTCAGTCAATGTGCACACCCGGAAACAACCACTTTCTGAATAGAATTCAAATGTTTCTGATGTAAATAGAAACCACATTTTCAAAATCTAATTCCAAGAATTTATCGTTAGACTAGCCAGTTAGGTACCCGGCGCGCGTTGCTACGACCCAAAAATAAATTAAAACACATCTCATTCGATTTGACCGGTGCAACGAATAGGTAAACCACGATGGGTGCACAACGACAAGGAGTCACACATTGGGGTCGTCATATATCTAAAGCTGTCACTGTGACATTTTTATCTGACAGAGTACTCAATTTCGAACGGTTTGAACATTAAATATTGACGAAAACATTCGCTTTTATATATATCTATATATGCATATACATATATGAAATTAACTACTCTCCAGTGATAAATAAAATAAACCTTTTTAAACTTTAACATTAGTGCCATCATTTGACCGGCAGTATTCGACGCCGCCACGCAATTTTTTTGTTAATTTTCTTTTCCGCGGTTTTTTCGTTCAATCCTAACGAATGTTATCATTCTTGGTTGTCACTCCCAATGTGTTGGTATGTTTATGACACGTCACGGATTTCGAACTGGCACTATTTAGATCTTTTATTGCTCTGATTTTGCTTGCCTATTTTTAATTATACCAAAATTGTCATTTTAATTTAATTAGCACGAGCTCATCTTTAAAACTTATCCACTCCGAGATCTTATCAATTATACTTGCTTGAAGACACTAGAGATTGACCTCCGTAAATTAATACAACGGCCTTGTAATCGCTGTCAGAAAAAGCCGGCATCTTTTAGGATTAATAACTTTAAAAACGAAAGTGAAATACAATAACAAATTACCGCCGGCCGCCCTCGCTCTAGACAAACTGATTTCAGGTAACTGCACGGGACTTTGCAAAATTTAGAATACTGTATAGTGTAAAATAAAGAAAAAAAGGAACCATGAACTCAATGAGAGAAAATGGTTGTAATTTGTAAACCTATTTTTCAAGCAATCAAAGTAACTTCTTGTTCAATTAGTTTGTTATAAATAACTGAAATTTACAACATTTATTAACAATATTTTACACACATCACTCAATGTACATAACGAAAACATTAACGAATGGGTGGCATTATAGGTGCAATCAGTTGACTAAGTGGTTTAGCAAAAAGAAACACTTTCTGGCTAGAAGCTGGTGGGCTAATGAGCTACCGTATTTTATTGTCATTGACCGACAAAATGGTTTGGAAATAACAACCACTTTCTTATTAGAAATCCTTATTTTCAAATTTTACATGCACTGACTGGCAATATGTGGAAAATTCTGCTGGGTACGCTCGGTCCCCACCACAGGTCCGTGCCCGTAGTTTTGCGCCGCCAACCCCCAGCACTGTTAAAATAAGATCGCTTCTTTGCTTGTCTGAGTTTCTCGATTCGAGAGCATCTGGGAGGGATCGCGAGCACTGCGTGCATGTCCCAGAGTGTGCACCGGTCATTTGTCGGTGCAGTTTAATCGGAACGACCTGTCAATGTTGGTACAACACATTAACCACGGCCTTCTGGATGTAAAGAAGCTGCCTGTTGCAGCAGCAGCAGCAGCAGCAGCGCACCGTTAAGCCGGCTGTCTGCTATTACGTGTACGTATAACCCGAGATAGGATCGGCGGGGCATGTGCACGGAGGTCGTTTCTCACACAGGACACTGTATTACAAGATCTCGGAGCCTTTTTTAACACAACGTAGGTGCATTTCCTCGAACGAGCCGAAATTTCGAGATTTCACACTCGATTATGTTTTCACGCGCCACCGCCTTTGCGAAATCATTTCTGAAACTATTAATTTCGTCAACCGAGGCGAAATCCGTCAATTGAGCTGTGATCAGACCGCAAAATGTCGCGTTCGACGCGCCGCCGGTCGTCCGTCTAAATTGAATCTGGCGTTTTTCACCGGAATTCTGGCCACTCTTTGGGGGTCCAAGTTTATGTTCAAACTAGAGTACGGCTCGAAGGACCGAGATTTAAATTACCCGTTTTCCCGCATGAAGCAATGTTTACAATCCGATAAGTAATCATAATTCTACGACTTCGATCTGCTTATTGCTTAACCGCGTTTTATCTACCGTAATTACTAATACCTTTGAGTAACTTCGGAATAGGATTTTAATTGCACAAGCCCCGCGTTAATATGGCTTGCACCGTGACTCCTGCGCTGCCATACAAAAAAAAACCGTAAACGATTACGTCGAAATCGAGAAAAAGCCAAAGTTCTGCGAAAAAGATGAACGTGAAATTGTGATGAAGACTTCTTAAAATTCCGCGCTGTATACAAAGGTGTTTCGAGAACGGAGAGACGAAAGAAGCCGAACCCAACTTCTTGCACTGGAAAGCGGTGACTTTTTCGGACGGCTTTCGTTTGCCGTGGTGGCAATTTATCGACCTAGTAAACTCGGCAAACTGGAAACAATCGAAACTAGAAAAAAATATAAATTGAAAGCTTTAAGAACTCGAGTATGTGAAAAACTGAAAATATGAAAATCTGACACAGTTCTCAAAAAAGTCTGAGGATTCAAAAACTGGTAACCTGTGAAAGTTCAGACTGACAACTTGAAAATCTCAGATAATCTGAGAGACAAAAAAGTTGAAACCCTAATAATCTTCTAACATCAAAACTTGAGAATATGAGAAACTAAGACCGTCAAAGCATTAAAAATTGAAAGATGGTTTGGGTCGTGGGCGCAACCAATTTTAAAAACTCGGCAAACCCTCCAAGAGAAACACCGAAGAACCCCCCAAGCGGAAAGAACGCAAAAAAACAGCAAAACTCCTCAAAACAGTTTCGAAATCCGTTCGATCTGCTGGTCGTTGTCCTTCCGCGTCCACTTGTTCCGTCGACTAATTAGTCGGTTTGTTCTGCATGACTCGTCCGAAAAGTCGCTCGTTTGTGGCAAAAACGCAATTCCACTTTTCGGCATCATCTCCTCTCGTCTTCAGCCACCGGATCTCTGACAGCTTTTTGCCCCGGGAGTGGTGGCGCGTAAAACTGGGACGCATTCTTGCAAATTAATTAGCGCCGACAGTTGGTCGTTGACTCGGACGTCCGAGCACGTAGGGCCTTGGAGGAGTAAATTAGCACCTGAAACCGAAAGTTATGCGGGCACTGGCGGGGTCACGGGGTCCTGGGACACCGCCTCATCGCTGCGGTAATCGACGTAAGACGTGCAGGTCACTTTTACTTTTCGGTGTCAATGTCGCAACGAGTACGTGTCCTGCCATCCTTGACGCGCAAAGACACTCGTTCCGGGGAGTAACGACTCGCGTTTAATGGGATGATGGATAGGAAAATTGTAATGCAAATAGGATTCTAGCAATTAAATTGTCTCGGCACGTAATAAAATCTGCGTTTACCGTTGCGAGAGGAACGTCTATATTTATTCGCGCCGTTTCCTGGAATCATATGGAAAACGTCTATTTATAAGCGATTCGATGGCATGACTGGCCAACAATGACTTCGTTGTGTAATATTTATTACTTTATTAATTTAATCGCTAGGTGCATCCTCGGTTCTTGACTCGCGCGGTGACGAGCCATGGGTTCGGGTGGCAACTTGTTCCGATATTTAGGCGGTGCAACGACCCACCCCGCGATCCTCTATCTCAAACGTGCCATTATAATTTATTCCGAATGGTTGTCTGATCATGCAGGCGTGCAGTTGTAAGTCATGTTCGGGCTGTCGTGCCAATTAAGTCGGTAACAAATAGTCCGGGACGCGCCCCTTCTGCTTATCGAAAATTTTCGCACACGGTATCACCACGGAAGTACTCTCGCTTTACACGTCGGTGAAAGTTGTGATGAGATGGTGATGGAAAGGTCAGATGGTCAGCAAGTCCCTCGTTTAAAAACAGCAACTTATGGCGCATTAATCGTCGTCAAGCTCGAACTCACTCGAAAATGCCAAACGGCAAAAAATCCATCTCGTCTTCTGTTCATCTTTAATCGAATCACTTAGATCACTTTCCTGGCTGTCGATTTGCTTGACGCGCTCACCGTAGACTTTATGGACGTGTTTACAGTTCGATTACATATCTGCTAATTATTTACAGCTGTCAGCGAAGGCGATCTTTACGTCGTTGCTACTAGGCGTTCTGTAAACTCTTAAATATCTGGCCGAGTCGACAACGGTTTCTCTGGTTTACAAGCGCCTCATACTATTTGATCGTATATAAACCCACGACGCGACTGGTCAAGAAAAAGGGACTGAGTTATTGGTACCCGATAGTACCGTAGCTCTGGTGGTACTTCCGAGGTTAATTTGTAGCATCACTTATCAAAATGTCAGGGCTAAATTGTATACACTTACGAGATTATCGCTAATTCGAGCTGCTCCCGATATGATCTTAATGCGGAATTTAATGCCTTAAATGCTGCATTTATAACCGCAAATTGAGTACTAAAATCGCGGCTGAATTAGTCATTAAACCAGTTTATTCATATCGCGGGGATTTAAGGCATGAAATAGGAAATTAAAAAGCATCAAAGACGGAATTTACGACGTTGTAACGATGTAAGAGAAGTCGGTAGTGGTTGATGTAATTTACAAGCAATAATGTAACCAGAACATCATTTCTATGTGAATTACTATGTCTGAATTTGAGGCTAGGACCTTGCAACGATCCAAACAGATTTGACAACGTTTCGACATTCCCCCTCTCGAAAGAAGAACATTTTATGAATAGAACTTTGTACATTTTTTTTTCTAATATCTTGAAGCATCTGACCGCTATTTTTTATGGAGTTCCTATGCACTACTGAAGGTGGAAAAATTTTGATTGCAAGCAATCCCCCAAAATGTGTAAGGTGTGTTACGACGTTAAAGCTCCTTGAAAAGGTTGAACAAATCGTATGAAAAATTCTTGTCTGATTGATTCTCCTTGGCAGCAACTCCGTTTGGTCGTCCGGTACAAACACCATTCCGTCACGAATCGTCTTCCCAGAAGACACTCAAGTGTCGATTCTGGTCCACATTTTCCCAGTATCCACGTTTTTGTGCATAGTCCCTAATACAGATACACGGAGAGTTGCAGCAATTCTTCAAGTCGTTGCCCATGCGGATATGCAGCGGCGTTTTAATCGCCTTCCGACGATTAAAACGTAATGCATTATATATAAATAGAACTGTTATTGCGGCATTAAAGCGGCCGTACGCACTATTAACCTACAAATAAAAGATGCGGTACGGTACTGAAAGTCGATTTACATATGATTAATCGTCCGGACTAGAACAGCAGCTCTGTGGTCGAAAATACGGACCTGACTAACTGTAATTTCTTGGCAGGCAATTTTGAAGAAGTTCGGCGCTTTGGTCGGCCGCGACGACCGATTTTTTCTTTTTGTTTTGGACGTTGATGAGGAGGTTCGTTAACGGTATCGGTCCTTCCGTTTCCGATGCGATAGGTGGGGTTTCGAGTGTCGGGTGTTCGTCAAGTGTTTTCTAACAGTGAACACGTTTCCAGTCGGGTGTGCTTCAGGGTTTCGCGGTTGGACCACTCTTATTCACGCATTGGTAAGACAACAGCTCAAAACGCATGGTGCACATTTAGAGGACCGGTGTTAATTTTTCTTCCTAACCAAGGCCTTTACACACCTTGTCTTACCCTCATGTCATAAACAACAACCATTACGCCTTTTTCGAGCGCCGTCCATAAACATCATGATTACATGATTTGTGCCGACCACACGAGAGGCGGTGATTCCTCTTGAATCGCGTGGAAAGACACCGTTTGCCGCTCCTGGAGGTGTCGAGCCGTAATGATAATTATTTATTATTTAGTGGGACAAAAAGTGCTCAACACACTTCGAGACATGTTAATAGAAATTCCTGCCGAGCTATTCCAGCATTATCTAGTTTTATAGTGCGACCAAATGACATGGCATTATCCGCGACGTTGTGGTCTATAAATATTGATGCAGTTCTTTTCGCGATTCGATTTGTTCTCGTCGTGTCGTAACACTTTCCGCGAATTTCGTCGTCGAAACTAGTTCGGTCTGAGGAATTCGTGGCTGCTCGCAGGGAATACGAATCCGTGTAATCTAGCGCAAGAGATATGCAATTTTAAACAAACCTAATGAGAGTTATTACCTCACTTTTACATGAAGAACTCGTTAGGAACGTGCAAGACAAAAGTCGAACGAGCCGCTGAAAAATTAAGTGGGACGTCGTCCAATTTGTATCCGTCCGGTCTTCGGAAGAGTGCTACGTGCGTGCCGCTTTAATTAGTTTTATTGGATAACGTTAGGAGAGGATGCGGAATAATTGAAACGTACCTGTAGGAACAATCGCCCCGTTCGTAATAATCGTCGGACACGTCGGTATAATTTACATCCTTGCGAGTTTGAAATTGTAACGCTGGCAGCTAGAAAAATCACGGTGCAAGGAGAGAAGCGGAAACGTCGTTAATTGGCAGCTCCGAAACCGCTTGAACATGTTGGCAATAACATCGGTCCAGAGGTGAACCCTTGGGGTACTTCCCTCTAGTGGAATCTTTTAATTTTCCTTTGAAGGTCAGTAAATAACAATCTTCTTCTTTTTCCAGATAACCGAAGATGTGTTGGACGAAACGCATCCTCTTCGCCATGATAGCGGTGGCGGCGTACACCCGCGGGGAAGATGTCGACGCGGAAGTGGTCGAAGCTCCGGAAAAAGTACCGGCTCCGGTACCAAGTCCTTTGGATGACTGCGATCCGGAACTCATCGGCTTTGAGCTCATAACCGGCTACGTCTTTTCGGCTCCCGGAAACGTCCTAGACTCAATTCCGGGAACGCTGATGCTAACCGACTGTCTGGAAACTTGCCAAGGGAACGATTCCTGCCAATCCGTGAACTACGAGACGGGGTTGTGCGTGCTTTTCAGTTCCAACGCGGATATTTTACCAGGTAGGTCCCCGAGGCTCCGAGCGCATTATAAATAGCTTTCCATCTGTTAGAAACGGTACCTGGAGTCGCTGTAAGACCTTGGATTAATAACTATGGTGATTAATAGGTACCACCATCGCGCCATTTGGCATTCTAGAGCCGCTGATACACTTGGGTGCGTGCGTTTAGCTCCAGGTTCTGGGTTTTGAGCCGTTTAAGAGGTGGGAAAAAATCAATTCCGTTCTGGTTTAGACGTGGTTGTTATTGAGTGCCGTTCCGAGAAGTTATTCGATATATTTTTTTAAACATGAGCTGGATCGGATCCTCTTAAGATGATGTATAAATCGGTATTACCACACCAAGATATAACTAATATACAATATATGTACATGTACATGTTATTTCACTCGAATGCGGAAGTTCTCCGATTAACTGTAATCTAACATTTCCCGGGTCGCCACATCAAAATTCTCACACTTCGGGGGCAGCTGCCCCCAGGCCATCATTGATTTTTCCTCGCTTTCCTCTTCCTCCACACAGAAAGACTGACGTTGTCTGCGTGGTTATTTAATTAAACTAGCCTCGAGTATTATCAACTTCATCCATTTCGCACTGCAATATACAGAGTGTCTAAACTAAAACCCCGACTCGCTAGGAAGCCAATAGCGGAATTGATATAAAAATCAAGCAACACCCCGTACCAAAGTATCCTCTAACGAGGCCACAAAAAAACCCTCCAGCAAATCTCAGTTTCTGACAGCCGTTGACGTGGATCGTGACGTACCCGAGAGGTGACCTGACAGACGAAACAAAGAAACGAAAGGATTTTCGCGGTTCTCGGACGGAACTGGAACGGCTCTTCATTATGGTTATTACTAGAGTACCACGACAGAGGTAATAGGTCACTGTGTCTCTTCGAGATTGAGATGCGCCTACGAAAAAGGAATGTGACGTAAATTGTATGCTTGACAGCCTGTCATTAGGTGTTATGAACGATTTTTAGGAACTGGGGCGATCCTTTGTTCTGTCTGTTTTCGGAACTGCAGTATCCGGATGGAATTTTAATGTTGGGAAGTTTTTCATAACTAAGATGTTTGTAATATTTGTTCTTGAAATTACCCTACTTATTACTCATTCGTAGAGACTGCAACGTAATTGACTTTTTCGGACGCAATTTCATCTTCTTCCAAACTTTAGCGCATCATAACTCCATGCTGGAAATCACGAGTTCTGACGTCTACAGCATCCATCAAGTTCCGAGCAAATCCCAATTAAAATAAAGACTGTTCTCCCGTCTTAGGGAAACTTCCAGTTTCAAAAACTATTTCTTAAGTTTGTAAGCGGCTTACTTCGAGCTATGCGATCTTCTCAAATCCATTATCAGAATGTTTCGAATTTACCGCATTATTTAAAGAACTAAAACTGGAAGGGTCGTGATGTGACTCCTTGTCCGACACCGGTCATGCCAACTGGTGATTAGGCACACAAACAACGATCTTTTGCGCAATTTCAACGGGGTATAATTATTAATTACAGCAATTTGCAGTAAATTGCATCTCGTCGCGTTGCAATGTGCAATTAAATTTTCGATATAGTTAAGTGTGCATCTTTTAGTTCCCCCTATCGGGCTTTTAACAGACAGGTGATAAGTCTGCAGCACGTGAAGGCACGGATCTCTGGTTTTGCTCGTTTTCGGGTCGCCGGCATTGTTGCGAAACGATTTACTAACTAAGGAAGCTTTGTTTTACCTTTTTGTAGACGCTACAGTTCCAAAAGAGGAACAGATTTATACACTCTATTTCAATAAATCACGAAGACATTCTGCGAGCCACGAGGACGATAAGTCCGCGTGGCACGTGAAGGCACGTATCCTCGGCCGATTGGTCCCTAATCGGAAAACATTTGCGTGTTGGACGCGCATGACTCCCGCTAAAACTCGAAATGTCAATCGATTTGTTCCCACGGCTGGTATACGCGTAATCGGAAGATGGGATCTTGCATGACAACGATCATGATGTACGAAAAAAGAAACGACGGTCTAGACGGTGGAACAAGAAGAAGAGAATATGCCGAATGGTTTTATGTGTCTTGTGGTGTGGTTTGGAAGTGGATTTATGGTGGACGTGTGGACGGGAATAACAAATTAGAGCATGAAGGAGATGAAACGGGAAAAATTTGCGTGGTAGTTGGGTTGATCTGAATTCCGATGCAATAACTGTTTTGAACAGCTCTAGTAAAATTATTTGTAGCGTGGACATCTGTTATAACTATAATCTGCATACAATGCAGTTGCAAAACTAGATCAAAATTAATGATAGTTAGAAATAGTAGTGAAGAGCCTTGTGGTACCCCGTTGGTAATCTTTTTTATTAGCTGACACCTGATTAGGGATAACTAATTTCCCGAGCAATTGACAATTTAAGCGTGAAAGAACTGGGGATTTTGACTACTTGGCATCGAAATGACAACCATTTGCTGTCTTAAAGTTAGTCAGTTTGTCTTTAACTTTTAATTAGAATTTCCGACTTGAACTTGCCTGTATTGTAAAGATTAAGTTCAATATATCAAAATGATACTTAGGATACGCCGCTTGCCAAATAACAGCCCGGGATTATGACTACTTAGCTTAGGAGTGACATCCGTTGCTTCAGAGTGTATCCCAGTATGTTTCTGCCGATGTCAAATAGACAACTATGGAATGAGACTGTCACGAAAATACATACTCGCTTTAGCTGTTTTATATAGACCCTCGAATAGCAAAAACCAGGTGGTTCTCTCCCCTAATCCCAATTCCGGCCACAATCCAACGAAATAGTTTAACCGATCCTCCTTGAAAAATCGCAGCCGGACGTGCTCCGCTTATCCGGAAACGTAACATGCGGCTGGAAAAAAAATCCCGCCTTGATGCAGAAGTAAACCATTCTCATACCGTTCAGTGATTTTGTTGTCAAACAAATCCAAGAAATTCTACAACAGTATCTAAAACGTGAGCCGAGCTTTGTACGTGTTCGGTTTAGTTACGTTCGGTGCACAGAAGCGGTTCTCGGACTTCTTTTTCTTCTCTGGTTCGATTGGCGCACACATCTACACACTCGACCGAATTTATTTCGAGGGGACAACGGGGAAAACCGCAAGCTCGTACAACGTTCCGTCGCGGTCGCGCGTTTTTTCGCCCTCTCGTAATTATTTAAATGTTCTAACAATCATTTGCGGACGTACGTGCTACGAGCAAACTTGTTAGAATAATGTGTAATCTATTATTTGCAACCGACGCTTATTACTTGGGAATTTATTGGATTATAAGCGCGGTTTTTTCTCCGCCAGCGACCGCAGAAACAATTCCGCGTAATTATTGGCGGCAACGAAGAAGTTTCCGGGGCGGCGACCGTCCTGGCGATTTCGGTCGGTTTCCCCGAAAAAGGCCCAGTGGAGCGATCGTTATGAATGAATTGGTTCGAACCGAAATCGGTTTAGTGCTGCCCCTTTGGGTTTCATGCATGGATAATAATAAAACGTCGGCTACTTAGCCGAAGTCGTTTTATTACCGATATATGGGAAACGTTAGGAACAGCGTTCGTGCGTTCGGACTTAAGCTGCAGATGGACGAATCGTGCAAATGACGATGAACAATTTCGTCCGGAAAGTGCTGTTTGTTGCGAAACATGTTGATGGAACAAGAGGAGGCGGGGCGTGTTTGGATGTGTTTGTGGTTTCGCTCTGAAGTGTTCAATCTTTGAGATCACTCATAATATGTATAATGCTCAAGCAAGCATTAATTCAAGTAAACAACCCTCCCCGCAACGGTTGTTCTTTCGTACAATAATTCCACAAGTAACTTGATCATTCCCTCGGATCGCTCCGGACCGACAGAGCGAAATATTGCTTTCCGACTTTCAGACGGCACACACCCAAGACACGTTCCTTATTATCGATGCCTTTTCGCTAGATTAAAATTCGAACTTTCCGTAGCGGGAATAAATAAAACATCCGTTGAATTTATCGTGTTTGAGCTCTCTCCGGCTGTGTGTGTTGCCTTTTCGCGTGAAAAATCAGCAGCGTGTGCACAAGAAATTCAGGCGAAAACGAAGCAAATATGTTTACCCAATCCGATGATGAAACGCCAGCCATCCGAGTCGACTCAATCAGGAGCTATTTACACATCCAGTAAAAACAATACTCAATATTTGTG
Organism: Diaperis boleti; assembly: GCA_963583935.1. Lineage (NCBI taxonomy): Eukaryota > Metazoa > Arthropoda > Insecta > Coleoptera > Tenebrionidae > Diaperis > Diaperis boleti. Next base: position 35,300,020 of record OY757245.1, on the reverse strand, counting down.
ATACACAGAGCAGAGAAATCTTCTTCAGCAAACACGGTGAAGTAAGCAAAGACGGAGAGGAATTTTACAGTCTTTCGACACAGAATTTTCAGGAAAGCGTCCGACGTTGTTGTTATAAAATAGGAATAGAAACAGGGAGGGTGGTAGAATTGATCCTTGTTGTAACTTTGATCAAGATACTTAGAAATTTCCAAAAAATCAAGACTCCTAAGACAACTCCGAAGAGGTGTTTCTACATGGAATTCACCGATGACAGTTGGAAAAATATGCTTCAAGGCATTAAAAAAACGGTTTCGTTGACTTGGTTCGTTTAATCTTAATAACTTCGTAACGAGCTCCCCTTTTAATCCACAATTCTAAAGCAAAAGTCAAGGACCCAAACCTGACCCTTGCAGTACTTCCATCTCCGTGCCGTGTCAAGGCCGCCTTTCCCATTTCGACGCGTCATAAAAAAATACAATGCACACTTCATTTGCTTCGTGCTTTTTTCTGTGATTTTAATTTACGGCAATACCGGGCGTTATTATGTCGAAAAAAACCGTCGAGGACTCGTCTCTAAATCGATCCTTCTCCCGCTGCTAATTCCTCATCATCCCGTTGTACCAACAAACATCATTTGTCGGTCCGCTATACACATCTCCTTAACCGCATTTCTAATTTATTTTCCAATCAAATATCGAATCGAACGCTCGCGTCTTCTCAAAAAAAGCATGTATAATTAGCGGTGCGACTCTATATTTCTCCACACATGCATTCAAAAACGTAATAAGAGACACGCGTGTTTGGTAATAATAGGGATGTACGTCAGGGAAAAAATTGAGGCGAGAAATATAAACTTCTTTTAGGTATGCAGTTGGTAAAGCGGCACCACGCCAGTGTTCAAAAACTATATAAACAGCCCCCGTATACAGATCCAGTACAAGAGCAATTCGTTAAACAAACACACTGTGGAGTTTATTCCAGATGGATGCCTCTGGGCGGACCTAATATCGACATCATAACATGCAGATTGGGACGCATCCCTGCCAGCCCTCTGACGAGGCTTTAATTTGCACGTTTCCATCAAACGTTCGCCGGTGGCGGCTGCCTCGTAATTAAACTATTCCCTGTCAGTTATAGAAACACGCCGCTCATCACGATATGCATAACAACGCTGCGGCAAAAATATCGAGGTGAAATGCGTTGAAATCGTGTTGAAAAACACTAGATGAAATGTTGCAATCGTCGAAATCATCCGGTAATTACCCGACTTTTCACCGCCTAACTGGTAGGCTAACTATTTTAATATTAGAAATAAAATGTCATCTGCTACAATGATGTAGATCTTTTCAACATCATACCCGCGGGAGAGTGAACACCAGTATTGACGCACCCTGTATACTGCACCTTTCTCGATTCTCCTGATTACTAACGAACATATTGCGACACCGGGTAGTGACTCACCTGCAACAAAAACACCAACTAAAATAGCAATAACATCTTCAAATTAAATTATCGCCAGTAAAAGTCAATAACCATGAATAACCTTAAATCGCAATCGTGGCAAGTTAATGTTAGCGGATAATGAAGAAACCCGACTTAAGATAAATAATGTATACAAAAGTATCCATTAAGTACAGCACCTTGCTATTTGTAATTAGTAATATTAAGTGAATGAGATTATACTGAGAAGTAAATGATTTACATAGAAAATAGCGGAGCAATCTCCAGTATATTACGTGGTAAATATTCATCGAGGCCAGGATGTTGAAAAAGCGCGAAATAAGACCAGTAGTCGGTGAAGAGGTGTGGAAAGAAACGGAGCACTTAGCGCCCGTGTGTGGTTAGGTTTTTTGTTTAATGGGTATTCAATTAATTTCCAATTAAAATCGACCAGTGAAAATTCTAGATAATTGTGGAGAATTATTGAAGAGCGTCTGTTCAAACTTTTTCAGCTAGTTTTGAAAAATATACCGAATACCTCCTGTACTGGTATTTCAATTTTTTTACAAAGGATATAATGAAGTCTAGGGGAATATACAATTATTCAGTTTAAAACTCGTCATTATTAATGGAATCATAAAAAGAAATTTCGTCAAAATGAGTCTACAGTGATTTTCAGTGATTAGTAAACAAAAGTGGTCCCAAGACGTCCCCTTGGGGCACACCACAATCAATCTAGTCTCCAGTCCTCATTACAGCCGGCATTCACACAGTAAATCCAGATGCGAAAATATCGAATTGTAGAGATCCCACAATTATCTCGACCTCAGCTCCCGTAAAGACAAGCAATAAATTCAGTTTAAACTAATAGCCGATGATTGGTGGAACGATTACGAGTCCACATAAAATTATAAGCCGTTCCCATCCGAAGCGACTCCGTCCGAGGACACTACCACAATCTTTCACTTAATTGCTCAGTTGTATTATCGTTATTACTCCAGATTAGTGTGGTAATTCTGTACGTGCAATGAATAAATTAAATTCCGCAACGGCGATAAGTGGACATTGCTTAGATTGGGACGAAGTTAACAATAAATAAAACCGCAATTTATCAACCTCACTGCACGAAACGAAATAAGACTGCTTTTTTGTTCGACTGACACAGACGAGAAGATTCATCCTGTTTCGTGTTAGAGTTAATAACTTCCACTTTCGGTCATGGCTGGTTACACAGGCGCACGTGGAAAAAATTAGTAAAAAGCGTATGTAAATGCTCGTCTTTCTGGCTAATCGAGATGGGTTCTGACCAAGGCATCAAATTTTCACCCATATCTACTAATATAAAATATTTTTTTCACTACCGGTTAGAAATGTAGGCTGTGGGTACCTCATGTGAGGTACGAAAATTTAACTTTCGCCCCTAAGGTGCGAAAGTGGAAACAAATACATTTTAAATAGATTCCTTTACCGTTTTCATAAAATTTTAGAATAAACTTCACAAATGCGATGATAAGTTATTAAAACAAATTACGCAGCCTACTATTCAATAGTTTTTAAAAAGTTCGTTTTAGTCGTCTACTTTTTCACAACAAAGTTGTGCCGATAGGGAGAAAATAGTATTCAAACCTTGTTAAACTTTGCTCGCGGTGTGTAAGAGAGCACTTTCTTACCTTGGTTTCAAATATACTATTTTTGCTACGGTTCTATTTAGAGGGGTGCGAACCAGCGATCATCCAAACGTATGTCATGCAATATACACCTATTTTTCCCCACCTCCGACACAGACAAGAAGAATCGTCCCATTCCATGTTAGCGTTAATAACTGCCACTTTCGGTCATGCCCGGTTACACACACCAAAAAAAGCGTCGACAAAAACCATGTATGTAAATGCTACAGAGAACTGTGCGATTTATCTCATTAGATCTCATTAGCGATTTTTTCGCGCGAAAACGTGGCGATAAATCTGGGCTTTATCGACTAAAACGCCGTCCGGAGCCAAAGGTCAGACTTTATATGTACAAATCTGTTTAATCCCCCGAGGTTAGCGTCTTGTTAATTACCGATGATGAATATTCGTTGTTTCGCGGGACTTTTCTCACGCCTCGCGGAGATTTCGGAGCCGAGGATTCAACAGGTGACGACAGACGCACAGGTCTGCGTAATTGGAAGCAATGCTGAGATGGGGAAGATAAATACAGTGGCAAACGTTTTAATAATTTTTATTATGTTTTGTTTAATTGTTCACGCCAGACCTAGTAGTTAATTCTCCAATATCTTCTTAGTTCTGTAGTTTTATCGTTTTCTAGTCTCCAGTTAAAGTTCCTTAAATCACCAGTTCTTCGATTTATTTTTCGGGTTCTTCGGCTTCTCAGGTTCATCAAGTCTGTCCTCAGGTTTTCGGGTTCATCAAGTCCACAGCAAAGCTTATTTACGATTAGAAGCCACAAGACACAATAACAAAGAGACAAAAGACAAGAAGTCAAAAGACAAGATTGTCGTTCTTGTCGTTTTGTCCATTAACTTAAAGGAGCAAATTGTTTAATCGACAGAAAAAAAAAGAACAACAGACAAAAGAACGATGAGCCAAGCCAAAAATTATGGCAACAACCGAAAGGATAAGGGAAAAGGGACTAAAAACAAAGAGATAAGGCACAAAAAATTCCAAACAACGAAGACGAAGGACGAAATGCAAATCTAATAAGGAATTAGCGATGTACAAGCAGAGTTAGGAAGATAAAGATAGAAAGGGACAATTGACAGAAAAACAAAGGACAACAAGCAAAATAGTGATCAGGACTAAGGAAAAAGGATAAAAGATAAAAAAGGACAAACAACGAGAACGGAAGAAAGAAAAGGCCAAGCAGAAAAAAAAAGCCAAGGACGAAGGAAACAACGAAAACGAATCGCGAAGGGAGAAAGAAATTGACACAGAAAACAAATTTAACGAAGAAAAGCAAAAGGAAGAAAGAGAAAGGACAATAACAGAAAAGACAAAAAATTAAAAAAAACAAAAGGACAAAAAACAAAGGATTATGAGATAAAACTGAAAAATGCAATGAAAAGCATTCACAAAGAAGCAAATGATGAAGTAATAAAGAACAGAGACACCAAAAAGAACGAAAAAATTAAAAGAAACACGAGAAATCCAAAAACGAAAAAGATGAAAAGATAAAGGGTAGACAACACAAAGAGAGAAGGAGTTGATAGGATGAAGATAAAGAAACCGGGACAGAAAGGTAAATAACGAAGAGTGAAAAGTGAAAAGTGTTTTATTTGATGATGTAGTCGTAGAATGGAGGTTTCATTTTCGCATTTTTTCGACTTCAGCAACAACTTATCCTGTTCGGTTTTTTGGGACCCCACTACCCGTTTCAGAAAACAGATTTATAATTGCATCAAAACCGCAATGAAAACACTTTATGTTCCACAGTGTACCTACGTCATTGCAAGAACAAAATGTAATAATTGTGGTGCAGCTATGAAGACAACTGATTTGAAATGATTTATCCAAAACACAGACAATAACAGAGAAACAATATAAATTGGAGAGACGAAACAGGTAGAACCTACATAAATAAAAAGGAAAAACAGAAGCAAAAGGCTATACAGATATAGGTGACCGGGTTAAAATCTCATCGAGGTGGGAAGAAAATGCAAGTGATTGACATAAAACATTATGTCTTCTGACCAGATGGCTTCGACATGTAAACCACTTAGCGACTTACAGTTCTTACAAATGGAGATGAACCAGAGAAATTAATGACGTTAAATGGTTCATGTTTACAAACCATTTGGTGGTTGGTAAATATTCCTCGTTGGCTCACAATCCCGACCATGGTTATGTCCGATGCATTATCCTCAAAGATTATGTAATGGTGTTGTTCCACTAGAAATTCTCTATGTTTACTGAACAAATGGTTTACAAATGACGTTAAGGAATATACCAAATCGTTTCAAAACTGAAATTCCTTCTGAGTATTTTGGTATTTATTTCAACTCGTTAGTTGTTCTTTTTTTATTAGATGCACTACAAGTATTGTTTGTTGCTATGTTAACTGGGAACAAAATAAGGAAGTGAAATGTGTCCTTGAATCAACGTCCTTGTATAAAGGCCAATTATATTCTTGTGTAATCAAACTACTTTCCTCAACATATGATCAAATGAAGATTTATGTTACAGTGTTCCAGTGAAGTCATTACATTTAATAAAACTGTGGATTTAATTTAATAGCATAACAACAACCATCGAACCTCGATTTAACATGTGCGGTGATGCGTAGCGATCTAGTCAGCGATATCACTCAACTCCTGGATAGTATCAATTGCTCTTCAAGTTTTAATTTCGGATAGACCATGCTACTATAGTTTGCTATATTGTCGTGGTTGAGTTTATATGGTGCCTCACTGTTAGTTTTGCAGATACAGATGTGCAACAAACCGACTTTGCATCTCACGCTCGTCGGGCGTCCCTCAGGGCCCCCGACCACTTTCCCTTCGCGCCTTCGCTTTGCGTGTCGGAAAGTAAAAACGCGGAAGAACTGGCGTCAAGTTGCGGGCAATCACGGCCTCCGAAACCGTATAATTTAAGGCAAAACGCAGCAAGTAGTAGGTATAGGTTCGCAGAGCAAATCGGAGCTCTCGGATTCTTCATTCCGATTCTATAGCCTACAACACGTACCGGCATCTGGCCGGGGTAATGATGCACGGTTTACATTGAGATTGTAATGCACGAGGCATCGTTTCCACGTTATTTACCGGCCGGAGAAAAATACAACGATGTACCACAATATGCAAGGAAGTGTATCACGTTCTCGCGGGGAAGAGAGGGGTGCGATGAGATGGACGGTGGTCATAATGGAGTTGTAGACGGCTTTGGTAGAGAACTGACAGGTTGGGGTTGAGAGATGATGGTCGGGTGTGTTTTTTTTATTGAAGTGTGTTACGGGGTTCTGTATTGGAACAAAACTCTTTCTATACCTACATTGGATATTAATATTTATATTTTTTATTTCATACTTAAGCTACTGAATGTATCGTTTATTAGAAAGATACAAATATACATTGTAAATACTTACTTTTGCTAAAAGATATACAGCTCATCAGGAGCTTTTTCAGAAATCGATTCACCCATCTGTAGTGAGTGTTTTTTAGGTTCATAACCAACTGACTGGTTATTTAAAGTTTAAAAAACACGAAATGTCTATTTTCATGCACCAGCAACATCGACTTAACCATAAAGTATTTCGCCCGCAATGATGATGATATCTCGTTAGACTAGAAAGTTATTTCATGCGGTGAACGAGTGTTATTAAAATAAATAAAAACTCTTACGAAATCTAGCACACAGGGTAGCTTTGGGGTGCCAAAATTTTACTAGTAAGTAAAAATAAAGAAAAAATACATAAATAGAAACAACATGCATGTATAGGAGCACTGAAACGTTGTGTAAGTCGGGGTAGAACAGTGTACCACCAAACCTCGCGAGAGAAACTGACGAGTTGCAGAAACTTGTAGGCCAAACAACGAACGGAGATACTCCAATCTGAAGGGTAAATCTGCGGGTGCTAACTCTGGGATTTTCTTCAACGGCATCCAAAATCTGCTCCTCGGCCTGAAGAATCCTATCAGGCCTTGCAGCACCTACGTCATGTGTGCGTCGCTTGAAGCTGACACTGATGCGTAATCGTTCCACTATCTTTAAAAAGGTTGAAGGTTTGTGGACTTTGCCTGTTGGGGTAGCGTTCCTGATAAAGACGGACAGCGGCTCTAGCTGAACCTAAAGCTTCACCGTAGACAAGCACCATGTCTGTCATTTCCAAGGCGGCATGAAAAGTGCTAATAGTAATGTACGTGCTTAATCGTTCTTTACTACTTTTAGCAAAAGTACCTTTACCCATCAATGCCAGCAGTTTCCAGCCTTCAAATAGCTTAAATCCTTTATGGTATCGATTACAAGACTTCACTGGGATTAATTTACAAGTGGCTTCAGCATATTTTTGTAAAATTCCACCAAAACTCTACAAAAACCGATGCTATAAAAATTTAAATCAAATAACTTGATATCTTTAAATTGTTAAATATCTTTGAAACTGAAGATTTGACCAAGTAAGAATTTAATTAAGTATGAATAAAATAATTAACGACATACGTCCGGAACCCCTTGACCCCCATTACTGTATACGTTTCGATATTATCCAACGTCGCTCTGTCCGTAAACAACATCTCAACTAGTAGTGTAAAAATTGGATTTCCGGAGTTATCGCGTTAATTACTATTACTGGATAGATGATTGTCATAATATGTAAACCATTATACAAACGGGTGAAACTGTACCAATTCTAGAAACGGCTTTATGCATTCCTGGAAACCATGTGTCGATCATTCTGTTCTGATGTTCTAAGTGCTATTTCCAATCATCTAAGTGTCTTTTTCTTTCAGGAGCTCTGACTAAATCGCAGTTCCCCGTCTTCACCATCTACGCTCAGAAAAACTGCCTTGGAGTGAAACCCTGCGAACGAGCCTGGTGCATCGACAGAGTTCAGAACTACAGGCTGCAAGACTACACCAGGAGCAAGCAGACGGCCGCCACCAGACAAGAATGCTTGGAAATGTGCCTCGGAGAGACCGAGTTCAGCTGCAGGTGAGTCAAGTTTACGAAACTTCCTAACTCGATACCGACGGTCACAAGAAGCTCACAAACTTTGGCAATTATCGCAAGGTCGACCTCGTAATCCAAACTAATCGCAATTAACACGAAGAGAGAGCCGCTGCTGCCTCCACGGCAGATTAAGAAATAAGAAACTGGACGGCAGGGTCACGTAACGTCCGCGTTTTTTCCCTCCGACACGAACAATCCGTCTTTTATGAAGTTGTCTGTGCTAGGAAAAGCAATGAACCAGCTTCATAAAATGTCCGTCCGTTAGGCTATTGAAGTTTTGTTTATCGGTAGCTGCTGCCATTGAAAAATGTAATGGCGTGTATTTACTGTACGACACGCACGCATGCTTCCATTTGATCTGCCTTTTTTGGACAGCAAATCGCGAATTCCTCGAGTCATAAACAATCTGCCTTTCAATGTTGTTGCGCCGAGATAGAGCGCGCTCGTCGAAGGTTTACAGTTTTCTTTATAGCCTCCTGGATGACATTAGGAAGATCGAGGATCAAATTAATCGATATACATCATCGTGCATCAACAAGACGTGCTTGCTACCCCTGGACATCACAAGCACTTTCGTTCTGAGGAACGTAAAATCATTTATTAATTAACTGAAAGATCTTTCGGTCTCGCAACACCGACGTCGCCTGATTGAATTTCGCAAACGTCCAACATCCGAGGAGACGTCATGGTCATTGTGTGAGGACAAAAATCCAAAGACACGGCACACTCATTAGCCATTAGTCACGTCGTCGACAAAAAGGAAAGCATCGTTTTATTAACGGTCCGTCCCGGCAGAGCCATCAACATACAATTGTTTCTTCTTCACTTCGCGAACGCACCGTTAGGCTGTCGTTTGCGCCTGAAATATTTACGACTCTTCGCCTGAGGCTCGTTAGGCCGGGCCCGAGGAATTTCTTGCTTCACTTTCATCTAGATCGTCGTAAATAAGAATTATAAGTAAGAGGTTCGATAATTGCGATCGATATAGGTAGGTGCACCGGATATGAGACGCCGTTTGTTGCATGGTGTTATTGTCTACAATCACGTGGGCTAGGTGGGCAAGAGATTTTTTTGCAGACGTCGTCACTAGCGTGGATAATCACATCACAGAAAAGAAGGGAAAGAAAATAATAGGAAACCAAAACTAATCATCAAATGGAAAGTGACAGCAAGATCCAGTTTGAACGGACCAAATTTTTTGATGGTACAAAAAATCGCTTTGTGCTAATTAAACAGGACTATGTCCTACTAAGAAAGAAGAAGAGGACTTTATCTATATAACAAAAATAAAATGCTGTTCGTTGGTAAGCCCATCTCTTGAGAGCGGCTGGACCGATCTGGCTATTTTTTTTTTAATATTCGTAATAGTTCAATTAAGTTTTTTAGGGAAATAAAAATTGGAAAAGTTGCTCGGAAAATTGGAATTTTTACAAACTGCAAAAAATATATTTTTGTATGCTGACGATATGATAGGAACGAGATTATATTTGGTTGTTTTGTTCGTTATGCTCCCGGGATGGAAATACGTAACTCAATAATTGAATGTTTGGACAGGACGTCTGTCGGGTTAGCTAGTGACTTATAATAATTTACAGATAACAACCATCACTATATTAGAAAATAATGTCAAATAATTCTCCTAAATATTGGCAATTTGTCAAACTGTGTGAACTTTATTCAGAGTCCACAGTTGAAAACACACGTATCAACTGTCCCATGAACGTCGAGTAAAGTCTAGAGTAAAATTTAGATCGTGCAGATCACGTGGTTTAAAAGAACGACACATGTTTAAAATCACCCTGTGGACGCCAATTTAGATTTGCATCTTCAAAGTGAGAACTTTTGGGGCAATTTTAGATCCCCTGCACGTAATAAATGCGTAACATGCATTGTCTGTCGACCCGAACACCATAAAACTAATGACCAAGAACCCGAGATCGAGAGATAACGTGCAATTAACTTTTACGTCGCAAATTTTGATTGCATCCCCATTAAAAACCTCCCAAAAAAGCCTCCATTCCGATTATCTCCATCAGCTCTGATTACCAAATATGGGCGTCATAAAACCTAAAACTCGTTAAGTCCCCAGACGGCAACTCGATGAATAATGAATGTCCGTCCGGTAAAAACTGAAATTTTGCAACTCGACTGCAAAAATCCCCACCTTGCTGTAATTAAGGGAGAGTGCCAATTATTATCATCAGTACGCGTGACATAAACAGGATGCGCGACGGGAGCAAGAGAGATCCTTGAGGAACACCGACGATTTTTTATCAGCAGGTGCAGCGATGAAGTTAATAAAGCCATAACGATGTCACTACCTCGATGAAAGGGTGATTTATAGCGCGATTATGGAAACCATACCGCGCCGGAGTGAGCAATGAGTTATCAGGGCCGCAACTCATAGCCGGTAGGTAAATACTGCCATTTAGATCAGAGTATAGATGTAGGATCGGGTAAGTGAGCACGACAATCGCCGATAAGGATATTCCTGCAATCGAGTCGCTTGCGATGAGGTTGTTGGAAAACGAATCTTGGGTGTAGGTGCCCCTTATTAATGGTTGCTTGAAAAAATAAAACGAACTTCCGTTATCCCCGGGAAAACACGATGAACGCAAAAAGGATCCTCTTCGTCGATCTCATTACTGGGATTAGATCTCACTTACAACACCGCGATTATTTCGAGTGCAACTGAGACATGTAAATGTAAATTACCAATAATGGCTCTGACAAGATAATATACGGGCAATATCACATGCTAATGCACCAGAGACTAATCTCCGGAGACGCCTACACTCGCATTATTACTTTATTACTGACCGCCATTAATCCGCCGTTATTACTTGTGACTTATGACGATTTCGACAAACAACGCTTTGATTAATGGACGTTCCGGGAGAGCAAGTGCAACGTCGCCGTCCGTCTTGTGCACTCGCGCAAATGGGAGATTCGTCTCGGGGATAAATCGCGTAGGTACGAATTGATTCCGGAATTATTTTCGACTGGTGTTACGTACCAAGATGGATGGCCGGGGAAGATACATTTTTAATGGCGAATTAGAAGCTCACGTGGTGTGAAGGTTGCTCCGAGAGTGGCGTCAACTCCGGCAACTTTTTAGGTTAGGTGTGTGAACCTTCGGAAACCCGTTACTAGTTTTTTCGTAAATTGGACCGCATTTATAAGGTTTTGATTTTTCTTTTATCCATTATGTACTGTATCCTTTTGAAGTGAAACTTTTTACGCTCGGTAAGTAACTTTAAAATGTACGCCCCACTCGTTTTCCGACAAAAAATATTCTCTTTAACAATTGTGTCCAAGTCAACTAAAAATGTCACAATTTGAAATTTCATAGTACTCGCATATTAAAGTGTCTAGCAAATTTTAGAAGTTTTTCATTTCCTCTGGTTTTCAGTTGTCGAGTTTCCCAGATTCTCAGTGTCATTTGGTTAGTATGTCAGTTTCACAGGTCGCCAGATTCTCAGTTTTTTAAGTTGTCAGGTACTTCAGTTTGGGGCTGTCAGACTTTCAGATCCTCAAATTCTTCGAATTTTAAGAAACTTGTCATTCGCATACAAGTAAAAGGTAATTAATTAGGAAGTTACTATAAACTCCTCGCAAAAAGTAATTTTCAGTAAGATGCGGTTCCAAAGGACCAACATTTCATGGAGCCTGAAAGTGAATACACTTTAGTAAGTAATGTTAATAATCCTCTTAATATTGATGTGATAATGTTATTAATTTGTCAAACTATAGAAAAACAAAAATCGGAAAAGTTGCGAGTCTAGCACATGTTTCACTCATACTTTCGTGCGTTTAGAATGGAATTCCGATTATCCGAAATTTGGTTATACGAAAACTGAATTATCCGGAACAAGATCAACATTTATTTTATCAATATTAACCGAAATGGTTGAGATGCAAATACAAGGTCTTTAAGGTCTAGAAAATCTAACACTTGGATTTTGATATTTGTATTTGCTATTTTCGTTTTTGACTTTGCTTATATTTATTGGCATTGCGTTGTGGAATAAGATTCTCTGTTCTGGTCCTTGATTCTGCTATGATTGTGGAATTGATTTCACTTTCATTCTGAATTCGATTGATTCTGGATAATTCTTTTTCTGGATTTTCACCATGACTTTATTTCCATTTTATGTCCACATTTTTATTGTAAACTAGATTTTCAATTCGATTCGACTTGATTTTATTTTTATATATTCCATAATTATAGGATTCTTGATTCTGATTAGGATTGCATTCTGACTTGGAATTTACTTCTCTCTGGATTTGATACTGTATTTAATTCTAAAATTGATATTGCTTTTAAATTTAGGTCGATATGGTTCTACATTGGATTTTGTATTTGATTCGATTTGAATCTGGGGTTGATTCGATTTTGCATTATTCTTTATTTGACCCTATTTAATATTGGGTTTGATTCGCCTCTCAATTCTGAATCGGGAAACGTGATCTGCGTGTTTTCAAAATTTGTATTTCCTTTCCAATGTAGTAAGAGCTTCTTAAATCCAACTGATTTCTGATCCATCTGATTTATTAGTGTAGGTACCAGGCAGCAAAACAAAAATATTGTGTATCCGAAAGCACTTCAATAAACATAATAATTAAAACACAAACACTTTCTTTCGTTGAGTGGCATGCCGGGTACTCGTACTCAATAATATAGCATGGCATTAAATTTAAGACCAGACGAACCAAGTCGCAGCCAACAGCTAGTAAATAATAAATCAAATGCTCACATTATTTCCAACCACGTTTTCCGCGCTCCATTTTCTGTCATTTAAATACAAAAACATTTTAAAAACTGCGCAATAGAAAGCATCAAAAATTTTGTTCATTTTGTAGAAACTTTGCAGCGCATCAATAGATTTTTAAATAAGTCAGAATCCAAGACATTAACAACCACGGACCTGAATGGGAAAACAACCTGCAGTAGCTGCGAAGTTGAGAACCTGAAGGTTCCATTAAAACCTTATAATCCTGGAAACTTAAATACCTGAGCTCGAAAAACGTGAAACCTTGCAGAACAAAAATGATGAAATTGTGAAATTGCAAAATACACATTTTGAATTTGTGACTAGTCGCGCAACAAATTTTATCAGAAGCAATGGTTATTATTTTTTATTGCATAGTGTTGCTACTCATCTTCACATAAGTTTGAAAAACATAAATTCCTCGCCTCATTTTCGTTTTGCAGAAGAGTAGAATTAAAACAGAAGAGATGGAAGACCAACTACCAAACGATAAATAATCCTCGGCTCGCCCAGCTTTACATGTACCATTACAAAGGATCTCTAGATTTTTCTCTCCACAAGTGTCCAAATTAATTAGCTACACGAAAGTGGTTGACAAACGGTTCGCACTCGAACCATTAACGCTCACTGCGCCTTCTCCTCCTAATGAGCAATAAAAGGCCTCCAATCTCCCACCAATGACAATCGTTAACCGGCTAACCAGCCACTCGTTACACTAACAAACGACCATAAATAACCCGAGGTGTCCGAAATGGAATAGTCCCGAGTCATCTTCATTGTTAATGTTGTTTTTCCGTGTTTACCGCCGCCATTATGCGAAAGTGGAGCCTCGGAGGGCAGCATTAACAGCATCGCCTGGGCTTTTTTCTCTTCGCTCGCGCGACGAAATTCCTGGCGCATCTCGCTTAGATTAAAGCCGAAGCAAAAAAGAGCCGCTTCAAACGCCTTTAGTGAAATTGTTTATTTTACAATCTCGGATAAAAACCGCGAGGAATTTGAAATTAATATGTACAACGGCGTCCTTGTCGTCTTCGGTATGCGCGCTCTTGTTGCGGAAAAGAGGAAAAAATCCAGAGCGCTTATTTTCATCACATTTGCTAGATAAGCGCCGGTCTTTAATATCCCGGGAAAATGTTGAGCGCTGGGTTGTATTTCTTGTATTTAACAACTAAAAGTACTGTGCGTTCTCTTTGTTTTTTCGTCTTTGCATTTGCCAATTTTTTTTATCACATAGGTAAATGTACATAGATACATAATTTATGTTTTAAATTATTAATTAATTTGGACTTTTAGTTGTAATAAGTATTTAGTATCCTATTTTGTTTGCAAATTTATCTATTTCAGTGCTTGTATTAATATTCCAGAAAAGTATCTGGAGCTCGGTGACGTAATATGGGAGTCAAACTCCAAGTCTGATAAATTTCACAGCCCGTTAAGGAAAAACTACGAGGGCGACGAAGCGCTATTTCATGCTAATTGCCAGTCGTAGTTATTAACGAGGGTACTGCTGGGCACCTTGTATGGTATAGCTGGTGCGATGTTTCCATCGTGTTCCTGTGTCGGATGTGTATGCATGCAAATTTCGACGCACACCGAGAATTATTTATGTTTACGAGACGACAGAGACGTGTAATGTCGTCCAGAAGGCTTCGAGCTCTTCGAACGGGATGCCAGAAACGCGGGAGCGAATTAAAATTTGTCCAGTGCTAATTAGGCTACCAACAAAATCGACGTCAATCCCAATCCGTCGTTCCTCATTGTATGTAGACGGCGTCGCGACGTCATCTGTCGATATATTGACTCTTCGTCCAGAACGTGACCCGCAGTTAGGATCTTCCTGTGTGGCTCGTCATTGCCAACCACGGTGACACTAAACACACACGCTTTGCATCTCAACAATACAACCACCCTGGTCGGTTCCGAGCCAGCAATCTGCCCGATACGGCTGATTACCTGCGCGTTCTAGCGACTATATCACCACCTGGAGACTTTTTCGTCGTCGAGCTTGTTAAAGAGACGAGCGGTGGGTGTTGTTTACATTGGTCCGTCTAATGACAGAGGCGGAAATTGGCAGGTGTCGATGGCTCCGACCTTTGTTCTAAGAGTGTGTGGACCACGTCCGTCAATCCTTAATTAACTCTCTGTGCGTTAATCGAACGAATTTATACCCGTGTTCCATTGATACGGCGTTCGTGGCCTGGGTTGCAGATTTTTCTCCGCGTTGCGTTCGTTCCTCGGCAGATCCTTAACGAGTTCGTGAAGTAAATATCAGATAATTATCTGATAATTGCACGAAATTACATCACGTAAAGTAATTTGGAACTGATTTTAAGTTAAAGCAATATCGTCTGATGCCGGAGAGCGAGAAACTAACATCTCGATCGGTATTTTATTAAACATTGTGTTCGAGATGTAATCTCATTAGGAGGATTAGATCTCACTTCCGTTTTGTTTTGTTTGCTCTTCGGAAGGGTCTCGGATCGCGATGCGATTAATGGCTGGTTGGTGTAGGCAACCAGATATACGGTTTGGTGCTGTCTGAGCATTGATTATTATGTTAAGTTGTTAAGTTCTCATCTGGTACAATATCTCAAGTTTTCAGTTTTCCACGCCTTCAGGCTCTTACATTTTAAAGTTTTTGGCCTGTTTTCAGGTAGCTACTCAAGACTTCCGGATCTTTCGAGTCCTCAAGTTCTTAGGTTTCAAGTTCTGCATTAACCAATTTTCTGGTTTTCACGTGGTTGCCACGATTTCAGGTTCTCAAGTTCACGGCTAATCAACTTATTAATTAGTTTTTCCATTATTATATACTTAGGATACGCAAATATTTAAACTGGTACACGGCTAAAAGATTGACTTGGCACCAAAAAAATGTTTTTTTTTCACCAACTCAAAAAATATGCACTACCGAAAACTTTTGGTGGTCACTGGAATGATGACCCGAACAAAAAACATGTCTAGGTTCTCAGTTGCTGCAAAATACCTTGATATTTACGCATGCAAATATTACCTTGAATTCACAAAAATTGCTCGAAATGTCCTACATTATCAATGCTGGCCCGGGTGCAACATATCCAGGACTCAACCCGCATTTAAAGATCTTCTAGTGTGTCCACAGGCTCCGCGTACACAAGCTGTTTCATGTAATGTGGCCCCACATGAAAAAATCACATGGATTTAAATCTGGAGAACGTGGGGCGACAATACCGGTCCATTTCTTCCGATGCACCTTTCCCTTGTTATAACCCTTGGTCATGTGTGATACTCCAAATGGTGCAGCTAATCGTCTGGAGCTAGTACCTGATGGATTTTCTTCAACGTCATCCAGAAAGTCAGTTTCCCAGGTTCTCAATTTTTTACAATTACAGGTTATCTATCCCAATCTGTCAATTTCTCAAGTTCTTACATTGACGGTTTTTTTACTTCTTATTTTTTGTTTTCAGGATCTGAGACTTTCAGGTTTCAAGATTTTTGGTTCCCGAAATTTTAGGTCCTCATCAGCACGTAGTAGTACGGTTTTCGCCGTTCCATAATTTTAATTTTATAAATTCAGTACATTATCTTCGCACCATTCGTTAATATCCCATGAAATTCCATTTTCAGAGTAGTCTAACAGACAAAATACTGTCGTTTTTAATACATAATTAAGTGTTCATTTTCGTCCAGTTTAATTAATTGTGCCCCGAATAACTTTCATTGCTTGCATGAAAAAAAAAACAGGCAATTAACTAACGTTTCAGGGCGACTATAAATAATAATTAATCGAAGTAATAATTTTTTATATATATATATATATATATTTTTTTGGACTAAAGCGTAAATGTAAGACTTAAGCATGTGATATAGAGGATATTCGGCCAAAACATTTCCACTTTGTGACTACTAATCTAAAAATTACAACGTAATTCTCCTTACATTTTTTCAAAATTTTGCTACAATGAACAAAAACCTCCTACGAATGAAATCCGGATTTAAGTAGTTCTCATATTTAAAAATAAATATATTGAATATAAAAAAACCCGCAGACCTGAGAACTTGAAAATCTCAAAAATAGCTTGAAGAACGGAAAACCTAAAAACCTGTGTAACTGAAAATTTAAAAATCTATACATTTATGAATTTGAAAATTTAACACCTTCAACCGCTTCCGACCACCAGATTTTTTTGGTGATAATTTTGACACATAGTTTAAAATAAGAAGTAATAATATTTATATAATAATCAATATTAAAAAAAAATAAACATAAACATAATGTTAATTAATACATTTTTAAGATTTTCTCCCTTATCCACTTATCCACGGTTACGCATTGGGTGCAAAGTACATGGTGGGAAGACCGAAATCGATCACACCGTACGACGTGGTTCAAAAGTGAAGTATAAGAATACTCTCATCGTGCACCCAGCGAATAGGCAACCAGATATGAGCTTTGGTGGTGTCGGATCATTGACTCCTCTTTTTCATGCGTGTTATTTCGATATTCATGAATAATTTATTTGTACCTAATAAAAATTAATAATTGGAATGGACGCTTAATTAAAATTTACCACTAACAGATGTTGACCGCATACAGGCTACTCCAAGGTTCCGTCTTGCCTCTATACTTCTTCTTCGCCCTCCTGTGACCACATTTTCACTCTTAAATTTCGACGCGTCGTAGCGCGGTCACGCCAACGATTGCGGTCAACAAATCCCAAGTTTTCATTTCTTCGGATGGCGGCATTCGAACGTGAAAATATCTCGGGACGTTTGTGCATCTCTCTGCATGACAGTAGCAGCGGAACATGAATATGACAGGCCGTCGTTTCATTATTGCTGGCACATAATACGCGGACGCGTACAACGAACCCCGAGCGAGACATCTACGCGATTTTTTCCACAGTTCGAAACGCGGATGACTGGACAGTAATCTTGAAAGGAGTGCGCTGTGTCGGAGATATTATTTACGCGCGTTATTGCCGACCGGGCCGCAAGTATTTATTATCTGCAAACAACGAGATGCGAAGCGAACACATGAGGTAAGTCGTAGCGATTTATGGGGGATTTTTAGTTGTAGCCGCACCTGTCGTGTGTGTGGTGGCGGCTTCGATTACCGTCGGGAGGCCTGTAATTTACGGGAGCCGGCGAGAAGGATGTGAAGCACTGGAGCAAGTAATAAAGTTATTAAATAATTAAATGGTTTCGGTGAGGAGTGTGTTATTACCGAACAAAACAAACGAGCTGTTAACTTTTTCTGTTGTTTCACCTGTGAGTAGACGACGTGTGGGAGAAACATAAGTCGACAGAAAGAACGGAGCCCTGTCGTACCTAGGAGCTCTGTCGTACCTAGAAGAAACAGGTTGGACCTGTCACAATTACAGCAATTGCAGTTGATAATGTCGTGGTCATCGTCGACGGCTCGTGACTTTATCAGAAAAGTGGGGAAGACGAAGTTTTGTTTTTTGGTACACACAAGAAATTGTAAACGAAAAGTGTCAAAGAGGAGAACTTATGTTAGTCGTCACAGGTCTAAAGGCTAAGGAAGGAATATACATAAATATATTCAGTTATATAATGTCTATATTGTACATAGTGGTGTCGCAAAAAAATGTAAGTCGGATAAGTCCAACTATTAGCAGGACATCCATCACGACCAAGCCCCGCATTAACATTTTGATGGGAGGCAATTAGTAATTAGTGCAACGCTGTATGACGTGCATCTTCGAGAACGTGCCACACGGCCATTGTATGGAGATGAATCCCTCCAGCTCACGGCTTCTGTCTTTGTCCGAGAAAGTTGAAGGCCGTCCCATTTATCAGGCCTTCCATCTATAGGTAATCTATCTGCTCCCTTCAATCAGCCATCATAAAAGGATTTAATAACGCGCCTTGGAATATTTTTGCCGTTTGAGATGATAAATTTCGCGTCGAGATCGACTTCGGATGACGGAAATGCATTTGGAATCCCTATAATCGGTACCCTTTTGCCTTAATGGACGACCGGTTATGAGTTTCTTTATTTTCTAGAGAGGCTGTCGGATGCGTCTCAGATACCTGATGATTATAGATTTTCGAGATGTTTGCAGATTGATTCCGGGTGATTGCCGATCGACGGCTCTAAAGGTATATTAAAAGTCCCTCTTTGCTCCAGCTTTCTATAGCAAAGGCGTTTACAGATAAGAGCCGTAAAGCCAACAATGCGTTTAGTGTCTCAGCACACGCAAGCCAAGAACTATTAAAATTAGTTTATAGGCCTGGAAACATAAAAGATGTAACTGCACACATAAAAGATTTTAATAAGTATAACAGAATTAGCAATATATTTGTAATAAACAGCGCCGGGGTGCTGAAGTCGTAAACGTAATTTACGACTCGGAATAGTAAAGCATCATTATCATAATCAAACACAAGCCAGTTTTGTAGCCATAATGTATTCTTAGGAGAAAGCACCCGGAAGTGTAAAGAAATAAAAAAAAATGAAACTGTAGCGTCTGACCATTTTCGCTTCTAGCCAGAATCGGAATTTATATCGCTCGGTGGTAACAGGTCCAAGCAGATCCAGCCCTGTCTCTTCATCCACTTTTTTCCCTCTACTCCAGTCACCTCACGTCCGACGCTCACTATGCGCGATCAATCACCAAGATAATTAAAACTGACACAGGCCCGAGTAATTGATTTCCGCGACTTTTCCTTTTTAATCCGTCGAGTCCGAAGCAATGATTTTTCTCGCAAGAATTGCAGGAAGCTGTCTTGTTCTTGTACATGTCGGGACCGTTGTTGTGGCGGGCACCACCCGCCGCGCGTCCGTCCCACACCTATCCTTCTAATTTATTCAAATTAATTTTCTCGGGACAAAAATCGCTCGCTGGCTATCTATGGAGGTGGCTTCTTCGCCACGGGAAGTCCAATTAGTCCGAGTTGGCAGCTCGGAGAGACGGACGGGACGTTTATCACGCGCAGTGCTCTGGATGAGGTACCACGTTGACGTTGTGATGGGTGGTAATTGGTAATTAGTGCGAGTTGGGTGAGGGACAGGATGGATGGGTTGCAGGGTCTGGCGCAGAGTTGAGGAATCCTTGAAGGCGATGTTGATTAGACCTTTTACTTCATGGTGAGAGTCATGCTGAAAATACGAAGTTTTCCAATATGCAAGAAATTTCTTTATTTTTTATTTCTCTGCAATTATTATATTTATTTGGAAATCTTCAAGTACGGTATCGTTGTCCGTAAAGGCTCTAAAGCTTGAAACCATTATAATTAGATAAGGTATGAAATCATAAAATATAAAACCATGAAATTTTGAAATACTCAAATTGTGAAAGGATTGAAGCAGTGACGAGAACTAATAGCAATAATGCCGTAAAACAATAATTAATACAATTAAAATTGTAAAGCATTAAAATAGTGTAATCATTGAAGAAGTGAAACAAATACAACAATGAAACCATTAAAACCATCATACCAACGAAACCGTACATAAAACGTTCTATACCGTGAAAACATTGAACCCAGAAATCGTTGAAATTAATTAAATTAAAAACATTAAAAGCCACTGAAACTGAAATCGTGTTACCATTATTGTAGTGAAACGATTGAAAAGGTAAAACCATAAAATTGTAAACAAGGAAACCATCCAAACCGTAAAACTATTTACACCGTAAAACAAATGAAACGATTAAAACTGCAAACCATTGAGCACTTCAAACCATCAAATCGTTTTGGCTTTGTTACATTTGTAACGCTTGAGGAATTTTTTTGCAATTTTCTACAAATGCCATACCATGCAAGGAGAGAGTTTTGGAACTCATATCATCATTTAAAGATTAAAATATTTTACCACTGCATACTAGCAGTAGGTACTAACTTACGCAACGGAAACTATGACATTAACCAAAGCAATAATGAAGAAACTAGAACCGACACAAAAATCAATGGAAAGAAGAATGTTAGGAATAACGCTAAGAGATGGAATTAGAAATGAATGGATAAGGAAAAAACAAAAGTAAAGGATATACTGGAGTAATAGGCATAACATATAACACGAACAGAAGACAGATGAACGGACAGGCAACTCCACTAGCAACGAAGAACTGGAAGAAGGAATAATGGAAGATCACCAAAACGATGGGAAAACAACATAAGGACGATAGCCGGAAAGAAGTGGAAAAGATTGACAAGAGAAAGAGAAAGTTGTTAAAAGAAGGGGAGAAATTAAATCCGTAAATTACTACGTTTATGCTTCCTTCAAATGCACATTCTGTAATCCGTAGCTACTCTGGTAGGTAACATTGAAACCGTGAAAACCGATAAACCCCTAAAACGATGAAACCAGTTAAACTTTTTAAAATTATGTGAAATCCATTGAAACTATCAAAGAGATAAAACCATTGCAATCCCTGCAAAACAGTTGAATCGTGAGACCATTAAAAGCGTAGAACCAGCGAAACCCTTGAAAGGTTGAAACTACCGAAACCATTGAAACCGTAAAATCATTAAAAGACTTAAGTCATTGAAACCATGAAACCATAGGAACCACTGAAACCACCACCTGGAAACAATTGAAGCAGATACAAAAAATGTCAGATAATTATAATAAGAGCAAGATGTAAAGACTATATCGGCACTGATAAGTGATCAACTAAAAGATGAAGCAGTAAGTCAGGATCTCTGACAAAACGTCATCCTGAAAAGCCTGTGAAATTATATAAAATTAGGTATGAAAAATTAAACATCCAGAATTTGAACAGCTAAACCACACAAAACATATCCATAAAAAACTATACAACCTTTGAAGCCCTTGCCGTAAACTTTAGATGATCCCAAACTCCTCGGGCAAAACACCGCACCTGTCTCTTATACAATTCGCTTTGTAACCTCATCTATCACACTACAATAGTGGAATCTGTCGGCCACCACTTCCTCGGTAATCCATCTCAGATCGTGCTTTACATATGTAGACGAGCGCTAACTCTAATGCCCACCATTATTCCAGGTTTAAATAGACCACAACTCGTCTTAATAAGTGTTGTTTGATGGGCGCGATGGATCAGGTTGGACCAAGCCACAACGGCCTTATTACCATTCACTTTTACACTTGTTAATCACGGCCGTAACGACGTGAAAAAGCCCCCCGTCCTATTTATTGCGTTTCTGGATCTACGTCTCATTGTCTCGGCCATTTGCGGCGTGTCCATGTTGGGCCGCGTCGAAGATGAAGATGGTGCTCGAGAGCGCTACTGCGTACCCATTATCTTTACGTGATTCGAATGCCCTTTCCCTTTCCCGAGAGCGTTACAATTAAGTGAAAGCAGCACAGAGAGTTGTTTGCGAGGCAAGGCGGCGAAGGATTATCTGATGCGTAAATCTTAATATTGTCAGCGGCGGTAGGATATGTGAAGTTACCCGGCGTATTGTGTGCACCTTTTCATATAACCAATAGTATTGAAATGCCATTTTAAATTGGATTGATTGTACGATATGGCGTTGCAGAGGCGACGGTTATGGTTATGAATAGGCCGCGCTGACGTCATAACTTGCTAACGATGTTTATGCACCGACTTCGCGGTAGGCTTACGGGCATATCTTGAATTACTGCCATTGATTGCGAAGGAAAATTTAGGAGTGTGGAGTCTTCGTTGCGTTTCCGTAGAAGAGGAACAGTGTGAGTCTCGTGACATCTGCATTACGTTCGGATTTCGCGCTTATTCCTTTCAAGCGTTTTGATTGGATTAAGTAATTAGCCAGATACCGCGGGGATTTAAATTACGAGGCTTCTATAGCCGTTGATTTCTATTTATCGGTCGAAGATATAATAGCCGCCGATTTTTCTCTCTAGTGGTCGGTCGGGCGAAGAACAACACGCAGATATATACGAACTGGATTCAATTAATTAGATAATCTGTGAATGCCTATAGAGTATAGTACTGATCAATGGCGTTTGAAGTGAGCGCTGCAAACGGTTCTGACAACTATAATCAAAACCGTCTTAATGATTTGCAATGTGTTGCTGGAGCTGCTTTTCCACCATCAATAGCTCATCTCCGGTCACGTTATCATTGGCTGAATTTTTGCGCGAGGAACGGATCGTTAGCCAATTACAAGCAATTTGGAAACGTGGGGATCCCGTTAAAGGTAAACAGCCAGTTGCGCTATCGACCCATCGAACTTTCAGCCTATTAGAGCCGCGTGACCGGGGGATTTCGATGGGTCGGAGACCATATGGACACAGGTAGAAACCCCAACGGGCGTGAAAAAGTTAAGCTTCTTAGTATCCCACTATACAGAAACTTTTCTTATCGGATCCATTTAGCTTAACAATAAAGATATCTAAAATGATCCTCTTCGGAACCTTATGGTTTCCACTAAGACACTGGACACAACTTTAGCAGTTGAAAATAAGCGTACAAGAGTTAAACTTCTTGGTGTAGAAATCAATGTTTTATCCATTTAAATTAACAATAAGTTTCTAAAAACACCCTCTTCCTCTTTCAGATCTGCAAGTTATAACAACGCCACCGGCGACTGCGAGCTCTCCACCATGGACCGACTCACCCTATCCGGAAGCTCCAATTTCCAATCAGCCGACGGATATGACTACATGGAAAACAACTGCGTTGAAGAACCCTCGAAACTCTGTGAATTCAAGAAGCTTAACGGTAGAATCCTAAAAACCGTCGACTCCGTTTATCAAGACGTCGGATCCGTAGACGAGTGCCGTGAACTCTGTCTCAACTCTCCCTACAGGTGCCACTCTTATGACTATGGTGACACCGGCGAAATGGTCTGCCGTTTGAGTCATCACTCCCGATCCACTTTGGCTGACATTCAGGTTGGTTTATTTCCGGGAAAATAATTTAGGAAGACGTTTTCATAGATGGGAGGGAGAGCGAGTAGTATAAGTTTCAGATGTCGCACGGGATGTCCATCCTGCGAAACATCACTACTAAACATTCATCTCCATTTAGTGTGTTATATGGTGCTGTTCAGTTGTCATACGAGACACCCATTCCCCATGTTGCCTTAACACTAAATCTGACGATTGAAATCAAATCTGTATTTTATTATACGTCTATTCCACATCCGGTCCCCAACAATCTGCGTGCAAATTTATCTCAAAAATATTTAAATCCCAAACTGATACCATCTTAACACTTCGTCTCAATTACAAGCAACCGAAAAATTGAATATAAACTCCTATCCTGTTAGACCTCATGAATATTAAAACGCCAACTGAAACACCAAAATTAAAAATGGGTTCCTGTCTAAATCAAACACATAAATGGCCGCCGATAATTCAGATTTCTATTAACCGAGGGCTGACAAATTGAGAAAAAGTAAGGAAATATTTTATTACGTACAACGTGTCTAATCCCCAGAAAAGATATAAATCATTACAAATTCTATTTATATTCTCATAAATATTAATCGTCCATTAACAAACGGGCGACTATATAGAAATTAAAAACTGCGCCCAAACATGGTGTCATCTGTCGATAAATCAGTTCTCTATCCCGACCCGAACCGGTCCCTGACCTAATAAAACGCACTTCTGTATATATTTACAGTCGGAGCTTTAAATAAGCTTCATGAATATTTAGCTACCCATGATATGCTAACATCCCGTTCTCGTCCTGCAGGATCCATATTTAGTGATCCCGGAGGCGGCAAAGTACTTAGTTTAGATTAGAAGTTATAAAACAGATCGGTGCTGGCTAGACTGACAAAGTGTAGTTTTTCTACAGGAATGCGTTTCTCTTTCTGTTAACACGTCCCGTTTCTCGTCCCGCAGGACCCTTATCTAGAAGTCCCCGAAGCCGCCACCTACGAACTGAGCTCGTGCTACAACGTCAGTATTGATTGCCGCTCCGGAGACATGGTGGCCCGTATCCAGACGAGCAAACTGTTCGACGGGAAAATCTATGCCAAGGGCAGTCCCAACTCTTGCGTGCGCGACGTCAACAACAGCCTGGAGTTCGAATTGAGCATGGCTTACGACAACCTCGAGTGCAACGTGCGAAAGAACGGACTAGGAAGGTAGGTTGATCGTGATGGGACTCACCTGAAACAAAAGAAAGTGTGTGATATTTCACTTGAAGTCAAATTGGAATTGAAGTAGTAAATTGTACATTAATTTAAGCTTCAGAGAAATGATACCACATTTGGTACCACCAAACGAGTTTGGAAGTTAGTTGAGTAAACAATATCTTTTTAGATACATAAACGACGTGGTCATCCAACACCACGACAAGATCGTCACCAGTTCCGACTTGGGTCTCGCGGTGACCTGCCAGTACGACCTGACCAACAAGAGCGTGACCAACGAAGTCGACCTGGGCGTGCACGGAGACATTCAGCCCGCCCTTTCCGAAGAAGTCACAGTTGACTCGCCCAACGTGGCGATGAAGATCACCGATCGCAGCGGAGGTGACGTTATGCCCACCGCTGAAGTCGGCGACCCTCTGGCCCTGCGATTCGAGATCATGGACAAGAACAGCCCTTACGAGATCTTCGTCAGAGAATTGGTGGCCATGGACGGTGTCGACTCCAGCGAGATCGTACTCATCGACGCCGACGGCTGTCCGACAGACCACTTCATCATGGGACCTATCTACAAGTCAGCTGAGTCGGGCAAGGTGAGTGTCACGATAATACAGAAACTCTTCTTCTAGGCCACGGGCATACCTCAAAGCGTCATATTGGAACCAAACATGTTTCTCCAATAACTTTGTCTTTCTCTTCCAGATCCTCCTGTCACACTTCGATGCATTCAAGTTCCCCTCGTCCGAGGTGGTCCAGTTCCGCGCCCTTGTCACACCTTGCATGCCGACCTGCGAGCCCGTCCAATGCGACCAAGAGGAGTCCACCGGCGATCTGCGCTCCGTTGTCTCATTCGGTCGTCGCCGTCGCCGTCGTTCCGCCGCCCCCCACGACGACCTTTTGCTCGTCCAGTCCATACAAATCACTGACAAGTTCGGCTTCGAGCGCGACGGCAACAAGACCGTCGAGAGTGAAGCCGTCTTCGCGTCTTCAGACGGCGGTCTCTGTGTCAACGTGGCCGGCCTGATCGTTTCCGCCGCCGTCTTCCTCAGCGCCCAGCTGCTGGTCGTCGCCGTCTGGACCTTCGTGTGGCAGCGACGACGGTCGTCGAAGTTGGCCGACGAGATGTCGGTGAGCGTCAGCCTGCCCTCGGGCCGCACCGACAGTCTCTGCAAACTGTACGACGCCGGTTACAACCACTCGCGCCGCTTCTAACCGTGTGATAGTGTAGTGTGTACAGCGCCTTAGGGACCCCGATTCGCGCGTGACCACATACCTGCTGTAGGCGGAGGGGCGCGCGTCGTTCGAGCGGCCGCCATTTTAGTCTTCGATTTAGCAGCTTCGAGTCGCTGCCGGCGCGCCTTTCCAACACCGCAACGTATTAGAATACTCGACTAGTTAATTTCATGTATTAATTTAATTAGGTGCTTCGCGTGACGTCACGTCACGTGGCGCTGGCATGAATGGACTCTAGGACGATCTAGCGAGAATGACAGACGAAAGCTTACTATATCTTTATATTAATATGATAGTTAATCAAATGCAATATGGAGCGAATGAGTGTGCGAATGCTATTTAAAACTGCTTGTCCTAGTTTCTTGAGTGCTGTGCCGGACGGTTCCGCCTCGCTGCAGACGCCGAAACGTCCGTGCTTCGCGCCCCTTAAATCATTTTTAACAAATACCATATATTTCTACTTTAGATAATCATAATTTTTATACTATTTATAAGTTACGCTGAGTGTATTCAGTTATAAATTCGCAATTTTCTCAATATATGAATTGAATCAAGCGACAGTTGTATTATTGGTTTCCTCACGATGCCCTTTTCATGTTGCCACCAGTAACCACGACACAGTTAAATAAAAAAACCAAGGCTTTCATGGTCAAAGTTAATAATACAAATTATTGTATTATTAATTAGTGCAGGTTTGGATCGTGTCCGATTTGAATTTTGGTTAGAAATTTTTGGACGTTCCGTACAAGGGAATCCTAAAGAGAAGAATGAGCAGGTTCTCCGGTTCTCACATTTTCTAAGCCTTCAACTTATCGAGAGATTAGATTTCTTAATTTTTGGCTCTCCATGTTTGTAGGTCTCCTTCTTCTGAAAATTTTAGTTTCTCAAGTGCTGAGATTGTTGAGGTTATTGAGTGTATAAAAAAGTATAGAAAGGGTTTTTAGGTTTCTACGTTATTAACTGTTGCAATTTTCAAGCTTTCAGGTTTACAACTTCCCTCGTTTTTCAAATTCAATTTTTTGAATTCTCATACAATCCCGTCAGTATTTCAGGTTCTCATATTTTCAATTTTCCAATTTAATTATCGGAAATTTGAAGACCAAAGAACCTGAATATCTCAAAACTTATGAACCTCAAAACCTGAGAATATAAAAACTTGAAAATCTGGAATCTGGAAAACAAGATACTTTAGAAACTTGTAAATCTGAAAACTATACTCCGTTTCTTTTTTTTAATAAGGAAGTAGATGGCAGCAGTGGTACACGTCCCGTACACATTAGGGATAAATGGAGCAGGCAACCCATAATTCATCGGAATATTATGGGGTTGGCTCCGTCCATGTACTGACATGAGTGACATGCATGCAAAAGTAGGGTGTAATCAAAACCAACAAAATGTGTTTAGAAATTTTTAGACCGTATTTTATTGACACAAACACACGAGCTGTTTAGTTCTTGTGTTGTTTTGTCATGGGCGAGTGTAAAGCGGACGCGTCACGTGGTCCAAAATGGTAACCTCTTATTGGTTTGTCTTTCACAATGCTTCCTTCTAAAAAAAAACGGACCATAGTCCCTTAAACAAACTTCAAAAAAAAATTCCGACTAAGCTGGATTTTTGTAGGCACCTTTACTTTGGTGTCCTAAAAATACCCTAAAAAATACCCTTTAATTGAACTGTGGGTTTCAGCTTTTTGGGGGGTGAATGGGAATAAATTATATAATTTTCATGATAACTATTTTCTTCTATATAAATTGATCATTTTTAAGCAATAGTAGATTTCATTACACACGTCGGACAAAAACGTCGTGTCTTACACGTGACAAAAATGGTTCATTGTCAGCGAGTGAGATTTTTACACATTTCACGAGCTTACAATGACATTTCGTTCACGTGTAAAACACGACGTTTTTGCCAGACGTGTGTAATGAAACATTAAAATAAAAAAAAATAAAAAATTGTCAAAATTATTCATATCTTAATATTGTGTAACCATAGTAATTCACATCTTTTAACATTACATATATCACTTGTGAGTAAACTGCTACATTATATTTCGTATTGCCGTTCTCGAATTACAATGACAACTTGTAGTCGCAAATTTCCTTGCGCTCGCCACGAATTGTTTAAAATAAATAAAATCCACTTATCGCCACTACCCAATATGCTGACTCCATGTAGCTCCTGCCTCGCACGTATATGTATTCTCATTGCAAATTTTTCGTGCTTCACCACGGACGTATATTAAGTGCTCCGAAAATGGACAAAGTGAAAGTTCGCAGGACTAACCCTTCTAACCGAAAAGCAAAATTCAAGCGGTTTTTAAAAGAAATCCCGGAAAGCTCAAGTAAGTACCCACTGAATCTATCTATTCCGTCGTCACTGCCCTGCGACCCAATGGCGGTGCGACAACATTCCTCTTTGTGAGTTACTTGAACATGAACATAATTGTTTACCTTTCGGACTTTGCATCGCGCCCTTATTTTTACAAAGATTCAGACCACTTCTCGGTCACTTGAGAACCCAGGGTGTCACCTGAGTCGCCTATTTAGACGACATTTTAATCATTAGTCCAACTCACTATAAAACATTCGAAAATGGTTATTGACGCATTAAACTTTTGGATTACATTACATTTGAGAAAAGTGCTTACAACCATCGCAGGCTTGGTTTTGGGTTTATCTTCGATTCGACCTAATTATTCCAAACAGAAAGAACGTTGTGTTAAAAGATACTATATAACACAATGTAAACAGCCAGTAATTAATCCAGGTATCGGGTATTTCTACAATTATTAAGTCCGCCTCTCTTAGTGTCGCTATCTTGCTTCGAACCCATGCATCGAATAGCCCGGCCCGTCACGTCAGCCGGGTTCAAGTACTTCAAGTCGACCAGTCAATCCAGTGGACCAGTTGGACTCCTTGAACATAGTTGTACTCTTTAGTCCTATAGTTCAGGAGTCGGGCGGCTTGGATATACAATCTCTGTTGTCGTCCATAACAGCCGCCCCCATCAGGAGTTGGATTCCATGAACCATACCAGCCCCATCAGCAGTTGGATTCCATGAACATAGTTGTACTCTTTAGTCCTATAGTTCAGAACTCAGCGCGTACTTGCATATACAATCTCTGTGGTTGTCCATAACAGCCGCCCCATCAGGAGTTGGATTCCATGAACCATAACAGCCCCATCAGCAGTTGGACTCCATGAACATAGTTGTACTCTTTAGTCCTATAGTTCAGAACTCAGGGCGTACTTGCATATACAATCTCTGTGGTTGTCCATAACAGCCGCCCCATCAGGAGTTGGATTCCATGAACCATAACAGCCGCATCAGCAGTTGGACTCCATGAACATAGTAAGTCGATTCTCTGATCGCTATAGTTCATGGCGTGCTTGGATTATTACAATCTCTGTTGTTGTCCATACTAGTCCCCTCAGGAGTTGTGACGTGCTATACTTGTCCCTCGGTTTCTGGACTTTTCTCTGCTCACATGTGTCAATCGGTTTTCTGAAATGCACTTGGGTATTTTGTGTCGACTTTCCCTTAAATGGACTCGACTTACATCAGAACCTTTTTGAAGTTTGTAGTTTAAGTCTTCAGTTTAGACTGAGCTGCTCAAAAAAGCTCATTGGTATACTTAAAAAAAAAAAACTACAGCTCTCTGGTTCGGTGTCAACCCTTCGTAGGAGTCAACAGGTTGGATTACATGAACATAGTTATATTCTCTGATGGCTATTGTTCAGGGCGTGCTTAGATATTACAATCTCTGTTTTTGTCCATAACAGCCCCATCCGGAGTTGGATTACCTGAACCTAGTTATTCTCCGATTATTCTCTGACCGCTATAGTTCAGGGCGTGCTTGGATTATTACAATCTCTATTGTTATCCATACCTACCAGCCCCATCCGGAGTTGGATTCTTACAATCTCTGTTGTTGTCCAGAATACTTCATAACTCCCCATGTAGACTCGCTGCTGGGCACTAATTCAGCTGGGTCAAAAGGGCTAGAAGTGCCCATAGAAGTCACGACACTATCATCATGTCTTCATCCAATCTTATCACCGGTCACCCACCCTTAGCCAACTACATCGCCTTAGTCCCGTCGGTCTTTAACGAGGAAGTTTTCAATTTCAGTCCCATTATTGGACCCTGCTGTGAAACAAATTAGTGGCGATTGCCACTTGGCATTTTCTTTTTTACCTTCCGGCCCAAATAAATATTCGGATGAAGAAGGAGGAGGGGAGGCGATACCAATTGCTTGACGCTTAAGTAACTTTCTGAGTAACTCATTTAAGCTGGATCTCCGGTTAGACAATTTATAAACAATGTGTCTTCACATGAATCGACTCAAGGAGCCCCTCTTTTATGATTTAAGTCGCTCAAAGCGATCGAATATATTTTCAAAACTATTATCCGATCATATCCGCATCAGCAAAACACGATTTAGACTGGTGGAGTGAGTCACTCTCACACAGTCGGGGAACGAACCTATGTAATAATTTTACCCTAGAAATCTATTAACACACTCCAAAATCTGGTTGGGGCGCCGTTATCAATGTTCTCGAATTAATGGCCGCTTTTAATGCCTTAAACTCCTTTGCCAAAGGAAGGTCCAACTGTCATATTCTTCTTAGTTTCGACATACATACAACACATAGGCAGTGTCAGATTCCCAGGTTCAACACGGTTGCCAGGGATATATTTTGGCAGTGGTGCGAATAACGCAACATTTTCTTACTGCTTCGTATTATACCGGTTGTTGAATCGATTTTGAGACATAGGGATTTAACATGGAAAATCAAAGATTTGCGAATATTGGTTCCCCCAATTATTTTACAGTAAAATGTTCAATACAAAAGTTTTAGAGTAATAAAAATCTTATTCAAATTCATTTTTCTTTTTTTCGTAAAGTCTTCAGATGTTGAAATAAAACAAGAAACAGAGTTAAAAAAAAACAGTGAAAATAGCAATAGCCATGAAATGTCATAATGAAAGTAAACAAAATTTTACAAATTAAAATTTAAATATATCTATGTCGAACTCCACAAACTTTAATAACTGTAAGATTACTAATGGTACATGTTTCGGCAGAATACTTCTGCCATCATCAGCCCTAATTTAACAAGAGATTAATGATACAACTGATGAATTACAAGAGGGGTTCTTACCTTAAAGAATATAAAAAATTATGACTGACGTAATTTTGAATTAAATTTGACGTTTTCAAAGGGTTACATGATTTTTAAAAGATTTCGTAAAAACAACATTTTATAAATGTAAAAATTAAAAATGGATCAAAGAGAATCTGGTAAGTTTGTTTGAGTGAAAAATTAAAATAGTGAATTAATAATGGGATTATTGAAGTTATTCTGTTCATTTAAACAAGATCTGTTTTCCAGTTTCAAGGCTTTCCTTATTTCCAAAGTCTCGAGAAAATCTAATTTCCGGCCTTTATTGCATTTATGAATCAATTTGGAATTTGATGGTGAAAAACTATGTTTCGTTATTAATATATGATTGGCGAAAGAAGGAGGTGTTGATGCTGCTCTACTTGTGAGTCATTCTACATAGGTCAGACAGGTCGCAAAATATCAGACCGTATTAAAGAACATTTCAGGCACATCTATAACAACACAGATCTTGATCCTCCACCATCAACACCTTCTTCTTTCGCCAATCATATATTAATAACGAAACATAGTTTTTCACCATCAAATTCCAAATTGATTCATAAATGCAATAAAGGCCGGAAATTAGATTTTCTCGAGACTTTGGAAATAAGGAAAGCCTTGAAACTGGAAAACAGATCTTGTTTAAATGAACAGAATAACTTCAATAATCCCATTATTAATTCACTATTTTAATTTTTCACTCAAACAAACTTACCAGATTCTCTTTGATCCATTTTTAATTTTTACATTTTATAAAATGTTGTTTTTACGAAATCTTTTAAAAATCATGTAACCCTTTGAAAACGTCAAATTTAATTCAAAATTACGTCAATGTCATAATTTTTTATATTCTTTAAGGTAAGAACCCCTCTTGTAATTCATCAATTGTATCATTAATCTCTTGTTAAATTAGGGCTGATGATGGCAGAAGTATTCTGCCGAAACATGTACCATTAGTAATCTTACAGTTATTAAAGTTTGTGGAGTTCGACATAGATATATTTAAATTTTAATTTAAATTTACTCCACTTGGATTTAAGAACATTCTTCTTGTTTATAAAATTTGACAAGACAAACTGTTGAAGTTTCTACTTGCATCAAAACTCAATATGAATGTTTACAATACAGAAGAAAAAGTTAATTTTGTAAAGTGGTACTATGGTGGATCTTCCTTAAGAGAAGTACAAGCAACTTTCGCAGCTTTCAACCCAAAGAGACCAATTCCAGCTGTTGGAACAATTTAAAGAATCGTTGAAAATTTTGAAAGCAAGGGTAGCTTTAACAAGTTATGTAAGTGGCAGAAGTAAAATGCCCTTAGACCGACAGAAAGGACTGAAGCTGTTCTCTTAAGCGTAGTAGAAAATAAAAATGTATCCTTACGGGAAATGGGTCAAAATTTGGGAATGCATTATTCAACAGTGCAAAAAATTTTAAAAACACAACGTCCACAGTTTCATTCATACAAATATGCAAGACATCAACAAATTTTTGAGGAAGATAAAGAAAAAAGGATGTAGTTTTGCGAAAAAATGATGGAAAAAGCAAACAATGACAGAAACTTTATATCTCGAATACTATTCAGTGATGAATGTACGTTCCCCCTGAATGGTAAACCAAATCGACAAAATTATCGTTACTGGAGTACCTAAAATCAACATTTACTGCTACAGACAAAGTACCGTGGCAGTGTAAATGTATGGGTTGGTATATTAGGTCCTCACATAATTGGTCCGTATTTTATTCCACATCGTTTAAATGGAATGGGTTACTTGAATTTGCTACAGAAAATGGTGGGACCAGATATTGACGAAATGGGAATTGATTATGAATTCTGGTTTCAACACGATGGATGTCCAGTGCATAAAACACGTCTTGTGACAGAGTTTTTAAATGATACGTTTCCAAACCGCTGGATAGGTAGAGGTGGTGAAATTCAATGGCCAGCCCGGTTTCCGGATTTGGCGCCGAATGACTTCTTTTTATGGGGACATTTGCATGATCATCTTTACAAAGGACAATCGTACGACAATGTGGAAGAACTAAAAGCAGCGATAGTAGCAGAATCGCGGCGAATAAGTTGATATCAATTAGCGTCTGAGGAGAAATTTTTACGATAGATTGGGATATTACTTAGTTGCCGGCGGGGATTTATTTGAACACCTAATTTATTTATTTTTTTAATTAAACTAAATAAAACAACTTGTAAACCAATTTATTAATTTTCTTTTATTGCATTTAGAATAACTAAGAGGGTCTTATTCAAACCAATTCTAACTGTCAAATTAATAAATTTTGTTGTGACATTTCATGGCTATTACTATTTTTACTGTTTTTTATTTTAATTCTTTTTCTTGTTTTATTTCAACACCTGAAGACTTTTTGAAATAAAGAAAAATGAATTTGGATAGGATTTTTATTACTCTAAAACTTTTTTATTGAACATTTTACTGTAAAATAATTAGGGGAGCCAATATTCGCAAATCTTTGATTTCCTATGTTAAATCCCTATGTTTCATAATCAACACCCTGTATATGTACATACGAAACATAATGTTCAAACAGACAAAGAATACCGTTAAAAAAAAACATGAATTATGTAATTCTGCGTTTCAACAAATTTGTAGACATTTTGATACCACTTCGATTAAACTGTTTGCAACCAAATTAAACGCCAAATGCGTTTAATGTAAATTTGTGAGAACCGGACCCAGACTCTATCGCAAACGCATTTATATACGGCATCTTTTGAAAACAATTTTTGTTTTATGCCTTCCCACCATTTTCCTTAATTTAAAAATGTTTGAGAAATATAATAGATTAAAGGACGACGGCCATACTAGTCCTACCAACTTGGGTTACACAACCCTTGTACCCGGTTTATCGAAAGCCATTACTCAGCAACCCCTTTTTCAACCAACTAAGAATCCACTTTTAATTCCTTTTAGGAACAGTCACCTCCTATGGAGAAAGATTATCCTAAAGGTTAGAATTTATCAGGACCTCAATTATTGAAAAGGCACATGCAAAATCAGGCTTAACCGCCATAAAATCGTCAGTCTCCGCACAGACAATGAACCAATACAGTGTATACCTTCACAAATGATGAATATTTTCTAAAGATCTACACTGTAACTCGTATTCAGATTGCATAGACACAGTTTCCATATCCTTCAATAATCAATTTACACCTGACACATTGTATTCAACTGTAAATTCAGCGCAGTCAGCACTTTCCTTCATTTTTGCAATTCCTGAAGAACATCAGAATTTTCTTAAAAGGTTTTCGAAATCTTAGACCATCAAAACCCAAATACCAAACAATCTGGGATACCTCATCAGTTCTCTCCTATTTATCAGAGTTCTATCCTCTGGAGACAGTCTCAATCTCTATAATCTCATAATCAAATTAGGACCTTATTACCTCTAATTTAGCACATCGACCACAGACTCTGTCCAAGGTTAGACTGCACAATATCATAAGGTGTGATGATAAAGCCTAGAGATAACCATACCCGATAGAATTAAAACCTCTTCGGTTAAGAACTCTTAATCAGTATTAATTATTAACGGCAATACGAAATATAATTGATAGATCAAGTGACTTACCTGTAAGGAAAGTTGATCGAAATTATATGAGTATTTCCGTTCGAAGAATTACAATCCCCCCAAACATCTCCCTCCCGTGGGGTCCTTAACGCTCTAGAACTACCCTCAAATTTGCAATGAGAATACATATACTTGCGAGGCAGGAGCTACATGGAGTCAGCATATTGGGTAGTGGCGATAAGTGGATTTTATTTATTTTAAACAATTCGTGGCGAGCGCAAGGAAATTTGCGACTACAAGTTGTCATTGTAATTCTTCGAACGGCAATACTCATATAATTTCGATCAACTTTCCTTACAGGTAAGTCACTTGATCTATCAATTATACCTTCCATTTCCGTGGAATAATAAGTCATCTAGACGTTGGTAGGGCATAATAGTAAATTATATTATAAGTAACTGAAATGCTTCATTGTCAGCGAGTGATGCACATCTCACGAGCTTACAATGGCATTTCGGTCACGTGTAAGATACGACGTTTAATGCCCGACGAGTAATTTCTTATAAAATGTTAAAAATTAAAAAAAAAAGTAATAAAATTGTCAAAATGATGTTTCAAAAAATTATTCATGTCTTACCATTGTGTAACCATAGTAATTCACCCCTTTTAACATTATATCACTTGTGAGTAAACTGCTACATTATACGTTCGATTTGCGTCTAATAATAAGTCATCTAGACGTTGGTAGGGCATAAAAACTATATTTTGCCCCCTTTCATACCCTAAAATCAAAAATCCACTGTTCAAATCAAGGGTATGTTTAGAATATCAAAGGTATGTTTGATCAAAATGTTTAACATTTTTTGTCTTTATTTGCTGGGTTAAACCTTAAAATTTATTTTAATTTTAAAACAAGAATTTTGAGCACTTCCAAATTTAAAAACTCCATATCTCGGAAAGGGTTGGAGATGTCAGGCTGTGGTTTGGTTGGTCTTCCTGTGGCTGAAATCTATAGGACAACGCCAACTTTATTTCTCTTACCTTTAACAGCCATTTTACTCCTAAATTCAAAAATACCTTCAAAATAAAATAAATAATTTTTGCATTTATATGAATATTAATACGTTTTGTAATGATCGTTTTAAAATTATCATTACCAATTACCAACTTCTGAAGCTCTAATGAGGAAATTAGAGCTTTGTATAAAAATATTACGATGCAGGAATCTGCCATTTAATTTTGCAAAAAAATTGGGTATTTGGAAATTAAGAGAAGTAGTACTTAGGTATATCAAGTATCTGAGTTTGCCTCAAACATAACTTGAACATAAGGTAAAAAGTTTAACCCTCATAAAGTTGACAGGGGTACATTAAATTTGTACCCCAGTGTGTTTTTTCGTCATAATTTTGTTACCACAATTTTATAAAAAATGAGTTTTATAAATTGATTGTGATTGTGATTTTATAAAAAAACATGTCAAAATTTACAATACAAATGGCCCAGAAGATGAAGACAAACCTGATATTGGAGGGGCAGTAGATGTTGGAGATCAATTGGCACAATAATATACAACTCAAAGAAAGACGAGCAGATAGCCTATGTCCGTTTTTTTTTATCATTTTCTTGACGTAGATGCAGTCCTAAATGAAAATTATGGAAATATAAATAATGGTGTTAGATGTACGACGAAAATTTCTTCTCGATTTGGGTAAAGAATTAGCAAAAGAAAATATTATTAGACGCTACAAGTCTCCTCCAAAAATACACACCTATATCAAAGTTTATATGGAAAAAGTTTTTCCAGAACTTCTTCAAATTAGGCCAGCTTCAAACGAAACCCACAGTGAAACCTGCGGTGGATAAGTGTGTGCCCAAGAAACAAAGACCTAAAATCATGTTCAAAATGTGTTAAATATAAACAATTTCTTTGTTCCCAACATTCAACCAAAATTATAAATTGTAATTAATGTGAAACATCGTCAACATAATAATTAAACAGGAAGAATGTCGATGAATCAAAGTTAAATTAAATTAAAATTGAAATATATTCAAGTCAAACTCCACAAACTTTAATAAACGTAAATTACAATAGGAACATGGGGAAAACGGGAGAAAACTACTCCCACCTTCAGCCCTTAATGTTTAAATGTTTGATTTCAATATATTTAAATTTTAACATAATTGTTCATAAAATAGAGAAATTCAGTTAAATAAAATGTTTTAAAGTGATCCAGAGTCAAAACAAACCATTTTGACGATAGAATAACAAAAAAAACTTAAAAATACAGAAAAAGATACAGAAATAAATGGGGTACAAATTAATCTACCCCTGCTGATCATGTACGTAAGAAATTTATGTTTACTTTATGAGGGTTAACAAGGCAATCCCTATGACTAGTTTAAAAGAAATGCTGTATGGTGACACCTTGGAATACTATATTGATGGGGTATAATTAATGAAGCTATAAAAGGACAAGATCATGAAATAATAAAAAAGGAAAAACGAAGAATTGGATCGGAGGACGAAAGAAATAACAATACGTAAGAAGGAATCCATAAAAATATGCAATAATGAAAAGAGTAAAACAAGACGGAATCAGAGGAGCAAAAGACGAGAGAAAGAAACTATTAGAAAAAACTAAAAATACATTATAAATAAAATTAAGCAATAAAAAAATGGAGATCATGAGTGCTCGAATAATAATCTAAAAGCCTGAAAGCTTTATACTCGCCGACCTGACACCGTAAAAGTTTGAGAACCTGAGATCTTGAAAGAGTAAAAATTTTTCTTAGTTTCTTCCATTTTCAATTCTCATGTTATCCATTTCAGTTTTACGCCTGTAGATTTTGTACTTCGTTTATTTACGGTCATTTGTTAAGGATTGCTTATACTTTTTCTTAGATTCTTTCTTTTATAAACCAGAAGAATGTCGACTAAAGTGGAGTAAATTTAAATTAAAATTTAAATATATCTAAGTCGAACTCCACAAACTTTAATAAGTGTAAAATTACAAATGGAACATGTTTCGGCAGAACACTACTGCCATCATCAGCCCTTAAAAAATATAAAAAATTATAAATAATATAATAATTATATTATATTATAATATATAATTATAATTTTTTATATTCTTTAAGGGCTGATGATATATTTAAATTTTAATTCTTTCTTTTATTTTTATTTTTTTCATAATAATTTGCAATTTTAATATAATATTTATTTTCATTTATCTATCAAATGAGTAAGTGCTAATTTTTCAGGGAAACTTCACAGAAAATTCCATGATTCTTTCAGGATTTTTAAAGGAAATGTGGAAATAATATTCCATAACGAACAAATTTTCAAGGTTTTCCAAGTGTCTAGAAATCTGAGTTGTTTGGGGTCACATAAAAATTTCCAAACAGTGCTGAACATTTGAAAAGGTCGTGTTAGCGATGTCGGACCGATACGAGCTGTCAGAATCAACTGCCACAAACAAAAGCGTTTGGCGTTAAATTTCCCATAACAGTTTGACAAGTTTAGTTCTCCAAACTGGGAATAAACGCGGAAACGTTTCCCCACAACACAAGCACATCAAAAACATATTTAGAGCCGTTTTACAATTAACCCCGTAAGTAAATCGCGGAAGAAACTTTGTTCCGACGAGGGTGAGGAGTTGTTTAGAAAATTTGTGTTTATTGTGGTTGTTCTCGAGTTGAGAGTCGAGAGAGAAAACTTCTCGTTGTTCTCGGGGTAAACGATTGAGTGTACTTGGAAACCACTTGGAAATTTCCAATAAGCTCGTCGCCTCTTACTTCTTAATTTTGCACTGCTCGGATCTGGGCTACATTGTGTTCGACGAACACTTGAGAGGGCGGAAGGATGGGAAAGAACAAGAATGGATTAAAAACATAGATTTCGTTTTAAAATGAGCTGGGTTGTCCATATTTTCTTGTTAACTTGGTCACCGATAGTAGGTATTCTTAACGGCTCTCACTGACAGAAATTGAAAATTTTATGTGTTCAGAAATCATCCATCCCTATTTGTGTGATCGCACATTTCAAAAACGTACTCTCTAGGCAAACGTTCCGCCCCGGACCAGCACCACATTTCACAGATATGCGTGCAAAATCCGTCCGTTTCGTTTCGCACACATAGTTGGAATTTCAACATCGCGTCGCGTCGTCGCGAAATTTCGTCCTTTGGAATCGTAACAATGTTGTAACGACGGCAAAAAGCGTACGTGCCGCTATATCATGTCTTTCTCCCTTGAGCACCAGATCATCATACGTTTGTGACGTCGGTTGGGCGACTATAAAAGCACCCGCCGATCTGAAATAAAAGGGAAAATATCGCGGAAGCCGTATTTCATCTTGGGCTGCTTTCGCGGATGTGCAGAATGATATGTTTGTTACAATGTAGAGTTATTGTCTGAAGAAAATCAAAATTGAGTAAAAAGTACATTTAGGTGACTGACTGAACGCAAACGCAATCTAATCCCAAAACCCCACCACTCTCTACACTCTACGTCCGACGTGACTACCTTATGAAGTATTAAAAAAAATTGACAACCAAAAGTAATCAGATACAAAGAGGCTATGCTACATCTAGATCATGGTCTCCCACGGTAAACTGCTTATTTTACCCGCCTGTTCCCTACGCTCAGCTCCTACTTTTTCGTTCGGGTGTGGTCCACGTCCGGGAGGCCTTCGGCAAGCAAATTATCCAATCTATTATCCGCGGAAGGTAATTAAGATTTACACAAATGCATAACAGATTATCATCGTGTATGTGTGCACACATCTGCATAAATCAATCATCGAGGAAGAGAAACCTCGGGATGGATGCGCGGGTATTTATCAAAAGCTCGTTTGGTAGAAATGGATGAGCGAGAAGCTCTACCACACGGGATGATTCTATCATTTTTCGCTGAAATGGATGGATGCTTGCAGTTTCGTATTTAGTGTCTGTCTTGAGTTGTTGCCTTTATGCATGAGGCGGATGGAAAGCGGGAAGATAAATTGGTTGGGAGTTTAGAAGATTAGAAACAATGCAATTTAAGACAGTAATAATAGCCAAGTATAAAAGCTATCCTTATCGTCGATAAAAAAATGTTACGAATCTGGAAACAACTAAACTGTAGATAAAGTAATGTTTTTTTCACTACTAGCTGTAGAATCTATCATTATATAGTTTGTAGAGGATGTGTGAAATTGTTTTTCTTTCCTAGTAGTTAATAATCATTTAATTATTGACTAGTAGTTAATAATGAAGAGACGCGGTACTTCAAGCGAAATGCATATCGTTTATTTATTTTATCCAACGATTTTGAATATATTATGAAGTCTACAAAACACTAGTGGACTTATGAACGCATAATTAAAATGTTATATTTGTCATAGCAACCACATAAGAAGCAGTTCATAAGCTACCAGCTTTTAACGCTATAAAATTTTTGGGTTTTGATATTGTTTTAAGAACTGTTACAGAAGGAGGTGTTAGATAAAACTATGTATTACAGTCGTGCCTTCTAACAGCAAATAAGTCACTCAAGAAAAATGAGTCCACTCGAGAAAGCTCTCGTGGCTAAACATTTTTTTCGTGACTTATTTGTCTCATAAGACACTTGTATAATAATGTGTGTATTGATTAACTGCAATTCATGTAAAAAAAAAACAAATAACGAAGTTAAACTATTACGAGCGACAGGTGCAATGCATTGTGCAATTCTGCATGAAAATCCTGTCTTGGACTGAGAAATGTCAGTCTCAAAAATACATAACCTCAAATTCGTTCCGACCTTTCGCATTATTATGATTATTATTTGAAGAAAAATTAAACAAATAGGCTTTTTTTGGCCTCGCATTATTATTATATAATAAATTATAATAAAATAGGTTGGCTAAGAAAAATCTCTTCGCAACCTTGGTGTATAATTACTACATATTTATATACCCTATGTAAAAACAGGTATATTTGACGAGTGTGGACGGTTTATTTGTTTCCGAAAATTATTCATATGTAGCGGGTTGCAGAGACCGACAAAATTCGGGACGAATATCTGAGAACGTCTCGTCCTGTCTTATAAATTATGTATACAAAATGACCAATTAAGCCATGAATAGTTGTCAATTATGCAGTTTATAAAAAAAATGTTTTGATGAGAAAACCTGCATAGCTTTTCAATATTTCACCATTAACACGAATAACTACGAATGTATGGATTTGATATTTTGGCCCAACATGCCCCCAAATATTTTGCTGAATGCTACGAAAGTTGTTTCTAGAAGGCGTCGATAATATAATTAAAATTTAAATATATCTATGTCGAACTCCACAAACTTTAATAACTGTAAGATTACTAATGGTACATGTTTCGGCAGAATACTTCTGCCATCATCAGCCCTAATTTAACAAGAGATTAATGATACAATTGATGAATTACAAGAGGGGTTCTTACCTTAAAGAATATAAAAAAATTATGACATTGACGTAATTTTGAATTAAATTTGACGTTTTCAAAGGGTTACATGATTTTTAAAAGATTTCGTAAAAACAACATTTTATAAATGTAAAAATTAAAAATGGATCAAAGAGAATCTGGTAAGTTTGTTTGAGTGAAAAATTAAAATAGTGAATTAATAATGGGATTATTGAAGTTATTCTGTTCATTTAAACAAGATCTGTTTTCCAGTTTCAAGGCTTTCCTTATTTCCAAAGTCTCGAGAAAATCTAATTTCCGGCCTTTATTGCATTTATGAATCAATTTTGAATTTGATGGTGAAAAACTATGTTTCGTTATTAATATATGATTGGCGAAAGAAGAAGGTGTTGATGGTGGAGGATCAAGATCTGTGTTGTTATAGATGTGCCTGAAATGTTCTTTAATACGGTCTGATATTTTGCGACCTGTCTGACCTATGTAGAATGACTCACAAGTAGAGCAGCTTAATTTGTATACACCTGATGATGATTTGTAATCTAATGGATCTTTATTTTTAATAAAAAATCTGGATAAGTTGTTATCTGTTTTAAATGAAACTTTAAAACCGTTTTTCTTAAGTATTTTAGAACATTTCTCTGAGACGACGCCAAAATATGTTAATGAATTTGAAAAGGAAATTGTTTCTGAAGGATTTTTAACCAAGTAGTGTGTGTATTTGAATTTGTTACAGTATCTATAGTATAATTTATTTATAGTTTTTAAAGAATATCCATTATTTGAAGATAAAGATCATTTTCTCTTTTGGTACAGATATGTAGATGACATAATTGTTTTATTCAAAGGATCTGATTCTGAACTTGATAACGCACTCAGCAACTTAAATTCATTAAACCAATCCATTAAATTCACCGTTGAAATTGAAATCAATTCCCAAATCCCCTTTTTAGACTTGTTAATCACTAGAAATAATAATACTTTTGAATTTGACATTTATAGAAAACCTAGTATCACAGATTGCGTAATACCTTTTGACTTTTGTCACCCTGTTTCCCATAAATTTGCAGCTTTTCATTCCTTTTTCCACCGATTATTTTCTATACCACTATCAGATTCATCTTTTCAAACAGAACTTAATAACATTAAACAAATCGCTTCAAATAATGGAT
Organism: Diaperis boleti; assembly: GCA_963583935.1. Lineage (NCBI taxonomy): Eukaryota > Metazoa > Arthropoda > Insecta > Coleoptera > Tenebrionidae > Diaperis > Diaperis boleti. Next base: position 35,257,606 of record OY757245.1, on the reverse strand, counting down.
ATTCTTTAAAAACTATAAATAAATTATACTATAGATACTGTAACAAATTCAAATACACACACTACTTGGTTAAAAATCCTTCAGAAACAATTTCCTTTTCAAATTCATTAACATATTTTGGCGTCGTCTCAGAGAAATGTTCTAAAATACTTAAGAAAAACGGTTTTAAAGTTTCATTTAAAACAGATAACAACTTATCCAGATTTTTTATTAAAAATAAAGATCCATTAGATTACAAATCATCATCAGGTGTATACAAATTAAGCTGCTCTACTTGTGAGTCATTCTACATAGGTCAGACAGGTCGCAAAATATCAGACCGTATTAAAGAACATTTCAGGCACATCTATAACAACACAGATCTTGATCCTCCACCATCAACACCTTCTTCTTTCGCCAATCATATATTAATAACGAAACATAGTTTTTCACCATCAAATTCAAAATTGATTCATAAATGCAATAAAGGCCGGAAATTAGATTTTCTCGAGACTTTGGAAATAAGGAAAGCCTTGAAACTGGAAAACAGATCTTGTTTAAATGAACAGAATAACTTCAATAATCCCATTATTAATTCACTATTTTAATTTTTCACTCAAACAAACTTACCAGATTCTCTTTGATCCATTTTTAATTTTTACATTTATAAAATGTTGTTTTTACGAAATCTTTTAAAAATCATGTAACCCTTTGAAAACGTCAAATTTAATTCAAAATTACGTCAATGTCATAATTTTTTTTATATTCTTTAAGGTAAGAACCCCTCTTGTAATTCATCAATTGTATCATTAATCTCTTGTTAAATTAGGGCTGATGATGGCAGAAGTATTCTGCCGAAACATGTACCATTAGTAATCTTACAGTTATTAAAGTTTGTGGAGTTCGACATAGATATATTTAAATTTTAATTTAAATTTACTCCACTTGGATTTAAGAACATTCTTCTTGTTGATAATATAATTATTATAATTTTATTCTGTTCTTAAGTTATTTGTTTTTATTGTTTTTTTTTTAAAAAATTTAATTCAAAATTACGTCAATGTCATAATTTTTTATATTCTTTAAGGGCTGATGATGGCAGAAGTATTCTGCCGAAACATGTACCATTAGTAATCTTACAGTTATTAAAGTTTGTGGAGTTCGACATAGATATATTTAAATTTTAATTGTTTTTTTTGTTCAAAATAAATTTTCTTCTTTTCCTATACAGTCTCCATATTTCGAAAAATATTCTCTATAAGGATAAATAGAAAAATATATACAGTGCAATTTGAAAAAAACGCTGACTGTCATCTGTCAAAAATTAAATTATTTAGAAAAGAATGTGATGAAGTGTTTCTAAACCGATTTCACTTGAGGTATCGGGTTAAAAATAACCAAGATACAACATCAAAGGTTTTTTATCAGTTACCCTGTATATAAACTTGTAAAGAGTGTTACTAACAACATTGTTATTTTATTTTGTGCTCAATTGTATCGAATACAAATTTCTGAAACAAGCAAATGTGCTATATGAAGCTCCAGACAACAATACGTGACACGCAGCAAAAGAAGCTCTCACAAGAATTAATTTCCAAAGCAGCCAAGACAATAAAAATGCTAATGTAGGAACAGAATATTGTGTAGAACATGTGTACGCACTTCGCAGAAGAATGGAAAATAAAATCTGAATGCATTCAGTATTCATTGGTGAGGTAATTGACATTGTGGAACAATATGTCAACGGACGGAAACTACGTGATTCGCAAAGCAAGTGAAAATTAACACCAAATGGGGAAATATCGGTTAACAATGCTTAATTATTTGTATAGTTGGTTGGGTATAACAGTGATTTTTCCACCTGGATTTTTGTGTTTATTTCGTTTTATTCTAACCCCTTCTCAAAGAAACTAAAGAAAAAGAAGTAATTGAAGAAAGAAAGAAGGACCTAAAGGTGACAGCATGTGAAAGTTGGTAAAAAAAATGGTTTTAGTACATATACATATTCATACCGCACAAAAATTCGTGAATGGTTTTTCAGATCATTTTTAACTAATAGTATATTATGATACGAGTTTTATAAGAAGCATTTTGTCGCACGCACGGGTTTAGGGCACGACGAGCGTAGCGAGGAGTGCCCTAAAAGAGTAAGTGCGACAAAATGCCTTATAAACGAGTTATCATAGAGTATTTTTTCTACTTTGCCACTTTTTTATACGAAATAATCAAATTTCACAATCTAGGGAATTTCGGGGCGGTTGGCCACATTTGCGAGGTGCATGGAACTAAGATAGAAGAGGAAACTACATTGGCGTTTTTATTGTGAAGCCATTTAACCAAACGGAAGAATGACCAATATTGCCAGATCGAAAAAGTAATTTGTTAAAATTGATTCATCAGGGTTTTAAAAATCCTTTTTAAATAATGCATACTAAACCATGTATGAATTATTAACTGTATATAAGGATATCAAACCGTTTACATCAAAATTTTAGTATCATTTCCATACCAAACAGTGCGATATAGCACAAGCTGACAACTCTGTAAATGCTTGGGTCTAAACATTCAATATGGGAACCGGTGGGAGTTTGATTTCACGCAGTGGCGTCGGTACGTGACTTGGTGGAGTTGGAAATCATAATAAATAAATTACAATTAAAAATTTAAGTGAGCACTGGATAATTTGTAAATACGTTTTCCAGACTTGCAAATAATTTAGATAGAGTAAAGATCTGGTTTGAGATTTTCTTTTTAATCTTATTATGCCGAAGAAACCGAAAGTACAGTTTATTATGCTACGCCACTGGCGGCCTGCTTGGGGAAAAATAACAACACTGTCCCCACTCTCCGCTCTTATTCGGCTTCAAAACAAATAATACCAATAGCTTGGCTTTGTTTTCTCCTCTTATATTATACCTCCATGGCGATGTGCATTAACGGCGGCTATGAAAAGGAATTAATTTGAAACATCAATAAATGATTCTGGGTGACTGTCGGATAAACGACCCAAAAAACTGCAAGATTTTCTATAGGAATGATCATACCAAAATATTCTACACATTTTTATTGAGGTACGGATGAACACGATGCGGTTGTTCTGAATATTTTAAAACAACACAAAATCTGCACAAAAGTTTGACGTTTTGAGGTTGTGAAATCTCCCCATCCAGAAAATTTTTGGAATCAAATCCCGCCGCACAAACAAGTGGACCCCCTTATCCGCGTCATCACTGACCGGAGACACAAACACCTTCAAACATCACAATCATTATAGTGGCATCACAGTCTTTGGCAAGCGCTATCAGTGTACTTCACAGGTGTACTTGTTTGTGTTACCAGCTTGACCATCACCAGGCAACAAAATTTCTCAAGTGCCCCAAAAGCACGTGAAGCCACCAAACAAGTGCCAACAATATAGTAATGCCAATTCTCATCAACAGCTGTTGCTGTTGTTCCCTCTGCCAGCCACTTGGAGTTGACACCTTGACAGCGAAGTATTATGGGTTAGGATTGCCCTGGGATTTCAAAGTTTGCCAATATTAAAAAAATAAATTATAATATTGTTAGTAGAATTATTATAACACCGTTTTTGTATATTATGACACCCAAAACCGTATCGTAATAGCCTCAGTACGAACGCAAAGTAGAAAAAAAAACTGCTGTATTGAAGATTATACAGTACTAGCTGTTACCCGCGGCTTTGCCCGCGTAAGTTGGGTTTGGGTTTACTGGCACTTATATTTGGAATTGGTACAAAAACATCAAACACGGCTCTAGTTATTTTTAAGTCCAAGTGCCAATTCTCATGCCTGTCGGTCTTGAAGTCATAAAAATTTTAAGAAAAATCACTCCCAAATCTACCCTCATTTTATTCCAGTTGGTAATTTTTTTTGCAAAATCGCCAAACACGGACCAGTCTTTTTTAAAGAGAATCTAGATCCCAATTTTCACGTGTGTAACACCATTTGTTTTCCAGTTATGAGAATTCTCAGGAAAACTACCCTCCCCATTTACACTCCTGTTTCGCGGTTTGTAAATATTTTTTTGCAAAATTGTCAAACACGGGTCTAGTTATTTTTAAAGGAGAGTCCAAGTGCCAATTCTCATGCCTGTAACATTGTCGATCTTCAGATTATAAGAATTTTGAGAAAAATCATTCCAAAATCCACCCTCACCTTTTTTCGCAGTTGTATTTTTTTTATTTTTTTGGAAAATCATCAAACACGGGTCCTGTCTTCTTAAAAAGGGAATCTAGATCCCAATTTTCGCGTTTGTAACACTGTTTGTTATCCAGTTATGAGAATTCTCAGGAAAACTATTCTCCCCGTTTAAGCCCCTTTTTTGAGGTCTGTAAATATTTTTTTGCATCGGTTCAGTGGATCTAGAGATTAACTCCCCCGCCCCGTTAACCCCCTTAAAAATGGAATTTTAAAAAACCGTTTCTTAGTGAGCGCCTAGGTGGTAAAATAAGTAAGTGTGCAAAATTTCATTCCAATCGGTTAAGTGGACCCAGAGATTAGGGGGGCGGGGGGCCCGTTACCCCCCTTTGGAACGGAATTTTGAAAAACCGTTTCTTAGTGCGCGCTTACGTGGTGAAATAAGTAAGTGTGCAAAGTTTCATTGCAATGGGTTCAGTGGATACAGAGATTAACGGGGCGGGGGGGGGCCGTTACCCCCTTTTGGAATGGAATTTTTTAAAACCGTTTCTTAGTGAGCGCCTACGTGGTAAAATAAGTAAGAGTGAAAAGTTTAATTGCAATCCCTTCGATGGATCCGGAGATTTCGTGATGAGTCAGTGAGTGGTATTTGGATTTTATATATATATAGATTATACGTCAGTCACTCACGATCTCCTCTTCTTCCTAATTTTTAGAACCCATAATTATTTACCATCATTTTTCTAGACTAGCGCAGCGAAAATTCTGAAAGGGCCAACACTCGTCCTTCTCTGGGAGTCAAAATAGTTTGACTTTTCTGACAACTAATTTAATCTATCAAAAATAAGTGTAGGGGAAAATTTTTAAATTAAGTGTATAGCTAATTCCCTTTTTCGTTTTACAGTATGACATGTCTGTAAAGTTTGATATTTTTTCATCATTAAAGGTTCTCATTCACTACCAAGAAGAAATTTAAACGAAGAAGTTAATTTATTTAATTAATTTAAAACATTCTAAAGAAGTTTCTACTTCAAAAAGACACATAAAACAAAGGACCAAAGCAACAAACAGACAGAAAAACAAAGGAACAAAGAGAAACAGAAACAAAGGAATAAAAATACACACAAGAGTAACAAAAATAAAAACAGAAATAAGGATAAAAGGTTAAATAAAAACAAAAAAACCCGAACACGTAAAAGACATGTGAAAGAAAGAAATATAAAAATAAAAAAGTTAAGTAGACAAACAGAACAAATATGAAAGCAAACAGAAAGTAAGAGAAATATAAAACTACAACACAAACAAACCAAACGAAAGGAGTTTAAGAAAAAAAAATTGAGAACAATAACTGAAGAGAAGAAACGAAAGAAGTGTAAAGCAACATAAAGCAAAATATATAAAACAGCAAAAAAACCGATATAAAAATTTAAAAAAAGTTAGATTGAAGAAGTGAAATTGCAAATATGTATTAAATGAAAATGAAAGAAGCCGGAAAACAGTAGTAAACAAATACATATAGTCAGAAAATCCACAGAAAAAAATTCAGGAACCAAACAAAAAAAATTATATTATGTAAAAGGAAAAACCAAAAAGAAAGACAAATTGGTAACGAAAAGATGGAAAATATTTTATGGGTCTAATTTTTTTGTTTTTGTTTCTTTTTTCACTTTTTTTTCTTATTAATATTTTTTGATGAGAATCAATATTTTTCAAGAGGGTTAAAACAACCGGAAACTAATAAGAAAAGGCTGACAAAGAATAAAAGTTTTGTTGAACAAAAAAATGAAGTGACAAAAATTTTAAACAAAAAAATACAACAAAATATATAGAACAGAAAGTAAAGAAAGACTCCTAAGTCATACTTCAAAATTAAAACTAAGAATCAAAGGGACAGAGAAACAGACCCACAAACACAGAGACTAAAAGTCAAAACTTGAAAGACACCAAGAGAGAGAGATACCAAAAAAAAAACAAAATACATAAATAAAAAGGCAAACAAACAATAAAAGAGAGACAAAAATAAAAACTAGAAAAATAAAATAGAAACAACTAGAAATAAAGTCATAATAGACAAAAACAAGATATTATATTATTAATTAAATTTATATTATAAACAGGGTGATTCACGAAGTATAGGAATTATTTAAACCTGTGACAGTCCCTAATATGAGGAGACCTAGAAAAATATAAAAAAATTCTAACTAAAAAAAATCCTAAGATATATGGTTCTAAAATTTACGCAAAAACCGATTGAGAACCGCTAGCATGATTGAAGAACCATTAGTAAATAAACTCTTATCTCTTTGCCTAAACAAAAAACGACTTTTTGGTGGAGTGCGGTGAACGGCTGCCAATTAATTACTTTCAGTTTTACTTTGACTGTTGACGGTGCACATTAGATATTCTAAAATGCCTTTAATTTCAGACAGTGACCAATATGATTATTATTATTATGTCTATTATCATATTATGAGAAACCTGTGGAAACTCTCTGAGTGTGTAATTTATTAGCGGCCATTGGGAACATAAAACCACAAATGCAAGAAATCGGTGGTGAATCGGAATAAGTAATTTTTTCGTGTGGGGCCACATGAGACATCTTGTTTATGCCATTAAGGGCCGGTTTTTTCACCTCCAGATAAGCTTCCCGATAACTTTTATCTGGCGGATAGTGAAAAGTTGCGTCTTTTCATCGAAAGGTAGCGGTATCTGCCGTATAAATATGCACTACCAGGACCTTATTTTATCGGCTACTTTTTCGGCCGATAAACCCCTTATCCGGCAGTTTAACCTACCATTTTAAAACCTACAATCAAATAACCTCTAAATATCCACGAACTTTACGAAAATTAGATAATGACAAATCACAAGCTTGATTATTTTGACATTATTATTGGTAGGCGATAGCGGATACCCACAAAGAACATATTTATTCACCCCTATAGCAAATCCAGTAGAAGCAGCTAAAAATTTATACAATGGGTCGCAATAACGAACTCGAAATAAATATTATAAGAGAATGTTTGGTACTTTATTTTGGAGACTTGTTGGAGCAAGGCGGTTATTTGTATGAATAGCAATGTGTTAGGTATCAATAGTTTCATTCGTTTCTCTTCCAACTTGCTCTTTTGCACTTTTCCCATAATTAATATTGCTTAATTCGCTGGTCAAAAAATAACAAACAAACTGTCACACTGTTAAATTTTAGGTTATGTTGTCAAAACTGTTGCAAAGAATGTTGCAAAAATTGTTCTCATTTTATCACACTACTTCGATATAAGTCTCTCTTTATCGCTACAATTTTATCTTCTTGGTAGTTATCGGGCACCAACCTGCAGATAAGGAGCAATGAAAAGACTGAAATGACTTATCTTACGGGTAAAAGCTGCAGATATGTTTATCTGCAAGATACGTATCTGAAACTTTATCTGATAGTTGAAAAGACCGGCCCTAACACCGAAAGATTGTGGGGTTGCATCTGCGAAATGCCCAGGGCTGTCGTCATTTCGAACAATTTTTATAAATGGTACGTTAGCTTAGGTGAGTCTTTATGTTTTTCACTTGAAAGCAAAAGTGGTTTTTGTCTGTCCAAAAGGGTTTATCAATAAAGACTGAGATGTTTATAATAGTTTGTTTAGTGGTAAGTTTTTTGTCCCAAATAAATCCAGCGACTATCAAAATGCTTTGAGGCATCGTTGGTTGCCATTAATTTTTTAACTTTACATTAAACGTTTTTTTAATACCCTCAAAACTACGTTTAGGGACTAAATAATTTGAGGTCTAAACATCTAATATACTTCGTGAATTACCCTGTATATTATACAATATATAAATTATAAATGAGATAAGAGAAAATAAACAGCACCTAAATGATGATAATAATAATTCACTAATAATAAGGAACGCCATCGAACCCAAAATATACTTACAATTTATTTAAATGTATTTTTCGGTTCATTGTCTAAAAACTATATTGTCAACCAAAATACAGAGTTTAGAATAGATTTCGGGGCAATAATTTTACGTGTAAAAATAAAAACCTGAAAATATTGGCACGCATAATTATTTTAAAACAAAACTTTTTAGATAAAAGTTGTAAGGAATATAAAGAAGTACCTAAACCCAGAATTATTTATTTTACAGTGGTTTCAAGTGTAAAAAAAACAGAGAAAAAAGAAGTGAATACATTTAATGAAACTTTTCTTTCTTGTTTTACTGCTCTACCAAAAGCTGTTATAAAAGAACTAAAAATGGATTTAGGAAGTATATTTTATCAGCATTTGTATTTAACGTTTTGCAACATATAAAATAATAGTAGTTTATTATACGAGTTCCTGTGTAAATTGGACGCTTTATGCCACAAGGGGTTTATAAAAGCACGAGTGAAGCGAGTGCTTTTGTGAACCCCGAGTGGCGTAAAGCGTTCATTCTACACAGGAACGAGTGTAATACAACGTTTTATCGTTCGACACAACCCCGGAAAGCCTTTAAATTACTTAAAATCAATAAAAATAGTTTGACGTTTATCTGTCATTTTCATTATTTCATGACAGAGTGTTTACACAACCGAAAATTTGAAAATTCTGACAGTGTCGAACGATAAAATATATTATATACTGTCTTATATTCTGTGGTCTTGCACTGAAGTAATTAGGAGAACCAATATTCTAAGATCTCTGTTTTTACATAGTGTGTAAGAGAAATAGGTATCAAAATTTTAACCAGAACTTGACAAGAGCAACAAAATTTATATCTACCATTTTTCAGAAAACTAGGAAGCATTTTTCCCCCTACCAATTCACGAACCGCATATGGATATTTATTTTAACTTGACCTACTGAGAATCAATTGTTTTGTCCAGAAAAACTCGGCCTGCTTATTAACATTCTAGTTTTTTTGCAAAGTCCCGTACGTTACCTAAAATCAGTTTGTTTGACATTCTTAGCACGTTTAATGACCATGCTGCCTTTTGTAATTCAATTTTAATCATGTGTAGTGTTCATCTAATTTCATTAATATAATAATAATAACAATAATAATAATAATAATCTTTATTAACCATTAGGTACAGATGTACATAGGCATTGTCATAGTCATACATTAACAAATACACATAATAATGTAACAAATACACTTAAAAAATTGGACATAGAAATTTAACATTAGTTACGTAGCTCATTGAGACTGTAGTACTCCATATTTACTAGGTAATCTTTTAGATTGCGTTTAAACCTGATATTGTCGCGGACAGTAGTTATGCCAATAGGCAAGGAGTTATAGATCTGCACCGCTCTACAATATGGACCATTCCCAGAGCAAGTGGTGTTATGTTTGGGGGTACTCAGATAAGCATTGCCTCTTGTTGTCATACTTGAATAGTAATCCCTATTTGTTGGGAATTTACACTGATTCTCTCTCACATACATGACTAGTTTGAACATATAAAGAGATGTTACTGTCAATATATTAAAGCTTTTAAAAAATGATCTACAGGACTGTCTGACTGGTAATCCGAGAATAGTTCTTAAGATTCTCTTCTGGGCTACAAAGACCTTCCTCCAATCAGACGATGTGTACCAGAACATGATGCCATAAGAAATCACCGACTGGATGTATGCAAAATAAAATTGTTTGATGGTCGTAATGGACAGTTCCTCCTTGAGAACACGTATCACATGGCAGGCTGTATTTATTCTACTCACTAGTTTTGCTATGTGGTCAGAGAAATGCAATTTGCTGTCCAGCGTCAGCCCTAGGAATTTGAATTCTTTAGTTTGCTGAATTTGTGTATCACCGGTCGTGATGTAACCAGTGTTCTTAAAAGGTAGTAGGCCTGTTTTTTGCACATTCAATAGAAGACAATTTCGCCCGCAATACTTCGCCATCTGATCGATGACTGTAAGTGTAGTCTGAGAGAGTATTGAGACGCTAGCTGGTAGATATTACCGTTAACAATATGTTCGTGTAAGTCATTTACGTATAACAGAAATAACAAGGGCCCAAGGATGGATCCTTGTGGTACTCCCTGTTTCATTTGATATGTTTCAGACTTCTCGGTTGTAACAACATTGTTAACAGTGGACGTTAGAAAGATCTGTTGACTCCTCCCCGATAAATATGACGCAATAAGGAGATTAGCATGTCCTCGGATACCGTATTTCTCTAGTTTATGGAGTAATATGCAGTGTTTGATCGTGTCGAACGCTTTTGATAGGTCGAAAAAAACTCCCGCACATTTTTTGTGATCGTCTAAACCGGATAGTATTGAATTCATAAAATCGAATAAGGCGGTCTCAGTATTTCGGTTAGGTACATAGCCGTGATGTGTTGGCGAAATTATTTTATTATGTCGAATAAAGTGGAGTAACTTATTGTAAATGATTCTTTCAAAAATCTTCGAGAGCGATGGCAAGATTGATATAGGCCTGTAATTACCAATATCTTCTTTACCACCTTTTTTATGAATGGGGATCACCTTCGCTACCTTCAGTTCATTCGGAAAGTATCCGTCTAGTAAGCACTGATTTATTATCTCAGTTAAGGGTCCGCTTATAGGATCACAAACCTTTTTTATCACGGTTATTGGAATCTCATCTACTCCACTAGCATACTTGTTGGGTAATGTATTTATGACTTTTTTAACTTCGTCTACGGTAACCGGACTAAGATAGAGTGTGTTATTGAAGGATTTTTTAGTAACTGTGTGTTGGTCACACACACCGGCGTTGTTTGTACAATCCGATTTTTGAAATACCCTCATGAATTTATTAGCAAGTGACACAGGGTCAGTAATGCTAGCGCCATTATTGTCTTTTATTGAATAGCCATCCTTACAATCTCTTTGCTGTGTGAATTTTTTAAAAATTGCAAATGTAGTTTTTGTTTTGTTGTTCGAGTTATTGATTAGAGCATGATTCTGTTGTTGTTTGCATTCTTTCAGAAATTTATTAAAATGTTTTTTTTTCTAACTTTAACTTGCTTAGTATAAGTTGTGATTTAGTATTTGTAAACATTACATAGAGGTCATGTATATAGGTGGACCACAATTTAACATAAGGATTCTTAATTTTTTTGCACGTATTTTTGACTACTGGCTTTATCACTTGGGGATAACAAATCTCAAATTGGTGTCTAAATATTTTGTAAAGTGAACTAGTCTTGAAGAAGGATACGAAGAAGACCCGAAACGTCGCCAGAACACTAATTTATTTAATTTTTCTTTATTTCATAGTAACTTGTCCATGTAAAACCCATTACCATTATGGTCGCACTCAGGATGTTGGGTGTACTCTGGGTTCTCCGGTAGATACTAATGCGCTGGTCTTGTCATCCATCTCCATTGTAGTCGCAGTATCCTCTACTGATGCCACCGACGGCTTCCTTGCACCACTCAAGCCAGCAGGCAAAGCTGTCAAACTCCCGCCCGAATTGACAAACATATTGCCGAGTAACACCGCTTTGAACGACACAAAAGAATCAAGTCGCGCGTAACCCGACACCATTCCTATCTGCAAACGTCACATGCATAATAAATTTCTCGCTTCTTTCCTCTTTACTAAAATTAGCAGTGGTATGGTACGGTTGCAAAAATATAAGCAGTTAAAATATAGCAAGCGTTCGTTACATTTAATTTTAGCGAGTTACCCCAAATAACCGATTTTAACGACGTTTAACGTCAAAAATGACTAATCAAGCAGTGGATTAGATAAGTGGGCAGAAATTAACATAAAATTAAATCATTTATCGAACAGAAATTGAAGCCTGTATAACAGGTTGTCTACCCGCAATGTGACTTTAATTTGTGATGTCTTCGCATTCTGGCCTGTCTTACATATTACAACTTAGTAATCATGGCCCCATTAAAGCCATTAAGTCAAATTAAAAGTAATTAATAACCCCTGCAAAAATAATATTCATGTCCAGTTTTATACTGACAAACGAGCTCGCATCAATTTTTTCAAAAGCTCTCACACCTGACGCACTGAAAAAGCGCTCACTTTCACCGGTCCAGACACCAGACGACTAAAAACCCCACCTGCTTATTGCATATTGTATTTTATTGCGATTGCATAGTTGCATGTAATTACGTTGTATTTTACTTATATGTTTAATAATCAACTCGTTTTATCGTTGCATTAAAGTCGCGTTTTATAGTGGTCACCCCATAAAATCGACCGGTTTTTATAATCACCACGACTACTTTATACTAATTTCTTTCGGACAACATTAGTAGGCGATTTTTTCCATCCGAGAGGTGCGTGATTTCGCCATATGCGACTCGTTTATACGCTCATAATCGGATGAATTATTGTGTAAAACGTACAAACACAATCCAGTCGAGCTTATGGCGTAAACAAATAGTCGATATACAGAAACAGAGTGTAATTGCGACGACGGACGTGAATTGATTGCCTTTGCTGCTTTTGATTAACAACTGAATGGAAGGAGGGAGTTTTCTGATTGTCTTGTTCGGTCGTAATGGTTCTAGTGATAGTGACCGGTAAGAAGCTGCGGAAAGATACGTCGTTGATGAAGATGTTGGTGATGTTAATAGTTCATTATGGAGTCCCACGCTCTCTTGCTTTACGAGCTGGTTCTGATCAATTTACAATGCTATGCGAGAGGGTTTTTAATCTGAGAACGAAGAAGTAACGTAGAGACTTAATCCGGTGTCGTTGTAAATCACAGGTGTAATGGCCAGTTGTACACAAGTCAATCAAACATCTACGGACCCTTTGTACATTATTTTTTAGAAAATCCCACTCTGGCGCATCCACCATTTTTGCAGTAGTGTTCAAGAAAAATAATTAGAAAAGAGTCCTGAACGTGACGTTTTTTGCAATAGATATGGGCGATATTTTCTATATTATATTTTTCTACTTCTCTATAAGATGTAAAATCCAGTAATGAGTTATAATCCACTTTTAATAGTAGGTGTTGGATAATAGTATATTTCAAAGGAAATTAAGGTAAGATTTGCAGATCGCGGGCAAAGTTTATAAACCCGTAGGCGAGGTTTGTAATTGCCCAAGGTTTACCAGAGTACTTTCTTAACAAGGTTTGAATACTATTTTTTTTCCTACCGGCACAACTTCGTTGTAAAAAAGTAAAACAAAATGGTTATAATTAGTAATTTGTTTCATTAACTTGTCATCGCATTTGTGAAATTTGTTATAAAAATGTTTGAAAACTGAGGAAAGTAATCTATTGAAAATGTATTGTTTTTTCAATTTCGCACCTAGGGGTGAAAGTTAAATTTTCGTACCCCACATGAGGTACCCAAAACCTACATTTCTAACCGGTAGTGAAAAAAAGTTATTTGATTGTGAGTAGATTACATACAAAAACAAAAACAACCATGGCGATGTATCTACAGTTTTTTTATTTTTTTTTTTAATATTCCAAAGTGGCGCATCCATCAATTTATCCATGTAAATCCGACAGCATAATGGTGAAAATCAATGTGTGAAAATGACACCTAGTTTTTTCCTATTTTTCTCTACGCCTTCTAAATACATATTTTATGTATTTAAAATTTTATTCATCTTGATCTAAGACAACTAACTGTCTGATTAACTGACGAACTACTTAAAGGGATCTAAGAGTATATCAATAACCCTAACTGATAAGGGATTTTTAATACAACAGGGACAAAGTAAACCCAGACAAGAGGAAGGAAAGACTGTACTGTTAAAATTGCCAAAACACTGAAAAGAGATTAGAAGATTATCAAAATAAAATCAAAACCTAAAAAAGAAGAGAATGAAAAAAATTTCATGGAAGACTGAGAAAAGACACAAGGAAAGAGAAAATACCAAAAAATCACTGTATGCACAAAAGGATTTTATATTCTTTGTTATTATCTAAATAATTAAAATTTAAATATATCTAAGTCGAACTCCACAAACTTTAATAACTTAAGGGCTGATGATGGCAGAAGTGTTCTGCCGAAACATGTTCCATTAGTAATTTTACAGTTATTAAAGTTTGTGGAGTTCGACTTAGATATATTTAAATTTTAATTTAAATTTACTCCACCTGGATTTAAGAACATTCTTCTGGTTTATCTAAATAATGTTAGGTAGGTCGCTCAGATCCATTAGTACTCCCTTAGATATTTCAGAGTTATTTTGTTATTTAGCTTTTTCATATTTTTAAGCGTCTTAATTTTTTATTTTATCGATTCCTGATATTCTTCAGATTTTTAACCTTTTACAGTTACACAGTTTTACAGTTCTTCCGGTTCTTAAAGTTATTTAGCTATTTTAGATTCTTTGGTCCTTTAGGTGTTCCCATTTTTTATGTTTTCAATTTCTTCAGGCGCTTCTAATTCTTTGGTTTCTTCGGATATTCAGTTTTTTTTTTGTTAAATTAAATTATCTTCAAGTTTCTTCAGATCGCTCATTTCAAATTCTGGATATTGTCCAAACTTTTCACATACTTCCACGTTCTTTAATTTTTCGTTACCTGCATCACATTTTTCAGGTTCTTTTAGTTTAGGTGGCAGTACGATAGTGAGAGAAATAAATCTAGTAGAGTGGTAATGTGAACATCGTAGCCTACCTAGGATATACATTCTGAAAAAGTAGGGATGAACTCCTGCCGTAATGGCTCGGTCAACCGACCTCCTCGGGACCTATCTATAAGAGAGCAAAAAAATAAGGAAAGAATTTTATTATCCAGGTTTCTCAGGTTCCTCAGATTTGAAAGTCATAAGACTGAAGAAGACTTGATGCGGTCTAAAAGGAATGAGCAAAAATATGAAATAATGACGGAAAAGGACCCGAAAACGATCTAGAAGTTTCAAAAATATTGCAAGAAAAAATAAAACAGATGAAGAAAGCGGTCGTCCATTAATGACGTGAGCTTAAAATGGGGGGGAGGGGTCCAGTAAAATCTCATCAAATCTCATCTAAAGGGAGCAGGGGGTCATTGAAAATCTCACGCCAACTTCTGACATTAATACATTGAATTAAAAAAAAAACATAAAACTTATTATTTTACTTTTTTAAAGGTTTTCTATTTTGTCCGCAAACAATTTTTTTATTACAATAGCAATCTAGTATCAAATATCTTTTATGTGTGGGATTCCCCGAATTGAGACAATTGCGGGACAATTTATTTACCAGACTCTTTTCGTGGAAATCCTCGCGGCGTTAAAAAATCTTTCAACGAACAATACAGAACGCCCATGCCCATGGAGTAAGTAAACAATTAGAGAAGGTAGTCTATTTTTATTGTTATGTAATTTAAATAAATTTGTTATAGTGTCCCTTAAACGCGCTATTATGTTTCCCCATTATATTCCATCAGTATTAACGCTTAGGTATTTAGTGGTATTTAGCAAAATACAATTATTTAAAAAATTGTAAGGGATAAATCTCAGGTAAAGGGGGGGGTTCACCAAATCTCACCAAACCTCATCAAGGGGGAGGGAGGGGTCCAAATTAACAGAAAAACACCTCACGTAATTAATGGACGGCCCCAAAGGCTAAACAAATACTAACAATTAACTGGAAGAAGACACTAAAACAAAACTGATATAATTAGTTGAAAAACAAAGCGCCTAAAAAATGTCTCAAAAAAGAAAAAACTACGAAATGAGTTCTTTTCAATCTCTTTTGAGCCTCCCTTTCTAATTATCTTGGGAGTTTCTTCTTAGCCTTTTCTCATCTAATTTTCATTAGTTTTTAATTTTTTCAATCTCCTTGCAGAGTCCTCGATCCCTTTTTGGTTTTTCTTCGATCTCTTGTAAGTATTTCTTTGGCCTCTTTCAGTATCTTCTTGAATTTTCTTGGTATCTTTGAGACTTGCGCAACCATGTGTATTCAGTATTCTTTTAGATTATTTTCTGTTTTGAACTACAATTTAGCCCCGTTTGGGGTTTAATCTAATTTTTTTAAAACTACGTCTTCTAATTTTTTTCAGTATGGTTTCAGTGAATAAGTCGAAATACAACAAAGAAGTGTAACGCACAGCTGTAGAGGAATTTTAATTATGAATGTAATGAAAAAAGACCGTGAAATCAAAGTACCTAAAAATGGTACAACGTTTGTGTACGCTACGAATCCTCTGTAGGATGTTTTCGGTCTTCCTATCATCTCATGATGGATAACCACTGACATCTACAAGATTAGATGAACAAATGTATATTGAGGTAATCGCAATTTTAATTTATTCTTGGACCTAACCGAAGTTTGCGGAAATTGTAATGAGTCTGTTTTACCTTGATCGATTTGGTTCAGATCGGGAGATTCTGGTGTTGTTGTTGTCGGCAAAAAACTTTGTCAAAATCACTTGCTTGGTGAAATTATCGTAGTATTCATACTCTATGCATTATGTTTATGTTACAGAAGAAAGGTTAAATTACGTTGAATTTATATGAAATTTCTGTGCTAACTTATATTTTGGTTAACGAAACTCCCAGTGAAAAGATGTATAATACATAATATGTACAAAAACTAATCAGCGACATGAAGCTGAAAAATTGTGCTTCAGTCTCTCTGATAGTCTCCCTCACGTTTCTCAATATTCTTTCAGTATTTTTTCAGCCTCTTAACCCTCTTTGTATTGTCTCCTTCCTCAGACTATTTTGTCTTTTTGTATTTTTTTGCTTCCTTTCAACCTTTAGCCGCAGTCATTTAAAATTACCAATAAAAATTATAAAAATAGTCTAAATGGAAACTGTCCCTTCCTCTGACCTGCATTAGTTCCCTATTAATTATTCTAGTACTTTAACTTCAGCATCCCTATTTCATCTTCCCTATAACACCATGGAAGTTACCAGAAACAAGATGTTTCCGATCGAAATTCAACAAGTGTCGTAACGCGCCATCCATCACCGGCCACCCTGTAGCCGCCTCCGTAAAAAACGCGGAATTTTATCGCGCGGTTTCCGGGCCAGCGGCTTCCCAACCTCGACATTTATTTATTATACTTATGAGCGAATAAACGACTCGTTCATTTGTTGGCCAGGAGTTAATGAAGATTACAGCACGCCGCCATAAATTAACCCCACCAGACACCTGTTTGCATCTTCGACCTTCCGTGTACTTGCTCGATAAATGTCTGTTAGGAATATTAGAAAATTGCCTGCCACAAGGGTTCCAGAAATATATTCAGCATTTTCACTCAGCTGGGAATTTAGGATTTTTTTTAATTTCTGAAACAGTATTGCTTTTTATTTTGAAATTTTACTTCGGTATGTGCAACTGTTACAGAACTCGCATACGGGGAGCTGCTGTAATCTGCACTGTGATCGGATTTTCAGTTTTTTAAGCGTAGTTGGTTCGTTTTTTAGTTATAATTTTTAATAACTATCATACTGATTATAACGAAATCTAGTTCAGATAATAGTACTTTTTCAACCGATTATGTATAATAAATTTTTGTTTTATATTGATTCTAGCTAAAGCTAGAGAGCAGGCTTTATCGGTGAAGGAAATATAATTACAGAAGTGTGTCAATAAATGTACCCAACTACACGATTATTTAAGGATAGTTACTGCATTACTGTGCCTCAGATGTATTTTCCTAGTTTTAAAGAAAGAATTTCCAGTGCTGACAGGTCTCCAAGCCACCCACTAATCCCCTTCAAAAAGAAAACCAAGCCGTGGATGACATTTTTATCAACTTCCCATTTTTATGTGCTCATCCTTGAAACGTATGTTTTCTTATTTTCCGTTCTAGAGCTCCGAGCGAAGCATTAACGAACCGAAACTAAGGAGTCGATAATTTGCCATCTTACATAGAAACTATGTAAATTACGGTCGTGATATATTAGTGCTTAAACCGTTAACACATGGCTTGTCGTCGACTGTCACGACCCCAACCACCGTATTAATAACAAGGATATTTATTTAGCATCGGATAGAAACGCTTTGTGCACAACATGTCCGAGTGTAACTGTAGGACTGTAAAACATTAAAAAAACAGTTTTCAAGATTTATAAAACGAAAAAATTATTAACAGATTTCAAGGTTTTAAAAAGCAAGATTCGAAAATTGCCAATTTTCTAAATTCGAAGAAACCATAATTCGCTAAGTGCAATTCCTAATTCTAGAATTCCAAGACTCCAGTATTTACAACCTTCAAAATTCAAAAATTTAAACGTTTTGTTCTTTATAAATTCCAATACCAACGCTAACTTTGCTAATTAGTAAGAGTAAGTATAGAATAGAAAAGACAAAAACTCGAAACATTCGAAAAATTTGCAATACCCAAACAACTTGGAGAATTCAAAGTACTCGAAATATTCTAAAGAAACGAAAATCTTGAAGGAATCAAATGTTCTAAATATACTAAAAGACTAATAGTAAAAGAATAGAACAACTAAAAGAGTAAAAGTCCTCAAAGAGTAAGGTTTTGGCAAGACCAAAGGAGTCAGATGAATAAAAAACTCAAAAGCCCAGAAAACCTTGAAACACTCGATACAACTATATTTAGTTGACCAAAAGGAGATCCTCGTGATTTCGATCTTCACGAGGTGCCTTACCGCTCAGATGTTCGTATCGCATAAAATAGTCACTCCCGAAAACCATAGGGTGAGGAAATACGAATACCGAAAATCATGTTCCTTGAGCAAACGCAACGAACCCAATATAACTGCCTTCTACATTCCGACCACAAGAACTTATTATTATTAACTGAAAGATTCGACACATTAAAAATCAAACCACTCCAAATTCAAAAGTATAGAAAGACTCGAAAACTAAAAAACTCGAAAGACAAAAAAACTCTACAGGCTTAAACAGCTAAAAGATACACAAAATACAAAAAATGAAATAAATTACAGGACTCAAAACCGACGATTCAGAAACTCGGAGACTAATGAATTAATACACTTACTGTAAAAAAGTAACATAACGACCATTGACAACATACTTTAAAATTTAGAGACTAAAATATTCAAAGCACCTAGACACGACAGCCGCAAATTTCGAATCATGAACTAAAAATCGTAGAGAAAAAATATTCCGCAAAGACAAGATTGATAAGTGCTATGAAGGAATCGAACAAAAGAACTAAAATAAATTGTATCTTTAAGCCATTAAATTTTTATTTTTTCTTAGTTTGCTTTCTTTCTGTTTTTACGATTTTATCCTTGTCGTACGTGCTAACTCTTTTAATTCATGTATTTAATCGTACAAATAGGTATTTCATCGGAAAGTACCTACAGTACTTTCCTCTACTTTTGTCGAACTCCTATACATTTTACATACACATATTTTAAACTTTAAACTTCAATTTCAATGACTTCATATTGTCATCATGAAGCGATGGTCTACGGCTGAAATTTGTAAGGCCGACGAATAAATTAAAGTAAATTTTAAATATTTGGCTTTTCTAATTTTGACTTCTACAGTTCAAAATTCGATACTCCATAGTTCATTAAAATTATAAGTTTTTCATTCATTATGTCAAAACACTAGAAGCCCCTAACAAAGTCCAAACATTATGAAAAAAATAGCTGATATTTAAAAAACTCCAACAACGCAAAACTGTATCTATAATATATTGTATACTTCATCTTTTATATAAATTCACTCGTTGCATCCACATTCCGAGGTCTAAACCTTGCGGCACTCCATCACAACCGTCCCACTTCCAGCCGGAATCCTGCTGAACCCATATTCGACCGAGCGAAAAAATCACGACCTCCAACCTGACCCTCTCAAAAATGCCGGTAATTTTCGCGCCATCCGCTGTCGAACTGTTAATTACGTCTGGGCCAGCCATCAATCAAAGTTGGTACCACCGTTACGACGTAATTAAGAGCGCGACCAGGAAACGAAGATGCGCACGCGTTCGACCCCCCTAGTGTCTTTTGTTTTGGTGCTCGATTGTGTAATTACAGATCGATGAAAACCGCTGATAAACTTGTGTTACAGAACAAGAAACTTACCCTAAGTCGCTGGTCCGTCACGGTCCAAACCCGGCTCGCGTAGTCGTTGGAAGCCCCCAGGATGAGCGTTCCGCTGGAATCGAAGTCGACGGCCATGACGCCGGCATTACTTCCGACCAACATGCCTTTGCTTTCACAGGTCCCTGGAATTGCCAAGATGGCGGATGGTCAGAAACGAGGAGGGTGGGTGACGGGGGATTAGCGTGCGATGAGATTAGTCAGGAGGGTGGGTGACGTTTTTCATTCATGCAACGCTAGAATCGTGGCCAGAAATACTATTAAATCAGTACTAATTGAAAAACTATCAAGAAACCTGCAGTTTTTTTGTTTCTATTTATTGCGTTCAGAATATTTAATTTCTAGCTAGTGTTTTATTGTCTAGGTGTCTCCTTAATAATTTTCCGTGTTTTTTAGTTTCTTCTTCACGACTATTCTCACTATTTTGACGTCTTCTTAAATTATTATACATTTATTTAACAATTTTCTTTTTCTTAATTTTTAATTCTTAATTAATTTAATTTATAGTAGCTTCTTTATTCCAGATTCATTACTCAGGATTTGCTTTGGTATCGATATTTTTTCTTTAGTTTCCAGTTTACTGTGCACAGAACGATACTACTGCATTTTCAGGTTGTTCTTACTTTATTTGCATACTATATTTTCATGCTTATTTTAAATATTTACATTGAATATACACGATATGTATATATAACTTTTTACAATAACTGCGCGTCTCCGAAATATTAATTTATCTATTTTATGTGGCTTCGTTTACGTCGTCAATGCTTCTGGTTCTATCTGGCCACGACCCCAACAAACATAAATTAAAAATTCGTTCTCGTTTTGTGGAATTTTAATCTTTCCATACCACAATGACCCGAATAATAAAAACCAAATTTAATCCCAAAATAATGAACACAAACATGTACCAATGAAACATTTATTTAAACCAACAAAAACACAGGACAGCGTCATGACTGACCTTTTGAAATTTCCCATAACTTCACCTTCCGGTCGGCACCACCGGTGGCCACCAACCGATCCAGCGGACTCCACTTCACAGCGTTTACTTCCCCATCGTGAGCATCCTACAACCAAGTCAGAAGATTCCCAAAAAAAATTGCAATGAAGAACTTACAAAACGTGCGGTGGCCTTCGTGGGGATCGTCGACTGACAAGAAGGGCCGAACCCTTCTTGCAGCATGTCCGGAGACACCCCCCTCGTCTCCCTGCATGCCTCCTCTATTTCCTTCTGCATCTTCGCGTACCTCTTCCTGTGGACAAGTTAGCAAACTCACGAACATGTTGAGCACAATCAAGACATATATACACGTATAGACGAGACAGTACATACCTGAACATGCCAAACGAGCTGCGCACTGACGAAAAGCGCTTCTTGCCGTCACTGGAAACGATGAGTAAGCTACACGCATGCGTACACAACAACAACTACTGGGACAGAAACTAGAAACACATGCTTACGAGGCAAAGATGCTAAACATGTTATAGAGAATTGCGCAGACGCCGAAAGCTGTCTCCTGACGTCATTCGTAGACCTTCTTTCAAAGTATTATAATATTTATTTACATATACTTCTGTAGGTCGACAATAATTATAGTTTCTTGCTCTACTAGTGACGTCACATCAAATCATAGAGATCGCGCAATCCCTTCCGACGTTTATCATCCCCACCAGAACGAAAACACAGTGATCTGTCAGATATGTTATTTCCGTCATGCCAAGTCGTCTCGCCGACCAACAGATAGAGATAAATAATGCAGAAGTGATCCTGCACGACCTCTGCCGCCACTGACAACCCCATTAATAGCTTCAAAACGCGCGCCCATTAATATGATGGGTGTTATGGGTCGAGTGTCGTTCTGGGTGGCTTTCTTGCGATTCATGGAGGAAATGTGCGTTCATATAGGATGACAATGTTTTAAATTACACTTCCTACACGCGTTCGTAAATGATGGCGAAAATGCGGCGAGAACGCGTGACCCGGTTCAACAGCAGCAGGTCTAGATAGAAAAGTGGACGATGAAGAAGAAGAAGAAGATGGAGTGGCGTTTTATTTTATTGAATAAAGTAATCCTGACAAGTTTGTTAAGTCTTTCCAAATACTTCGAAAAAAAGATTCATCAAATGGAGTTATTTGTACAAACGTATATTCGGTTATAAAACAACGAATAGTCAAAGACTGTCGAATAGCACGAATTGTGTTCGTAAGCATAATGACCAGGAATAAAAATATTGTATAATTTTCGACTACGAATTGTCTTCAACAGACTATTCAATGAACCAAATCAATGATTAATAGTAATTATCTTCAAGGTTGAGAAGACAGTTTTCTTAGCCGAGCTATTTTATTGCCCAAAATGCCAAGCATCACGGGCAATAATAATGCGAAGAGTTATAATATAAGAATAATATTCTGAAGAGTTGCATACATGAAACAGTACTTCGAAAATGGTGCAAGAAATGTATTTCAATGAGTGGAAAATTGTTGAAGTTTTTGACGAAGATAGCCTCGAGGGACTCCAAATGAAATTTTTCTTGATTGGCTCCTATGAGTTAATTAGCCTGACGAGGTAGGGAAGGAGCTCAATGTCAAACTTACTTCCTCAAGGAAGAAATTAACAATAAAGGTCTTCCTACAGGACGTGTAGGATATAATTCTATTTTTTCTAAAACTGCTCAAGGCGGCGCAAAACGTTTAACTAAAAGTAAATGATATCTAATGAAAATGGGGAACTTTGTTCTGTAAGGTAAGCCCATAGTTCCTTTTAATTAATTTATAAATATCAGATAATTATAGACTGTATCACAAGCTGTTGTCGAAGAGACGCAGCAATGTCAAAACCGAGAGAATGCTTTTAACGCCTAACCCATTTTGGAATTCTAATGGAAATAACTATTATAAAAATTCACCTTTAGGCGTAAATGAAATCAGAAAATGGGTGAAAACAGCGGCAGAAAAAATTGGGTTGGATACTAAGAAAAGAAAAATATCATTCGATTAGATCCACTAGCGTTTAATAAAAACAACAGGTCACAATAATATTAATTCAAACAACTCTTATTTGCAGATTGACAAGGAACATCTCAGGACAATTGTTGAAAAAATGAGAACTACTACGTCGACAACAACGACTGGATTCACCAACAGCAGGAAGGGTAAAATTTGTGATGTTGAACATTCGTTCAAAGGAGGAATTTTTCAGAATTGCAACAGTTTATTGTTCATTTAACTTTGTAAAAAATAATAATTTTCTCGCTGGAATTTGCTGTTGCGAGAATACAAAGTAAATATCTGCTATTTTATTGGTTAATATTGAATTCAATAGACAAAATTATTTTCGTTATATTGGGAGCTTTTATTTTTCTGTTCTGTTACTAGACTTCAAATAGCAAATGTTTCAATTTGAATTTGCAATAGCGTTTTAGCCATAGAATATTTGAGAATATTGCTGACAAAACTCCCAAAATTCCGTAATAAAATCGCCAAGGTGGCATTAGTTATTTACCCAACCTGTTTAAAAAGTGAAATTTCATGCAATTCTTAGTAACTTTTCGTTTACTACTGATGGAGTGATTGCTGTTACCTGGTTCTTGACAGTTGAGTGACAGCTTAGTGTTTAAAAACACCATAACATATCAATCATAATTCGACAAATAATAGTCATAGTCCATTGTTGAAGTGGTGTAAATAGAATTGTGCGCATCAAAAAGTTCGTTGCCATTTCGTGAATTTGGCGTTACTGTCACTTCCTGGTTTTCCTGGCACTGGAAAGTAAAAGACAACATAGGTGGGGCAGGAAATTTTTGTTTCCGCGCATCGGGGATAAGCGAAAAACAGGTAAATATAATCAATAACTACAAAAAAGTGTTTTAATGTTTGTGTCTACTTCTTCCTCTCTTTGTGATACATTTTTTTTGCTTTTGTCTATATTCGTTCGTTTCTCTGCTTGTTTTCTCTTTGTGTAACGCCTTTTCTATCCCCCTTCATATTTCTCGCTGTTTCTTCATGTTTTTCTCCATTTGTGTATTGGACTCTCAATTCATTTTTGTTTCTTCTCGGTGGTTTCTCTGTGTTTCTTTCGCTATTGGCTTTATTATTTATATTTCCGCTTATTTGTTCAGTTCAGTATTTTTGTTTGTTTTTCTGCTTCAGTTTGGTTTCCATGTTACTTTGTTTGTTTCGTCCTTTATTTTTGTTACTGTTTGTTTTCCAATTTATTTCTGTTTATTTTTCTCTCGGGAACTCAGTGTCTGTCTTTGTTGTCTGTAAGTTATCTGTTTACGGTCTTTGTAAACTCATTTCTAGCTAATTTTCTTTTGACATTGTTTCTCAAATTTCTCTATTTTTATTATACTAAACTTATTTATTTTCCGTTGCTTCTCAGGTTTAAATTCAGAGATTTTATTAGTCTTTATTAAATTTTATCTTTGTTGTTGTTCCCCTTCCTCTTTTTATCTACCTCTTCTTTTCTGCAGTTTTTCTGAACAATTTATAGAGAAACTGGCAGAATTCCCGGCGTTGGCCGGGTTAGACCACCAATAATTGCTGAAAATCTTAGACAATACCAGCATTTAGATTTTGGTCGTCTCCTCGTCATTGTATTCGATCAAGTAGAGTTGTAGAAAACTTGAATCGCCAGATTCGGAGAGAAGTGAACCAGATAAATGATAGGCTTCAACTTGGAATTTAAACGTTGGTATCTAGTCACTCTCAGATACAATTTTGTTGCCCCAAATGATATCATTTGAAAAACATTGTAATTTCTAACTGACGAAAGAAACATATTTGATCTAATATCTGTGCCAATGAAAACACCTCCGAGTGGTTCTGGTGGATCCCTCATAGGTTCCAGATTTACTTTGCCATTATTGAAAATTAAAAATTTGAAAAAAAATAGATCCCATCGTTATCCCATTATCGGTCCAGGCCTAAAAGCTGCGGACTGAGTGAGAATTTTCAAGAAAATTGATCAGTACGTGTTTTTTGGAAATCTTATAGAAATACGGTTTTGAAAATTTCTTTGATATATTTTTTCAAAAGTGAGTTTAAACAGAAAAAGAACGTCCCAATCGGTCCATTTTTCACAAAGTTATGAGCATTTAAAAAATAACGTTTTTTTTTAAGAATCGGTATATCTCGGAAACGGCTCGACAAAAATATTCAGGGAGGCCTCTCTCAACCGATACTACAACAGAAAAAAATATGAAAAAATCGGAGATGCAAAATCCAAATGGTGTCCGATTTGCGGTGGAATGCCCCCCATATATAGATTAATTAATAAAAAAGAAGAATGACAAAACGAGGAGATAAGTAAGAAGTTAAAGTTAATAGATCTTATAAAACAAAACTAATGGCAATCCCATCCCATGGCATTTGATGGAAACCGAATATCACTTCCACTCACCATTAGAAATGGTAATAAATAGCCACTATAATGAAGAGACGCCCATTGCTAAGTGTGGAATAAAAAGAGGGATCGTCTTGCGTGACGTTGACGTCTGAGTCTAAAACAGTCTGGGACTGTAAACATACCCTCCGACAACTGGCCACCTGGTTACTTTGCTTTAGGTGCCAGGGCATGAGAGAATCGAAGGTAATGGAATAGCGAACTCCCTAGCTAAAGAAAGTGCGAAAGCCCCATTTATCGGACCTGAACCATCTTGCAGGCTTACAAAAGCCCATTTGGCTTCTAAGATGCAATCATGGGAGAAGCAGCAAGAAGACTCCTACTGAAAACAAGCTCCACGAACGAAACGGCGGAACATATATTTTAGACTTGTTATGCGAGGTGATTTTAAAGCCACCTCAAATACCTGCTGCAGCCCCTAAGGACTTGCCTAACTTTGCAATGATGTGAAGTTTCTTAGGTGAATACTATATTAAAGAGCTTCACAGAAGATTTAATCGGGTCGCAGAGAAGAAAGGCTAAAAAACCTCTAAAGCCCACCCAAGATCTACAATCTACATTCTATAAATATCGGACCATGAAAATTTAAGATTGAAGAAGACAAGATGTAGTCCACAACTTCCGTCCGTTGAACTCCCTTCAACAAACAAGCCACCTCCACCACCACCAAAGAAAACATCCAGCAACAAGGCTCGTAAACCACCGAGAAGAATTACAGTCATCACGTCGGCCAACAACGCGAAATTAATACAACCACACTAATTTTTCCAACATCCAACGCCCACCGCTTACAGACGAAACGAGATCGATCTACCTGAACACACAATCCATGTTTCGCGATGATTTTTCTTCGGGAAGATGGCGCCTAAACACATACCACCGGCAACAGAACACGACTAATGAGATTCGTTTAGCGAAAAACCGTAATCACAGCTTTGGAAAAACACGAACGATGTTTAGAGAGATTAACCCCTGCAGATATGGACAGAGCCGCGTATCGGTGCGTTATCTGTTTGCGTTCGCACCTGCTGGGATTCGGTGGGATTGGGTACGGTCCTGTTATTTGAGATGACTATAAATGGATTGACGAAGAACCAAATTTCAAAAACAATGCCCATTTTTTCGATATTTGCGGACAGATGAGAGGGAAATCAGTTCTCTCACCAAACCTTGTAATTTCATATTGTAATGTAAGTATTTAAGAAGGTCATTTCAACTTACTGAAAAATACACATAAAGTATTTTACAAATATAGCAACATATAGGTATACAGTGTGAACAAGAAGGACCGTTTGAGTTGGTAATACTGAATTTCATTTTTAAATGATATAATACAATTATTGTAAGAACTTCCGGTTGTTGACGTCTTGACACTGAAAGCCGTCATTCACAACGTACTGACATTTCAAATTTGAAACTCAAACGTTGTGTAATTAGTTTGAATGGGCAGCAGTTTGTGGGGGCATTTTGAGCATTACCTTTAGTGTGATTATTATCGTTCTGTATTTCAAGTTTAATTTCTGCTTCGTTTAATTTCCTTAAATTAATAGAATTTCTATTCACCTAACCTACAATTTTCTCTCAGTTGACGTTACTTCAAATATGTGTATCCGGCTGCAGTGTTACAAATAGCAGAACAAAAAACGTATCTTAAAAGTAATACCAACTCAAACAGTCCTTCTTGATCACTCTGTATATATAGTATACCAAAAAAAAAAAAAAAAAAATTGGAATCTCTCTAAACAATGGGAATATAAACTGAAAACGTTTCAAATAGAATGTTCCCAAACTTTGCTAATAAAAACGCGTTAATTAAATGTAAAAATCATTGCTGCACAGTGCACCAATTTAGTAATCACTAGTTAACAAATTATCACTTGTAATTACATGAGTGTTTTGAAACTATCGATTTATAATACGAAAGTTGATTAGCGACTACGAGAAATTATCGCATCGGAAAATTACAACGTCAAAAAATAACACGAGTATTGCCTTTTAATCAACTTGAGAATTACAAGATTGTTTCAGAACCAAGAAAGTAATTCAGTAAGATTATTTCATGAATAAAATTATTTAAACATCAAAGAATGTTCCCCAAAACGATTCATGTTGAAATTTGACATAATAGTAAAAAGTATGACAGTAGTAATCAGCATTGCCCTGGAAATAAAAAAACAACGGGTTGCACTTCGGGAGTGCCGGCAGAAGTGAAAACTTGAAAATTAACGTTGTGCATTTTTGAATATTTTGTAATGGTTGGGGAATAATTTCGCACGAATTGCTTTATTTATCAGTCTAAAAGTACTATCATTTATGTGGTAAAATACAATATTCATTTATTGCGCTATCGTACACAAACATGACAATTTATATTACATTAAAAATTTAACACTTTAGAACTATTACAATTATTTTATATTAACAAATTTATCTCTCAGAAAAATCAACTTTCATCCATAATTTCAACGACTCTTTCACAATCATCATTACCAGCATCATCATCGCCAATCTCCAAAACTGATACAATAGGTTTATGGTAGCTCAAGTAAGAAACAAACAATTTTGATTCGAATCTATTTAAATGTCTAATAAAGACCCCATCAATAGTAGTTTTGTATTTCGTTGTGCTAAGATTGCGATCATTTGACATCGTTAAACCAAATTCATTATTTAAAAATTCAATTAATAGTTGATTTTTATCGTCTGCAAAGTTTATGTTGAACTCTCCACTCAAAATCATTGGCAAATCATCAAAGCTTTTCCCAATTTTTTTTTTGAAGCAATGCAGATGCGTCATGAGAATAAATGAATACATTTTCATACAAGAAGTCTCGTATAGCACGCAATGACTTATCTGGAGAAATTTAGAGAGTGACAACGACTTATACACATATCGCCGATATCAGAAACAATAGCATTAAACATGCTGGTGTATTTCGCATGCACATCCATATAATTTGTGCAATAATAAACTGTGTTCATATTTTGATAAATAGCTACTCCTCCCGCTGCACGATTATTTCTTCTGAAACTCGCAACAAAGAGAGGGGGATATTATCTCCTCTCCTACGCCGCGCCGGCGCAGCGGTCTACCCTCCCTCCGTCTTACGAATTTTCGATCAGCCACGTGGCCTGACGCGAGTTTAACATTTTTTACCCATCCCAAAAAGTGCTCAGCGCGGCTAAAGAAGTTTTCACTTCAAAAAAAAATTTGAAAAAGGAACATAAAAGATTATCGAATTATCACTATAATTCAAAAAATAAAGTCCCACAATTGGTCGAAAACGATGACGAATGAAATAATCACTTTAAATATTTTGGGTACTACTGTCAAGATTGTCAGATCGTAATCGATTGATGTTAATGATGATACGTTGAAAGAAGGGCGCTATCGTGCTGTAAGCTGTACCCTACCGAAAAGGGATTGTGCTTAAATAAACAGTTTGAAAACATCATTGAAGCAAGAAAATAACCGGAGGGCAAAGTTGGATTGCTACGGAAGATTTCAACAACCAGTTTAGGGGTCGTCCATTAATTACGTGAGCTCAAAATGGGCGGGGGGAGGGGTCCAGTAAAATCTGATCAAATCTCATCTAAAGGGAGCAGGGGGTCATTGAAAATCTCACGTCAACTTTTTACAATAATACATTGAATATAAAAAAAAACTTATTATTTTACTTTTTTAAAGATTTTCTATTTTGTCCGCAAACAATTTTTTTATTATAGTAGGGATTACGAACGGGACCATTCGTTCGTCCGTCCGTCATTGAGAGGTAAAAAGCAAACAATTGCATTATTCGATGTAGTTTGGTTTATATATCAACCCCTAGAATTCGGCTGGCGATATCTGTGTCCAAGAAGCACCCAGGGGGGTAAAACTGCATTTTCCCAAAATAAAAACAGACACCTTCATACACCTTCTCACAGTTCCACTTTTCACTTAACTGTCCTGAACGCAAAGTTATTCAAGTTTTTGGTCGAGCGCTTTACATTGTTTAAACGGGAAGAGCGCGAACAAAATTGGCCATATCCCGCTTATAACACAACTTTATTTTTTTTTTCCATATGGGGTAATTCGCTCAGACCGCAATATCTCGGAGACGAATGAAGATATGTAAAAATGGTTAAACAGAAAGTTTTAGCTGATTGTTTCGGTATTCGATTGATGTTTTTGTATTAATTATTGGATCACAATTAACGGAGTTATTATTTAATTTGTACCACCATGTCAAGACGCGAGAGCCGGTTCCCGAGATTCTACATGCAGTCCCCACTACTCCAAAAAATTTTCTCTTCCACTCCAACTCGTTTGAATTGTATCATGCTCTCGCTGTCGTGTACGTTCTTGAAGGGGTCAATTGATTTGGCGGATTAAATTAATAATAATAAATATTATACACATAACGTAACTATTGTTTTTATTAATTCTTGTATTTATTACATACAATCGACTGAAACTTACCACGTCAAAAGCCACACCATCAAAACAGAAATTTGATCCAATTGCTGACAGCAACGCTAAGCTTTGCAAGAGGAAAAACATATTTCGATCATATTGGTAGGTAATGCAGGAATTGTAGAAAAGACGGGGGCAATAGATCCGTCAGATTCCTCTAATTTTCATTCAAAGTCCTTAATATCGGAAAGGTTTAAAGTGGCATTCAACGCATTTTGCCATATAAGTAGTTGGTAAAATGCTCTTAAACAGTGTTGTCTTAGAGCATCGACCGACGGAGGCAGTTTATCAATGCCGACTTTAGAGGTTATTTTCTCACCCAAATCATTTATAGTTGTGCAGTCATCGATATGGGAGTAATAAAGCGACATACAAAACTTCGGCAACTTAGTAAACGTTTCTTCATTTCAACTTTTGTCTTTATTCGACGCATTATTGACAGTGATAACGTGCCTTTACCAGCTAAATGGGACTCATTCATACATTCATGGGAAAATAAATCTGATCTTACCCACTACTTATCAGTCTCCATTATCAAAAAGGCTACAATCAAAAAAGTCAATTTAGTTACATCAGGAGGTCTTCATGAAATTTTGCAATATTATTCTGCCCTTCATTTACCACCCGGCTCAGAAGAATTGTTAATGTCGAATCACGAAGAGGCTGATACCAGAATCTTACTCCATATTTTGTCAGCCAAAATGGAGGAATATGAAGAATGCGTTATATCATGTAAATACACTGATGTGCTGGTACTCTTACTACATTTCTCTGACAAATTGAATGTTAATTTGTACATGCGGACCCAGAAAAGCACATATTATGTTAATATAAATAATATAAGACTTGAAGAACCCATGAAGAGAAACCTTCTGTCTTTCCATGCTTTGACTGGCTGCGATATTACGAGTCAGTTTACTGGTATTGTAAAACCAACTGCCTGGAAGGTTTTGACTAAGAAATATGACTTGCTTGAAGTTAAAGACGAACTAATTATATGGCAAAATGCGTGGAATGCCACTTTAAACGTTCCCGATATTAAGGACTTTGAATGGAAATTAGAGGAATCTGACGGATCTATTGCCCCCGTCTTTTCTACAGTTCCTGCATTACCTACCAATATGACGAAATATGTTTTTGCTCTGGCAAAACAGGTCTGTATCTTGTGTTAGCGTTGCTGTCAGCAATTGGATCAAATTTCTGTTTTTAGGGTGTGTGACATCACGGTGTTTATGCAAAGAAAAGAAAATGGCTTGTTTGTCGAATTGTGGATGCTGTAGCAAAAATTGCTTTAATGAATTTACCATATTAAGTGAAATAAATGAAGAACAAAATAGCGAGTATGGTTTTTAAGGTGGTAAGTTTCAGTCGATTGTATGTAAAAATACAATAATAATTAATAAAAACAATAGTTACGTTATGTGTATAATATATATTTATTTTTATTAATTTAATCCGCCAAATCAATTCACCCCTCCAAGAACGTACACGACAGCGAGAGCATGATACAATTCAAAAGAGTTGGAGTGGAAGAGAAAATTTTTTGGAGTAGTGGGGACTGCATGTAGAATCTCGGGAACCGGCTCTCGCGTCTTGACATGGTGGTACAAATTAAATAATAACTCCGTTAATTGTGATCCAATAATTAATACAAAAACATCAATCGAATACCGAAACCATCAGCTAAAACTTTCTGTTTGACCATTTTTACATATCTTCATTCGTCTCCGAGATATTTCGGTGTGAGCGAATTACCCCATATGGCAAAAAATTAAAGTCGCATTATAAGCGGGATATAGCCAATTTTGTTCGCGCTCTTCCCGTTTAAACAATGTAAAGCGTTCGACCAAAAACTTGAATAACTTTGGTTTCAGGAAAGTTAATTGAAAAGTGGAAGTGTGAGAAGGTGTATGAAGGTGTCTGTTTTTATTTTGGGAAAATGCAGTTTTACCCCCCTGGGGGCTGCTTGGACACAGATATCGTCAGACGAATTCTAGGGGTTGATATATAAACCAAACTACATCGAATAATGCAATTGTTTGCTTTTTACCTCTCAATGACGGACGAACATCAGTTCTGAGCAACTTTTTAGTGCCTTGTGACTCTACTATTACAATAGCAATCTAGAGTATAGACAGTATTAAATATCTTCTATGTATGGGATTCCCCGAATTGAGACAATGGCGCCACAATTTATTTTACCAGACTCTTTTACCGCGTTAAAAAATCTTTCAACGAACAATACAGAACGCCCATGACAATGGAGTAAGTAAACAATTAGAGAAGGTGGTCTATTTTTATTGTTATGTAATCTATATATTAATACGTGAAGCGAAAACTTTGGATCCCTCTTGAAGCCAATTGCGGGCACGGAGGACTGTAAGATTTGGCATAGTTAAAGTTCATATGGAGAAGAAGTGCACAAGGCTAAAATTTCTATTTAATATGCGTTACAAATACATTAAATTAATAAAATAAACTGTGCCCAACAAAATTCGTCATCGTAGGAGCCTCTGAATCCAAAATTTTCGATACGATTGTGTAAAATGTCATCGAGTTGTCAAATCTGACTTGAAATAAAAATCTGTGCTTTTGCAAAAGTTTACTTGAGTGGAACCCGTACATGCCTTTTTCGGGATCGGCAACGCGAAAACAGCTATTGTAAATGTAAACGTTTGATTTTCTGGATTTAGTGGACGGTAAAAGTTTCGAACTGGACATGCGCATTAGGTGACTTTCTGATGATTGACATACGACGAGCCGTGAAAGTGTGGCTGTTTATTGTATGCAAGTGTCGCATTGGAGTTAATAAGAAGAAATTAAAAAGGTAAAAATGACCCAAACCGCTTTTTCTGTGTACCCACTTACAGAATAGTTTTTGTTTGCTTCAGGTGGAATCACAAACACCCCGCCTTAGACCTGCAACTTTATTTGCAGAAGCGCAAAGAACAAGGCTTTTATCACAATTTGTTGCAAGAAATGCGCCTTTGAGCCACTGATTTTTGTTTTCAATTTCACAAGAATCACCGTCCGGTCGGTCGACAAATTATTGTCACTTCTTGGTCCCAGATTACAAAAACATTCTCGCCGTGAAAGTGTATCTGCAGGATGCCGGTTAGCAGTGACTCTTAGGTTTCTTACCACTGGAGATTTTTACCCCAGTTTGTCATATGGGTTTCGTTTGAGGGTATCCACGATATATGTATGATCGTGCGGGAAACATGTTCTACTATTTGGTACGTTTTATCCCCACTATAATATGTCAAGGCCAAATAACAATGGTAAGGGATTATTTAAAACATTATGTTAATGGTATAGGAGCTGCTGTTGCACCATGGCAATGGAATAGTGTTTAATAAAATAAATCTATTAGTGTTAATGTTAGTTAGTCTATTAGTGTTAATTAGTTTATTATGGGCCTGTAGGGGCATGGTGGGAAAGAAGTGGGGATTGAAACTAGAAATGGTTCACTGGTTCTACACTACGGTCATAAATCCCACGGTAACATACTCTTCGTTAGTTTGGTGGCATAAGCGGTCTGGAAAACACGCCACACTGCTATTAGGGAAGCTGCAAAGACTTGCTTGTCTTGGAATAACGGGAGCAATGAACACTGCAGCCATGGAAGTGCTCCTGAACCAACCTCGGCTACATCTGGTGGTGAAATCGAAGGCAATGAAGGCAGCATACCGGCTTATAATTGCCAGATATGGTAAAACCCACGTCAGAAGGGGACACCATACCGAGATGTTTGGAAAAAATACGGAACGATTGCTTGCTTACTGAGCATGCAATCGGACAGACTTAGGACCGAATATAACTTTCATAAACCCTTCGAGGTAATCAGAAGAGAGAAGGGAAGAGAGGGTCGATACTCGGAAACTGAAGAGTAACAATGAATCCATCAGGCGTGGCTGGAGCAACATCAGGAGATGACATGACTATTAACCTGGGTTCCTGGGAACCGTGTTATGGACAGAAATTACTGCAATGGACATTTTTGTTCCAGGGAAATAGTGAGGAGGGGCTGTGCAAACAGGCGGATGGATATATATTAGGACCGATAGTCAGGCAGCCCTAAAAAGCTCTAGAAAGTGTCGAAGTAAAGAAAGAGAGAGAGAGACGCGCAGAGTGGTGAAACTGGCAGAATACAATAGAGTGCCCCTTTGTGATGGGTGTCGGGACATGAGGGATTTCAAGGAAACCAAAGAGCCGAAAAGACCTGTGATAGGCCTACAGCCCACATGAGACCGCACTAAGTGCGGCAAAATAAGCTTAAGCTTCAGTGCAACGGGGTTAAAACCGCGCCCCTTAAGAATAAGAAGGAAGGTGTAATTTATATGAAAAGATAGAGATTTACAAATAAAAATTGACCTGTCCGAGGAATATAGTTAACACATAAGAATAAACATATAATGAATTTTATTATATACTTTGTATATTAATATGTGAAGAGAAACTTTTGTACCACTTTTTAACAATATCTATATAATGTAATATGTGTTACAAATACATTAAATAATAAATAATCTGTGGTCAAACTGTTGCATAGGGTACTGAAGGAGTTTCGAGCTGTAAATTTTGTGATTTCAGATGTTTCCTTTTCATAGGTATTGTAGGGATTTAGGGCAAAGAACACATGTTAATGACGTATTTGTACACCCTCGCAGCAAACGTAATAGAACAAAATTCAAAAATTATATGCAATGAGTATAGATGTGTACTATTTGGAAAAGATCCTCCATAGCGTTCAAGCTTACAAATTTAATTAATTACGGTCGAATTTCGACCACTGGGCGACCGCTAGTTTAAATAAATTTGTTATACCTAGTGTCCCTTAAACGCGCTATTATTTTCCCCCTTTATATTCCATCAGTATTAACGCTTAGGTAATTAGCAAAATACATGAACATACACGAAAATTAATTATTTAAAAATTGTAAGGCATAAATCTCACGTGAGGGGGAGGGGGGGTTTCACCAAATCTCACCAATTCCGGAAGTTTTTTTCTCAACGGTTTTAAATGTTTTTTGAGTCGATGACTCGGAATTTGAGATTTGCCCCCTCGCCAGAGGTCAAAATGAGGAAATGCAAGAAACGTCAAAAATTTCGGACTTGTTCCCGTTTTTCGCTTATAACTCGAAAACGAAGCGTTTTACAGACACAATTTTACACACCTTTGCAAACTGTTACCTGTCAAACCGACCGCGACCGACTGTTCATAGTAGTCAATTGTTCTTACTTGTAGTTGTGTGCTTCCGTAGGAATTTTTTCAGATTTTATAAAATGACGTAGGTCTGGCGTTCACGGGATCTTGGACTATTTATTTTATTCCCAGGGAACACTGGACAAAACTACAAAATATTTCATGCAGAAGAAGGGAGATCATAGTCATAGGAGCGTCACGGAAAGACGCTCAAGATCCACGGTTTTCTGTGAAATACAAAAACTCTGCGTGTCATGTAATGCCTCCCCTGGACTCATAACCCTTTCACGTCGGAAACCGCAAAAACGCGCAAATGGGACACATCACTGACTAGTGGGAAACGCATTTTTGCGCGCACATGAAACAAGCATTCAGATCGGAATGCGCCCATCCGCGTCAATGTTTTACTCTTATAACAGACCAGTTGAACAAGAAAAAAAATTACAGCTTCTTGCAATTACCAAGAAAAAAAAAAGCAAGACAAACAAGCAGAAGTAAAGTCTTTGAATAAAGTTTTGGAACGAAGTTGTGCGAATGAGAGCTAGGCCGAGAAAAGTGTAAGATTTCGACCGCCACGAAATTTTTATTGGAGTTAAGTTTATAATAGCTGACTTCTCTCACGTATTCGTTTTCACATAGGAATAATCATATTTTATCAATTTGTGAAATAACATGTCGCGGACTTTTTTATAGGCCTTTTTAAGCTCTACAACTTTTCTATAGAAAGCATTCATAATATATTATCTCTTATCGTTAAAGCAGCTTTTGTAAGAAACGCATTCGCTCGACCATTTTAATAATACATATAATAATACAGGGTGTTATGGAAGTCCTAGCAGAAAATTTAACCACAGATAGAACTCGTCAAAATAAACATTTTCTCTATTTACCACTTTGCTGAAATATATGAAAATATGAAAATTTTTCTGACCCCTTATTTCACCCTCCGCCTACTCCGACTTGAACTTGAACGCGTCAGAACGTTTTTGCCGAACGAGGTAAACACCTTCTAACTTTTTTGGGACAAAAAATTTGCCGTTGATACTATTTTAGTCATCAGTTGAGTGTCGCGCCGCTATGTATTGTTATGATTGTGTGCTCGTTGATTATTTTATTATGATTTCGGACGTCCCAGATGTAATCGCGTTTTGGAAATTGAACCTGATATTTTTAACTATTCAAAGATGTGCTTCGAAGTGTATTCGAAACTGTACTCGAAACAAGCGTCTAGCGGGTGCCAGGTCACAGTTGATCCTGAATGGATTTTTCCGTAGATCATTGCAAATTGTTGGCTCGCGCTTCGCGCTCAACCCCTTACAGAAACCTACTCCAAGAAAGTCATATTTTCCTGTACGTGAAACTCGAAATGTGTACAAGATCAAGTGTGACCTGGCACCCGCTAGACGCTTGTGTACTCGAACTGTCGGTATGTCAACATTTATCCCTGATCAAAGTTAGAGAGTTTATTATTACATGCTACTACTTCAATATTATGCATATTATGGTAGGTGAGTACATGTTTCCATTTAAAAAGTTTTTATTTCAATTCGTTTATCGGGTAAAGTTTTTGTGCCTTCATGATAATAAATGAACGTCGATCCATAAGCGGGTGTTAGTTTTAGGGTCAAACTATTCTTAATTTTAACTCCATAAGGGAGCGTTTGCGAAAAACATGAGAAATAAAAAAAATGTTTATTTTGACGAGTTCTAATGGTGGTTAAATTTTCTGCTAGGACTTCCATAACACCCTGTATAATAAAAATAATTTAGAGGAGGACGAAAGGTGCCAAATCTATTGAAACTATTCGATCTCCACAGTCCGGAAGATAACAGCGAACAAGCCTGACGTGGTTCTATTGGAATACTCCTCCAAGCAGATGTTTGTTATTGAATTTTCAGCTCCTGCTGAACGTAAACAACTTGCTCGTACTTTAACCTGCACTTTTCGTTCTAGATAAATAATAATATACTATTAACGAAATTATTATGTAATTAAAATTTATTACCATTCCTTCATGTTTTTTTTATTTTTCATGTAATTACATACTATCAAACGATATTAATTTATTTCATTATGCCTGTTATTTAATACATAATACGGGGTGTTAGAAAATGATGTTCATTTAGTTAATTTTGGATTTTTTTTTATATGTAAAATTAATTCAAAGAAGATACGGGACTCATCCGAAGCCTTGTAATCGAAATGAGTACATTTCAGTGTCATGGGAAACCTGATCGGGTCCGGAAAAGACGGCTGCAGGGGATTCTTCGTCGGATATGCTTCATCAGTAAAGAATGTTGTTGCCAATCGATTATTATCGTTAAAAGTATGTCTGTTGTATTTTGTTTGGGGAAAATCTTTCACATGCAATTCTTGAACTGAAGTGAGGCGATAAGGATGTAAGTGTAAATTTTTTTTTAATATCTTGTCACATGTTCCAATAAAGACCTCGTCTGTTGTGCCAATTGGCGAATTAAAGTTCGTGGTGCACTGCCGATGATGTTTTGAATAATTTCGACTACCCCTTGTGAACGCAATTTAGGTCTGTCGCTCTTTCTCCCAATGCTACCTGATTCATTCCAATTGTTTAGACAACGCTGAAGCGGTCCT
Source organism: Diaperis boleti (assembly GCA_963583935.1). Taxonomy (NCBI): domain Eukaryota; kingdom Metazoa; phylum Arthropoda; class Insecta; order Coleoptera; family Tenebrionidae; genus Diaperis; species Diaperis boleti. The sequence continues at coordinate 35,219,864 of OY757245.1, read as the reverse complement.
CGGATTTAAAGTTTTGATAAAAACTGATTTTGTTTGATTCTAAAACTGTCTAACAATAAGACCAAGGAAAACTTGTAAAAGCTTATGAAAAGAGGGGAAACTTAAAACACAATTCGACATCTGACTGTAGCAGTAGTTGTCAATTGAATTGAATTAAATGATAAGTTAGTTTTTGTAACGGGCACCCTTTGTAACAACTATTGCAGTGTATAGCTTTGGCCACATAAATCTCGTACAACCTCATTTTCACATCACGACAAATTTTTCCAATAATATCTGTTGTACAACAAACTTTGACAAAAAAAACATAAATTTGCGTAAATCAAACGATAAAATTTTATTGAGATGAAATTTGTAATAATTAAAAAGCATTAATATTATAGTATTAATAAAATTAATATTATATTATAATTTATTTTGTACGAGATTTATGTGGCCAAAACTGTTATGTTATGGTAGGGACGGAACGAACATGTCAAAAGAATCATAAACCAAAAGACAAACAAAAGAGCAATAGCAAATCCACTGAAGAAAAAAACTAAAGAAACTAAAGGAGCTAAAAAAGAATTGGCCCAAGAAATATAAAAATATTATAAATACTAAAACCATCATGTCAACTGTACCTATTGATAATTAATCAAACTGTTTAAACAAATAAATATCGAATAAACAATATGTAGTAATAATAAAATAAAAAATAACAAAAACATAATTTTTATGTTTCATCATTCATGCAGAATGTTTTATCAATATTATGTAGTTGAAACTAGTTTTTTGAACATGCACAGTGGCAGAACTCTTTTTTTTTTCGATTATTAAGTGACAAAACTCGTTCATTCATAATTTGGAAAAGCTCTAGTTTTTAAGTAAGTAACTTTAATTCTCATTCTCTGCAAGTTAGTTCAGCAGTGTTAGTTACGTAAAAGAAGTAATTGCACCTTCAAGTTTTTTGGAAAACAGTTTTTCGCGTTTTGCAAAAAAATCGCTTCTAGTTGATAGTATGGATTCATCTTACCCAAGAAATATGATTTTTTCTTAATATCTACTATGTCTGATGAGACGTATTCCGCCGAAACACCACGACAGCGCAGAACGTCGAATGACGACGTTAGTGTAATCGGATAATTTTCGTTTGTTCGAGTGGTATTCGTTACAATTATATAACCAAAACGATCTACAAAATGCGAAATTTTGACGGAACTTTGACAAAGTTCATTGTTGGACCCAGCTGAAAAACCGAAGTGATTATACCACGTCGTCAAGGGGCTAATCGCTTATCTATATGTACATCGTAACTAGGAAAAATCTGTAAATGCTATTGGCTCAATTCGTTATGTGTTATATAATCAACAGTAATATCACAAGACCTCGTTTTTTTAACACTACAATCCGACAAATGGTTTGAATCTTGCCGGTAATTTTTTTGAGTCGGATTACGAGTAGCTGTTGCAACGACAGTCGTCATGAGTGCGAAGCACGAATGGCCATTGTCTAAAAGCAACAGCTACGAAGCAATTTAACTGACGAAAATTACCAAAAGATTCAAACACGAGTTTTCTTTGGAAAGACAATCCAAAGAATTTCTATTTAATTCGTTTTGAATAGTGAGCTTTGATCATTTTGCGTAACAACATAAACAAAAATGAAAACAAAATTCGAAAACAGTTTGTTAAAAGAAAATGTTTGGAAAAATGTAAAAAGGTTCACCATTCCTACTTTAGGACAATTTCTTCAGTTCCTTAATTATTCTGACTTTAACAATTTTTCGCTTTACTTCCTAATGTGCTTTTAGACCATTTATTTTTATTAGCGCATGTCGGTTATTTGGTTCGTGTGGCCGTATTTTGTTTCGTATTTTTTTGGTTCCTTTGATTTTTGTAGTTTGTAGGTGTAGTTATCATTTACTATTTCATGCACAGTTGTAAGTGTTTTCGTCATGATAGGGACACCTTGCCCGTAGTAGCGACTAAACGCAACAATTTTGTAATTTTTTCCAATGCTTTTACATTACTTATTTTCCCCAGTTCCTGTTGTTCTTTTTAATTTAAGAAAAACGGCTTCACAAAAATAAAAAATGTGTTGATTGGACAATTAAAATTGTAAATATATAGCTGACATAGTGACAATTATTACGAGGCTTCGGGCAAGTTTGGTTCTTTCTTCGAGGATTTTTTGTGTTTGGATAATTAAGTCTTAAATTGGTTTTAAGAAGGAATTATGCTAATTGAGTGCTTAACGAGGCTATGTGAAAATTACAATGATTTGATTAGTTTGATGACCGACTCATTTTGCACTAATATAACAGTGTGATGCAAATGCATTGAATAAATTTGAATAAGTATATTATAGTAAATAGAATAAGCGTAGAATGACAAGTATAAATAAAGAATTAGAACATTGACGCCAAAAACCTGAAATAATGAAAAAATAAAAAGAAAACCATGTAAGAAACGACATACAAGTGTTAATTAATTGTTATTTATCCTACTAGTGGGACTGAAACATCATTACAGCAACGGGTGCGAAGATTGCAAATGACGAGGTCGTTAAACAGAGTTCATCTGTAATCGCACGATTTGCTATAATATGTAATACTGTAGCCCACGTAAGGGATTTATTATTGGAGATTTTTTGATATTTATTTATTTTTACTAGCTTGTACCGACGCGCGTTGCTGCACCCCAAAAATAAAGTAAATCACATCTCATGCGATTTGGCCTGGTCAATGTGACATTTTTATCTAACAGAGTAGGTACTCAATTTCGCCCGGTTTGAAGTTCAAATATTTTTTTACGAAAAAGGGGTGACACATTCACATCAAATCCCCTATCTTATTTCCCATTTATTAGTTGTGGTCAAAATTTCATAACAATCCGTTGACCGGTGTAGGAACACATAAAATACAAACAAACAAAATATTGATTTTCATATACAATGTGTCCCTGGATGGGGTGCCCATGAGGTGATTTTTTCTACTAAGTTGTTTGGAGAAGAATATTTTTGGTCTTGACTGGTTTTGCTTGTTATAAAAATTACAAAACAAAAAGATAAAACATTGCAAATCATAGTTGATATGTTTTAATTGGGGACTTTTTTCTTCGAATAGGATCGAATTTTTGTCTAAGTCCCAATATTTTTGATAAATGTAGTATTTAAAGCCGAACACTGTCTAGCAACGCCTAAAAAATACCATTGAAACTTTATGAAACTTCATTGTTGTCAAAAAAAATCGGAATACTAAGTCTTCAGCAAAGATTTTTTTTAATTCAGTGTTACGGTCTTGGCGACCTATCATATCAACACGTAATCCAAGAATTTCAAGAAAAAATTCCTGGGGTTCATTTGAGCCGCAATGGATTGTTCAAATTGTTTTGTTAATTATTTTACTCGAAATAAGGTATCAGCCGTGACTGCCACTGTGTTCAGGTTGCTAGGCAACTTTGCCTTCAGTTTATGAACTTAGAAAAAAAATCTTCAAAATTAAAGAAAAAACCGTTTAATTTAAAACAGGTTGATTAAAATGTTTTGACTGTTTTAGTTTTCTACAGTTGTAAGATAAGCAAAACCAGTCTAGACCAAAAATATTCCTCTCCAAACAACTTAATAGAGAAAATCACCTCATGGGCACCCCATCCAGGGACACACTGTATATTAGATTGTAAATCAAGAGTGGCGGAATTTTTTGCATTGTTATGGTAACCGCTTTTTATGGGGTAACAGGGTTGAATACTCAACTCAGATTACGTTATATGAGTGTTGTAATTAGATTATTTCACTAGTGGAGTATTATGGTTATTACTTAACTCAAATTACGTCATATGAGTGGTATAATGAGATCGTTATAAAGCAGTCGTAGATATAAATTAATACAAACTTGTAAGGAGTAAGGTACGCCAACAAACGAAAAAGAAAAGCTCTGCGACCTCTCTCACCTTCAGGAATGTCCCTCCATTCAAACAACGAGGAAAGACAAATTACACTCATTACAAAAATCCAAGTCGATTATGCCTCCACCCAGTGTAATAATTACCGAACCTGAATGCCGTTAATTAAAACCGTATAAAATATAAATTGCAATTTCGTTTTTAGCGCATACTTATTATATTAATTAACTATTTTCATTACTCTTGGTGTGTGGCACATCGTATTGTCGGCTCTTAAATATTTATTTGCATAAAGAAAAACGAAATTGAAAGTCCGGGTGAGAGTTGCTGCACACATGGGTGGATTAGTGTAGATTATAACGGATGGCTCGGAGGCAAACATGTGAACTAATTTCTTTTATCTGCGATATAACTCAGCGGGGTTGCGCTTTATAGGTTGGGTAATTTCATTAGAATGGATAGAAAACGTGGGTACTGTTAGTGTTTACGGTGTTAATTAAGAGTAGTTTTCGTTTTGTGCCAATAAAGACAATTATTTTCTAAACCATGAATTAAACAGGTTAATATAAGTTTTCATATTTACGTAAAAATACAAAACCATCCATTTTCTAGGTCATATACCTGCCTGCACAGAGTGACCAGATAATACAGAGAGATCGAAAACTAAATTCGTCAAAGTGACCGCGTGTTATATTTAACATTTCACAAATAATTATATTAAACGACGGCAAGCGGCTTTTCGTGCATGGCCAACTTTGATTAATTTAGTTTTCACTCTCTACGTAACGGGTGTTTTTTTAAAATTTGGCGTCATAGTTGGCGATGACTATGAATTTGTTGTGAACATGTAAAAACAAAGATCTGAGAATATTGACTCCCCTAATTAGTTTAGATTAAAAAGTTAAATATGAAAAGTACCTACTTATGGAACATACAAAATACTATCTAAATTCATTGTTTTTTTAGAACAACTTTTGGTAGAGCAGTAAAATAAGAATAAAAATAAAAACATTTGAAGAAATAGCATTATGTATCTAAAAAAAACTGACAATGGCACGCCACTGTCAATTATTTGGAAAATTATTAAAGTGTTTGTTAACATTTGACCGTGTATTATTATGAAGAAAATGATAATTTTTGTCGGACGACAAACTTCGCCTGTTGAAACCTTCCACACAATAATTTTAATAAAATCATTAAATTAATCACATTTTTATATCCAATGCTACTTCTAGTATTTCTTCACTTCTTTATATTTTATTTTAACAGTTGAAACTCATATAAAGTAAATTTACGGAAAAACTATGGGCCCGCGGTGTGGTCTAAGTGTCAGTGAGGAGAGCCAATTCTCTCACACCCCTCAACACCTAATCTAAATTTACGGAAATTGTATTAAAATGTCTGATTCAAGTGAATCGTCTGATACTGAAGAATCGGCTGCGTTAGCTGTTGAGTCAATATTACCAGTGAAATCGAAGGAAAATTATGAAAATGCTTATCAAGAGTTTGATGATTGATGAAAAACGAGTGAAACAGATCAATGAGGAAGTGTTGCTAATATTTTCAGCAAAAATCCAAAGCCTATAAGAGTGCCACATTGAGGAGCATTATTACTTGATGGATAACAAAAATATCCATATAATATAAAAATTTGTAAGTTTAATGCTTTGATGAAACGAAAGTCACTGGAACATTATTCTAAGAAATCCAGAGTTTTCACAAAATTAGAAATAGAAAAACAGAAGCAGACAATAGAACCAACGATGAGAAGAACTACATGTTTCTCGTAAGATTTCTAATATGTAATGATAAAAAATAGCATGTACAATTATTTCAATAAATTGACATAATTTTTAGTGTTGAAATATTATTTTTGTATAAATTTTGTAAAATACACAATAGAGAAAGTGGTTCGATGGCAAATTTTTATATTATCTACCTAGCCATGAAGAAAATAATTATATATTGTGAAATTTTGAAATTGAATAATTTTAAAATGATGAAATTGTGCAATGTTTCCGTAATTATGAACCTTTAAAATTATAGAATCATAAAATCGTGTTAAATACGAAATTCGCGAATCCTGTAATATGAAAAGTTTAGAATTTTAAAACTAGATAGTAAATTTAATGTAATAGTATCTAATCTAGAAATTAAGTCCGAAATTGTGGAACTACTTTTGAAATTGTAGAAACTGTTTCAAAAATCTGAAATTGTGAAATTGGGAATGTGAATTTCAAAATTATGAAATTTTGAAAATTGCGACGTCGTAAGAATGTAATATTTTGAGATTAGTTAGTGAAATTGAGTGTAACTGCAATTAGTATGTAATATGGAAATTTTCAGATTTTGGATCTAGAATTTTAACATTGTGAAATCTTGATATTGAGGAACTGAAATTGTGGACGATATTGTGAAAAGGAGATATTGTGTAATGGTTAAAAATCTGAAATATACAAGGTGTAAGCGAAATAAGTACATTAATTTTAACCAGTGTTAGAGCCGTTTGACACTATACTTATTTGAGTACTGAATTCAGTACTCAAAATTCTCGTACTGAAAATTGTATGCGCGCGCCGTTTTAGTACGAGAGAAGTTTCGTCCCTGCGTGCCACTATTATGAATTTTCAATACAATTTTTAGTATATGCACATGCGCTCTAGCTCAGGTGCAGCTGTCAATTTTGTGGCTGTCAAACTACAAATGACGTACTCCTGTCGGTCTTACTGTTGTGGCATTCTTTATTATAATAATTATTTATCTACGGTGTATTGTGGGCGAATCATGAATACATCAGATACCTTCAGAACCAACTTTAAAAGCTCGCGTTGAATTTTTTCTAGAGCCAAGTTTCTGGCGTTGCGATTTTTATATAATAAATTATGTTTTGGGGCATAAAGTCCGTTTTTTTATTAAAAAACCATTGTGGTGCAAATAATTCACACCCTATTCTGGCTTCCATAACATCGTAATGCTTTTGATATGGGGAAATAAATTTAGGGTGTTCCAATTTGCACCACAATGGTTTTTTAAATCAAAACCGGACTGTATAAGCACTCGTTGTTTCTAAATAAAGAGATTGAGATCACATTGTTACGACAAGACACAACAACAAATCACCAAATACCGGATATCACCCGGATCACCCTACGCAGGTACAAAGGAGAGTAATAAAATTTGGGAATTTCCTAGACCAAAGTCGCATTTGAGAAAACAAATGGGCGAGATGGGTGACCATAATGACTGCAGCAAATCATTTTGTGAGTGGTCGGGTGGTCGGTATATCAGCTGATTGGTGCAATGCGCATCTGATCTGCTCAATTTGAGTACGAGACGCAAACTTGTATACTAGAAAATAGAACATGTTCTAATTTCTCGTACTAATACGGCGCGCGCATCAAATTTTCAGTGCGTAGTTTTAAGTACGGAATTCAGTATTGAAATAAGCATAGTGTCAAACGGCTCTTAGAACTCATCAAGACGAGTACTTCTTCTATGTACCATTTTTCGAAATCACATTTTTTTAAATCATTTCTCTACAAATTGACGAGCCTTTTATGAAATGGTCCAACAAAGAAAAATAATAATAAAATTAATTTTATTTTCATGAACTTGCTTGGAAACGGTCTCTTTCAAATTTTTATGACTTTTTATTATTGAAAATTAATTTGCCACTTCTGTCAAGTGAAATCTGAAAAAATGCTCACCAATAACAAATTTACTGATATTGTGGCAACCTATAGTGAGTGCCAAGGGAATGCAGCCTTAGCTCGTAGAATTTACATGGACTAAGTAAGTGATTGGCTGAATATCAATTTTCCTGCTCGTTAGGATAGGAGGAAGTGGTCCTATAGCCTGGCCAGCCCGATCGCCGGACTTGAACCCTTGCGACTTCTTTTTGTGGGGGTACATGAAGGTTTTCGTATACTCTGTACCAATTGATACCATCGAAATGTTGCAAAAACGGGTGGAACTTGCTGCTGAAATGATTCTTAACAACAGAGCCATGTTACAAAGGGTAGAAGAATCACTTCGTCGGCGTCTTCAAGCATGTGTACAAAACAACGGTGGACACAATTTTTATGATCGTTTTTAAGTATGAAATAAATTACTATTATATGTTTCAGGATGTAAAAAAGTCCTTAACATTTACAAGCGGCACTCATTTTAGAAATTATTAAATTTTCTAACAAATAAAATATTCGTTGACAAATAAACATCTTTGTAACTAGCTAACAACCAACTTGCATAACGACTTTTTTTCATTGAATTAAATTTTCATTAAATTCACATAAGTGAGAAGCTGGTCACCTGAAACCGATAAATCTTGAACAAACCACGAATGTTATGACCCATAACAGCCTTAAATGTCTAAAAATCCTCGCTCTACGAGCTCGGATTTCAATCTGATATCTGGGGCTGTAATAATTAAACGTCATAACATTTCTAGGTATGTTAATAATAAACTCAAAAACGTGTTAAAAAAAATTATTAGGAAAAGTTGTTGGTCTTGGAAGTTCTATTACCAGTTGATATTAATGTACTTATTTCGCTTACACATTCTATAATTATGTAATGATAATAAAAATGACACTATAAAATTGGGAAATTCTGTACAACTTTTAAATCGTGAATTTATGAAATTTTGGGATTGTGAAACTGTGAAAATTAGAAGTATGTACAGTGCCGAGCAAAGAAAGTGGAACATCAAAGTCATTATCATGACTTTTGGTGTGAACTAACCATTACATGGTCCTAACCCTACTTTGAATTTTGTCATTGAAGTTGTCTTTCAGAAATGAGTCTGCGGCTCGTTGGCAAAGCAAATATTTATTTAACATAATAATAACATAGGTAGGTAAATACATTTAATTAAAAAAAAAACTTCAGAATATCACTTAGTATTTAATAGAAGCCCCATTTGCATTTATCATTTGGTTCAGTCTATTGGACATGGAGAGACATAAATTTCTGTGATAATCCTGTGGCAGTGAGGGCCAAGCCTCAGAAATGGCAGCAAAGAGCTCATTCCTATTGTGAAATACTAAGATTAAGATCTGGGCTACAGCTGGGCTAACTCGGAAAGCTTATATTATTGTTCTCGCACCATTCTACACTGTGGGCTTTATGAACTGAACAATTGTCGATCTATAACAATTCTGCAAATTGTGCTCGTCGGAACACCTAATTGCTCACTAATCTGTCTGTGGATATCACATTCCATCATCTACCAATGTTATTATTCGACCTTTGTCGAAGGAGGAGACCATATTAAACACATTTTTTTAGGTTTTAAAAGACTAACTTTTATTTTGAAAATTCTAAATGACAGCGTCAAATTTCTGACATCAACAAACAAGAAATTATAATAAAGCCTAAATCACATCGAAATTTTCAAAACTGACGGGAAATTGACGTCCCACTTTCTTTGCTCGGAACTGTACATTATATCATGTATTTTTACTTTCGTGAATTTGAGAAGTTTCTTGTAGCATTGTAGAAATTGTGGAATTTTGATATTAGATATTTTGAGGATCTGAAGTTTTGAAATTGTGGAAAGGTGCCAGTGAAACTATAAAATTTGTAAACAAGAAGAATGTTCTTAAATCCAAGTGGAGTAAATTTAAATTAAAATTTAAATATATCTATGTCGAACTCCACAAACTTTAATAACTGTAAGATTACTAATGGTACATGTTTCGGCAGAATACTTCTGCCATCATCAGCCCTAATTTAACAAGAGATTAATGATACAATTGATGAATTACAAGAGGGGTTCTTACCTTAAAGAATATAAAAAATTATGACAATGTCAAATTTAATTCAAAATTACGTCAATGTCATAATTTTTTATATTCTTTAAGGTAAGAACCCCTCTTGTAATTCATCAATTGTATCATTAATCTGTTGTTAAATTAGGGCTGATGATGGCAGAAGTATTCTGCCGAAACATGTACCATTAGTAATCTTACAGTTATTAAAGTTTGTGGAGTTCGACATAGATATATTTAAATTTTAATTTAAATTTACTCCACTTGGATTTAAGAACATTCTTCTTGTTTATAAATATGGCTAGTCGGCCTAATAATGTTCGTAATTATGAGAAATTAATGATCAAGAGAAGATTCACCCTTTTAAAAATCTGGTTCCTTCAAAATTGCCTCAAGCTTCAGATCACCCCAAAATTTATCTCTATAAGGACTGGAATCAAAAACCACATATCTTGGAAGATTAAACGACAGGCGGAGAGAAACTGGATCAAAGAATGCATCAAAGAACATTATCGCCACCTCAACATCGTGAATAGAGACCTCAAATGGCTTTACTTTGAAATCAATTTCTCCCTGGACCACCTACAGTTCGACTATGTGGAAGGACTTATTAGAGATAGATTACAAGACTTAGCACATAGGAAATACGAGAATCTAGTAAGAAAGTTAGATCACCTTTGCTTTGAACAATTAAACATGCCATTTAAAGATAAGAGGTCCATCTTAGACCATCATGTAGAATCTTTACCTATTCAAAGTAGTCAAGCTATAGATCATAAATTTCACAATAGAGTTTTAAATGACAGTAATACCTTATTTTCAGAGTCTGAAATTAATTTTCTTTCCAAAGGCCTTAAATACAATGTCCAACCATTAAATATCCAACACGTAAAAGAAACACTTGCAGTTGAAACAGAAATCATCACCAATCATTATAATACACCATTGATACCCGATACCATTCCATCACTAGTAACTACATTAACTACCTTATCTAAAGACAATATCACAAAGAACATTTCAGATTCAAACATGATTAAAAGCTTAAAAACAAAAATTAAAGAAAACAACATTTGTATTAGTAAAGCTGACAAGGGTAATTGTTTGGTAATACTTAACAAACAAGATTACTTAAACAAAGTAGAGAATTTCTTAAAATCTGGTGACTTTACAAAACTCAAAAAAGATCCTACTTCAAAATTTGTTTCCAACCTTAAATCTACGCTCAAAGACGTTTCAGAAACTATTAAATATTTTGACCCAAAAGCTTTCACACTAATACCCATGAATCCTTGCATACCTAGACTATACGGTCTACCTAAAATACATAAAACTCAACCTTTTCCCATTAGACCAGTAGTTTCTTTTGTTAATTCACCTGTATCAATACTTTCAAAATGGCTTAATACAATTCTTAGACAACATTTAGATTTTAATAACAAATTTGCAATAAAAAACTCAATAGATCTTTGCTCCAAAATTAGAAATTTCCAAATTCCATCAGACACTAGACTTGTTTCATTTGACGTAGTTAATTTATTCCCCAGCATCCCACCCAAATCTTGCTTATTAATTTTAAAAAACCTACTATTTAATTCTAATATGCCAACCATACATGCACTAAATTTACATTCACTTTGTGAGACTGTCCTAGATCAAAATTTCTTTCAATTTAATAATAATTTTTATTCACAAGACTCAGGCTTAGCAATGGGCTCTAATTTGTCACCTCTTTTAGCAGAAATATTCATGAATAACTTGGAAGATCAGTTTTTAACTTCTTCACCTTTTAAAGATCATTTTCTCTTTTGGTACAGATATGTAGATGACATAATTGTTTTATTCAAAGGATCTGATCCTGAACTTGATAACGCACTCAGCAACTTAAATTCTTTAAACCAATCCATTAAATTCACCGTTGAAATTGAAATCAATTCCCAAATCCCCTTTTTAGACTTGTTAATCACTAGAAATAATAATACTTTTGAATTTGACATTTATAGAAAACCTAGTATCACAGATTGCGTAATACCTTTTGACTCTTGTCACCCTGTTTCCCATAAATTTGCAGCTTTTCATTCCTTTTTCCACCGATTATTTTCTATACCACTATCAGATTCATCTTTTCAAACAGAACTTAATAACATTAAACAAATCGCTTCAAATAATGGATATTCTTTAAAAACTATAAATAAATTATACTATAGATACTGTAACAAATTCAAATACACACACTACTTGGTTAAAAATCCTTCAGAAACAATTTCCTTTTCAAATTCATTAACATATTTTGGCGTCGTCTCAGAGAAATGTTCTAAAATACTTAAGAAAAACGGTTTTAAAGTTTCATTTAAAACAGATAACAACTTATCCAGATTTTTTATTAAAAATAAAGATCCATTAGATTACAAATCATCATCAGGTGTATACAAATTAAGCTGCTCTACTTGTGAGTCATTCTACATAGGTCAGACAGGTCGCAAAATATCAGACCGTATTAAAGAACATTTCAGGCACATCTATAACAACACAGATCTTGATCCTCCACCATCAACACCTTCTTCTTTCGCCAATCATATATTAATAACGAAACATAGTTTTTCACCATCAAATTCCAAATTGATTCATAAATGCAATAAAGGCCGGAAATTAGATTTTCTCGAGACTTTGGAAATAAGGAAAGCCTTGAAACTGGAAAACAGATCTTGTTTAAATGAACAGAATAACTTCAATAATCCCATTATTAATTCACTATTTTAATTTTTCACTCAAACAAACTTACCAGATTCTCTTTGATCCATTTTTAATTTTTACATTTATAAAATGTTGTTTTTACGAAATCTTTTAAAAATCATGTAACCCTTTGAAAACGTCAAATTTAATTCAAAATTACGTCAATGTCATAATTTTTTATATTCTTTAAGGTAAGAACCCCTCTTGTAATTCATCAATTGTATCATTAATCTCTTGTTAAATTAGGGCTGATGATGGCAGAAGTATTCTGCCGAAACATGTACCATTAGTAATCTTACAGTTATTAAAGTTTGTGGAGTTCGACATAGATATATTTAAATTTTAATATAAAATTTGTAATTTGGAAATTCGAAAATTCTACATTTATGAAATTTGTTTAAAAAAAATTAATTTGTTGAAATGTGAAATGTCCAACGTTATAAAATCCTGCAATAATAACAATAATATTTTTATAATTAGTCTTTTACGTTTTGAAGAGTAATAAATGTGTAAAAATGAACCATATTGATTTAACACACCAACAGAACTGTTGATGTGAATATGATGACCATATCGCATATCGTGATCTGGTAATGAAGAGTTCGCTGTGATAAAATGATAAACACTATCATTGCTCCTGTCAATATTAATTACTTGGAGTTAATATTAATTACTTAGTCATCCCAAAAACACTTCCCCAAACTTCAAGCCCGGACTATCGCAAATCATCGCGATAACACCGTAAATAAAACAGGCACTTTAAACTTCATTATCATCCAACATCATCTAATAACAACCTATTCAAACAACCCACTCGACCTGCAAGTGATAAAACAGTCTCTTTTAGAAACATTTTCATGTTGAATCTGTACTCGAAACGAGATTAATTAATAAATTAATTAGCGATGTTTGTTGGCGCGGAACGACGACTTGGCAACTGTACAGACAATGTATAATTTTTCTAACTACGAACGTCCGTCCTGGAATAATTAATAATTGTAGTATTGTTACAACTACTCTAGTCCTACTGGTGTCTACTTTACAGATTTACAAAACTTTACAACACAAGCCAAGCAAAGACGAGAGGACGAAGCTGTAATAACCATTAGTGGCGGCTGTTTGAAAAGGGTTAACAACCACCGTTTCGACAGTCCCGACATCTGCGACTTACCTGAGGAAGTTCTCATTCTCTTCGTTCATCCGGTCGGCGTCTTTCGTCTTGTAGTTCATGAGGCGCTCAACCAGCTGTCGGTTTTCGTCCTGGAAGAAAAAGATGTTAAAACTTCTTTTCTTATACATTTTAGACAGGAAGCCCAACATTTTTTACGTCTTTTGCAACAGACACAACGTTTTAAAATTTCTAGACTAGCTGTTGCTACGTATACAAGATGGCTAAAACATCCTAAAATGTTTGAAGAACCAATGGATTCTTTTCTTGTACAAAACATAACTCAATTTGAATTTTAAGAAAACAATGCCCGATTTATGTTTTATTTACATAATTGACTTATCCCGGCGCATCCACCATTTTTGGTCACCTTAAATTATTATACAGAATGACTGATAGAAAACCTTTGACAATGTATATTGTTTATTTTTAACCTGATCTAAACAAATGATACCTCAAATAAAATGATTTTAGAAAAACCTCTATGCATGATATATAATTTGTTTTTCCTTCCGGCCAATTTTAAACAAATGCTAGTGAACGCTAGTTTTTCAAATTGTACAGTAGAATTTTTTATGGAATTTTAGATTTTTTATGAATACAAATAATGTAACAACAATCATCATCATACATTAAAAATATTAAGTAATAATGAGTAATGCATTTGTCAAAAAATAATACCTGGACTTGAATCAAGTTTATTTTGTTAGGACAAACCTCCAACTGTTTTATTGAGCATAACGATGCTCTTCCTGGAGAAAATAAAATGTTTCAAGTTTTTGTTTGGTTATTTCATTTTTTTAATTAAAAGACATAGCTTCCTCTTTTTTTGTTAATGCCACCATATTGCAAACAACAATCTCTATAAGAATACAGAAAAACAATACAGTACAATTTAAAACAATAAAGTTGGCTATCATCTATTCAATGTGAAACAAAAAGTTGATACACAGTTATAAAATGTATATGAAATATTTTTATTTATGGACAGCCATTCAAATCTGGTCTGTATCTTCTTCGCTTTTCTTCCGCAATTTTTAGATTCCAGTCCTTTTTGTGATTCTCCATTGTTCTCTAATTTCTCTTTTGCCCTGTGTTTTTCTCTACCTCTCTTACTGTTCTTCCTGTTTGCTCCATTTATTCTTTTGTATTCCTTGGTCCTAACCCTCTTGGTATTGTAGTTACTTTTTCATATATCAAATAAATAATCTAACTTCACCACGAAACACGTACAGTATTAAGACTGGTAAAATTTTGATCAAAAACAGTTTTCCTGTAGAAATGGTGGAAGTGCTGGGTAACAATTATAATAATAATTATCTCAGAAAATTTTATTCAAAAACGATTAGCTCCTCTCAATATCTTCAAAGGCACCGTACAAACTCACTCCCTTTTGTATTAACAAGGCATCATTGAGAGGACTAAATACAGCAAGTGTCAATTTAGTCAATTAGTATGCGACCCAAAATACACTTCGGGTGTGGGGTGGATTTTCAGTTGCATAACCACACATGCATTGCCCTGTTAATTAATTTTATGGCGACAATTATTATCAAATGTTATCTGTTGATATCATTACCACTTACTACATTAATCCAGTAGAATTACACAATTCCTTATCATTATTTTGACTGTACAATAATTATTATGTAATTAACATTATCTTGTAGGAGCTAGCCATTGTAAACATCTTATTATTTACATCTCTTAATACCTGCATCTTTCTTAGCTTCTCCTCCAGCGAATTAAACGCCAACTGCAAGGCTTGATGTTCATCCCTTATGGCCTCATTCAGTGACTGCAATTCCTTGTTGTTGCGCTCAAATAACACTATCTCTGCCTGAAGACTGACAATTTTGGCAGTACTCTCAGCAAGACTGAAACCACAACATAAGTCCCGTTGTTACAACAAATCAAAAGCCCTACCTGATGTCTTTCATCACAATGAGCTTCTCTTTCTCTTGCAGCCTGGCATTCAGGTCTATGATTTGTTGGGAATTTTCGCCTTTCCTCCTGTGTAATTCAGTAAGTTCTTCTTGTTGTAATAGCAGTTTTTGTTCTAGATGTTGGATCCGATCCTGGAGGCGGCTATCGCCGCCCCCGGCGCGGTCGCCGCTAGAGCGCAGTCGATCGTTCTGTATAGAAAGCTGAAGGTTTTCGTGCTTGAGTGTGTTGACGGTGTCGAACATTTTGTTGTCTAAAAAGAGATCTTGAAGTTAATAAAATCCACTGACGATTGCATTATTATGTTAGCAAATAACACCTAGAATTAATATCAACACCTTAGCATGTTATGAATTACACATTCTAGACACTCTATCCCCGATAGCACTCACTACATCGGTCCCAATTTCCTCAAGACATCCCAAATTAAAACCCAAACAAACTTTGAGGTTAGGTTACTCAGACCCAACTTACGATGGCTTATAATCTCCCGGAAGCAATTCGTCTGCAACCTGTTCCGTTGCTGCAGCTTCCCGAGGATGTCTTCTCGCCATTTCAACTCCGCCGTTGCCATTTTACGACGTTCTACGCTCTCGCATAGGTTTGAGGTTATGTCGATGCAGGACACAAGTGGGGACTGCGGATCGCTGAGATGCTCTAGCTCGACTCAGGGGGGCCTACCTCGCGTGGAGTTAATTGATTTTGGTTTGGGAGCTTCGCTGTACAGACTTGGAAATTTTGGGGTTTATTTTGACAAATTTGATGCAACTGACAGATGGCAACGTGAGTAAACAGCTGAGTTGGGGTGAAATGCGCATGGGCGAGGAGGGTCTTTTTAAAGCAAATTTCGTTGATTGCTTTGTTTTTGGGGTGTTAATTGGTGTAAATTGGCCTGAATTGGTATAATTCTTATTTAGTCCTTATTTTGTAAATTGTTTCTGTAAACGTCCTATAGGTAGGTATGTAAATTGCGAGGTTCCCGCACATCCTAAGCAAAAATATAGATTTGAAAAATACATCGTAAAAAGCAATTTATCAATTATTCAAATGCGGGCATCAACAACATAAACTCAGTCACAACAAATACGTTAACCAAAAGCTTTTGTCATCAGATTACCACATACAAGAAAATTACTCTGCAATGTTGGTTGCATACCATGCCATCGGTGTTGGCCTCGTGCTATATTCCCAATAATATTTATAGTTATAAGCCGTTTTTTTTATTAAAAAACCACCACCTGTTGATTTATGTTGGTTAAACAAAAAAAAACTAATTTCAATTTCACGCGAGATAGTTGGTAGTTGAGAATAGTTGTCAATGCGACTGCGTTTGTTGTCACGCATGTCAGTTGAAAAACAAGAAATCTGTTAAATTCAAAACTAAAAACTTCTTTAGTCAACTGTGTCGCAGAATTTGAAGAACTTTCCCCGTTTTTATCAAAGACGAGATTTGGAGTAAGCACCCGCGTGTTTTTGAGGTAATTTTTAGAAGCTCAAGTACAAGTCACAATCAATAGGTATATTTTAGATTTCGAGATCAACTGTACGCCAGATATACAAAATGTGGGTCCCTCATATCTGTTGTATGACATGGGTGAGGTTTCTTACTGGATGGGCAAAAAGAACTCGATCAATGGCTTTCGGAATTTCAATGATTTCGTCAGAACATACAAAACATTCATCACATTACACTAAAACTATTTGTATCTAAGTTATTATAATATCAATTCTATCTAACCAAGTCTTCTTTCTAACGTTTTCAGGTAAAAGTTTCCATGTTACACACAAAAAATGGATTTTTGTTGACCAGTGATTATTAATCTGCAATTACCTTTGATGTTAATATGTTATATTCTGTTTGTTTTACATACTTTGTTCCAATTTGTCAAACATGATATCTTTCTATGTAGTTTTGCCCCTTGATCTCATCTTTGGCTCTTTTGAATTGTTAGGTCCTTTTAGGATCCGCTGCTTTTAAATAACAAATAGTAAGTACAATTTGGGATCTTCATGTTGGCGATAGGTCTCACGGAAACTAACTGCAAGCATGTGTTACAACCAAATATTAATCATATGTTAATAAACAAAACGATACAAATCTTAATACTACCGTACCGTATTATGTTGGAAAATGTCACAAATCACGAACATAACCTCGTTTCACTTGTCACTAGAAAAAACACCCTAGCTGTGTTGCCGATGTGATTTTTCAGAATGAGTGCGACGTTGGTGGTTTTTTAATAAAAAAACGGACTTTACATGCGCCAAGGACCAAAACATATTTCGCCCGAAATACATACAATGTTTTTTTTTGCATAACCGGAATTTCAAGAATTTCAAAAAATAGCAGTATGTAGTCGATTTGCTAGACGTTGTCACGGATATACCTAACAAGTGCACAGCAAACAAAGTGAAAAAAAGAAGAAATTCAGATAGCGGCGGAGAATGCAGCACGAAGTTTACACAGAAATCACGGTTATTGTATGGAAAGGCTTATAATGAATTTGTCAATAAATGGTGCGAAGGAAGACAAGCAAGAATTAGTCAGAGAAGATGCTTTTAGCTTATTTTGGTGAAAAATCAAGTACCTGCAAAGAAAATTGTATGAATTGTAACAGTACTTTAAAATGAAAAATATAAAAATATAATTGAATGCAAATCAACTAATAAATTTTCCCAATCCGAAAAGGTACCCAATTTTAAGATTGATCATTTTTGTCACATACTAAATAATTTTATCAACAGGAGAAGGCATGGTTAAAAGTGCTGAACGAATTTAACAGCAAAAATTTGCAAACTAATCGAACATTGGAACAAGTTAAATCAAAATTTGACAACCTCAAAACCAAAGCCCGGAAAGAAGTGAGTGAGAAAAACAAACATATTAAACGAACTGGTGGTGGACCAGCTGTTAATTACGATTTAGAGACCGTTACGGAAGCAGTACTTCGCACTATAAATTTGAAGACGGTTGTGGGATTGAATAATATTATAGATTGTGACAGCGATCGCGTCGACGTCGACGTAATAAACAATTCAGAAAATGTTTCGAATATTTCTGAAGAAGTAAATATTATTCAAAATACTCATACGCCTTCAAAATATAATCTAGACAGTAGCGCAGAAGATACATCTCTAGTTTTGGATCATGATAATATTGACAATGATAATACTGGTAATATCCAAAATACAGATATTAATACGGAGGAGGTACTCCAAGTAAAGGAGCTAGTAAGTGAAGAATCTGCAAATAAGAACGCAAAGCCTAAAAATTGTTTAAATTGGAGTGAATACACTCCAAAGAAATTAAAACTTAAACCAAATAAGAAACTCCGGCAAATACAAACCGACAGGGTATGGGAGACCAAAGAAAACTTTTACAAACGAAAATTAAAATTATTAGAAAAAACTTTTGAAGCAGAAAGCCATATAAGAAAGCAAAGAGAAGTGAGGGAACAAGAAGAGCATGAAAAAAGATGAGAATAATGGACATGGAAATTATATTAAAAGAACAACAACTACAACACCATATGCTTTAAAATGTCTTATTATTAAAAATTTTAAATTGATTATGTTGTTTAAGTTCTAAAGTCGGGCAAAATGTTCTGTAATTAGTAGCTGACGAACGTGTTGTCCACGATTCTCAGCTGGATTGCCATCTGGATGATTTAAATCGTCATTATCTTCCTCAATGTCTTCAAACCATTCCTCAGGAAACCAGTCATTCATTTCCACCGCAATATTTTGTAAAACTGCTGTAGCTACAATAATTGCCATAATAGTTTCTAATTTTACACGCATTCCAAACTTTAATATGGGAAAACGTTTTTTCCATACACCAAAAAGACGTTCAACCACATTCCGAGTACGAATTATTGATTCATTATATAAATCTTCTGCTTCGTTTCGTGTATTTGTCAACTTGGTCATTAAATATGGCCTTACAGCATATCCACTGTCTCCAATCAAGAAATATCTGCCATATCTGCCATTCTCAAAATCTCTTTTTAATTTGGAGTTATTGAATATGGTCTGATCATGAGTTGATCCTGGCCATCTCGCAATAATATCTTTAAATTTAAGTTTCGAATCGCTTACGGCTTGAACATTTATGGCGAAAGAATCCTTTCTTCCTCGAAATATTTCAGCATCGTCACCTCCTGGAGAATCGATTCGTATTAGGGTAGCATCGATAGCTCCAATTACTCTCGGAAACCTTGCAATTTCATAAAATTCTTCTGCAGCTCGTTCCATTTCTGCACGATTTTGATACATATTAATATAGAGAGGTCGAAGGCTAGCAATGGCATTGGACACTCTTCTAATAATGCGAGATGCAGATGATTTTGAAATACCCATAAAGTCTGCTACTGTTATTAATAAATTACCAGTTGCATAAAACCTGAGCGTAAGTAATAACTGAATTGTTGGTTTAATGCAACCTCCTCTAAAAAATATATGTATGAAACGATAATCTAGTTATTTTTGTAATTATATAAAGATTTTACCTGTTAGAAGGTAATCTAATCAGAGGCTCAATACTTTCCAAAAGAGCGTAAACAGTGGGCTTGGTTAAACGAAAACGGTCAAAGAAATCAACGTCGTCATAAAGCTCAAAATAATTTTTCCTTTTTCTATAAATTTTTAGTCTTCGCGGTACATATTCTTCCTCGTCAGAAGAAGAAATTGAACTAGAAGAATCACTGAATACATTCATTTTGTGCAATTCAACAAATTTGACGTTTGTTAAAGCTACTTTATCAAATTAAAGAGAGATATTCCAGGCTTTAAATTAAAAGGCACTTTAAATCAATTTTTAATTTTAAAATGTATTATGAAACGCATTTTATAAATTAAAGTCAGTTTTAAAATTTAAAGTTACTTTAAAGTGATTATGAAACTGGCCCTAAATCATTTTTTCTAAATAATTGTACGTCAACAATACAACAAACAAGTAATTTAGAAGTTCCTTTCAAGCATATCCCTACCCCTAAATCAGTTGACAAAATCTGTAGACGAAAGAAAAGTCGTACACGAGATCTTTTCGAAGAACCACAAATCAAAAAGTATAACGGAATTGTGTCACCAGTTAGAAAACAAAATTCATATATACAGAGTGATCATAAAGTTCCGCACAAAATTCATAATTGTAGGAGTCAGTGTTCGACATAGGTTTATTGAATAGAAGACAAAATAAATACAAGTCACAGAAATAGCAGGCTTGTAGAGTATTCACTACCTCGCTAAAGAAAGTTTCACTTTCAAAAACAGCACATTCTGTAAAAATGTTAGACCGTGGATGAAGGTATTGTTAACTCAAGAGATATATCGTACGAAGGTGGAGTTTCGAGGTACGTAAAAAAGTTGCTCAAAGGTAGCCGCACCGGTTTCGTCGCGTGCCAAGATTGGGTCGACAGAGACGAACTCCAGAATTTAAGGTTTCGGTAAAAGACATGCTCGATTCTACTAAAAATACTTTCGATTTATGCAGTGCCATTGAACGTTGTTTTATTAAGTCTTAATTTGGGCGATACTTAACTTAAAGTGTAGGTGTAAAACTGCATATTCGATCAAAATTGTAATAAAACAAAAAATCGAAGACGGGCCTGTTTCATCTGCAGGTGCGGGACAAATAAAACAAGTTTTTTTGCGCCTCCTCTCGTACGATATAAGTCTTGAAGGAACTATACCTAATTGTGTTTTCATACATGACAGATATTTTAATATGTTGGAATATTCTGAAACGCCAAGTGGGTTGCATACTTGGGTAAAATCGGGGATAGTAGTGGGAATATCACGTGACGGAACGGACGGGGAGTCACCAACAGAGTCTCGTATTACCTCTCGATTCGGCATAGAGGGCGAGGGTCAATCTCCGACATCAGAAGTGCGATTATGAACGCAAAGTGCTCGAGTGCAGGTGTCTCAGTGGGCAAAACATCGTAGTACCTAACTTCCAAATTGTGGAAGCAATAAGCAGTGTTAACTATGAGTCGAGACAAAATTCGAAGGACGGACGAAATGAATGGAGGTTTGAGAATAGTTATTTACGTTACGTTACGTCCAGAAAACTAATTTTTACAGTAACGAGTCGAAATGTTACTGTAAAAGTTTCCGGACGTATGTGGTAATGCGTTTTTTTTTTACTACAGATACTAAATAATTTTTTTCATTTTAAAAAATGAAATTCGAATTCAGAATTTAAACATCCATGACAACTGTTTGATTTGTTGGTTTTCATCATTTTGTGAATGATGGAAGAAGGAGAATGTAGTTAATGAAATCAATGAGAAAGTAATGCTGGCAGGCACATCTATTCGGTTTGGTAAGTTTGTTTTGGAGTTTTTGGTGGAATATTAATATAGGGTAATATAGTTTAATCTAATTATTCTCTTTCCGGAAATTCGAATTGTACAATTAACATAACCATTAATAATAATCCGTTAAATCCAGCGGTTGAGTAATTCTTGTTGCTGCATTTCTTTAAAAATAAAAGTTCTCAAAAAGGTTTGATTTGAGGTTTTATTGTGTCAAAAATAACAATGCGGGAAGTGGTGCTTGGTTACACTTTCCGGTTCTGATACCTGGGGCCAGTAACACAAACCGTACAATTGTAAGAAGTCTACAGGTTACAAGTAATCTGCCTGTAACTACAAGTTATACTTAAT
This sequence comes from Diaperis boleti, assembly GCA_963583935.1. Taxonomy (NCBI): domain Eukaryota; kingdom Metazoa; phylum Arthropoda; class Insecta; order Coleoptera; family Tenebrionidae; genus Diaperis; species Diaperis boleti. The sequence continues at coordinate 35,197,696 of OY757245.1, read as the reverse complement.
TCGGTATCACAATGCAAATTGCTACAATTGTAGAAGTTAAATAAATTTGTACACATGTAGCTACATATATAATGTAATTATTCGGTCTCTAATAATTCTAGGAGCGTCTGTATTATTATAAGTGTTCCATCCACTGCACCACATACTTCAGGAAAACAGGCTATTGCAGGAAATCTTTGTACAACATCCAACATATTATGGGGCCATGCCGCCATGACACTATTTCGTCGAATCTTATCTCATTAACAGCATCTACAAACACTCATTTTCGATATCCCATGCATATTTCAAACATCATCTGATCTCCATTCCCTAACCAGTGCAGGGTAATTAATATCTTCTGCGGTGGTGTGTCAATCCATAATACCATCGAACTGTTCTACATATTTGCAAGTGTTGGTCCAATATCCCGAAGAAGATATTCAAATAAATTGGTATCTGCTCAGACGAAACCTTTCATTCAATTCGTTATCAGTGAGAAAAGTGTCTTTCCTTATATTAAATATAGATATTCTCTAGGCAAATCTCCATCCTCACTTTCGGAATCACTTGACCCGAGACTTGACCACATATTTGCAACAGATATACGTACGAATTAATGGTAGGTACGGGAATTGCAGTAACACTGTGCATTTACCCAGAGTTGAAGATATGTAAAACATTACCTACACTTGTAGAAAATTCTGTAACACAATTATAGAAGTGATAACTTTGTGTTACAGAATACGTTTACATAATTATGTAGAGATTCTTCCGTAATTACTGGTGCCGTACGGGTAATTACAAGATGAGTTGTGTTATGAAAAAGTTAAAAGTGTAAAATATATTGTGACAATTGTAGGACTTGTACTGCTTGTGTTACAGGCCTCTGGTAATAGATCGCTTTCCGGATACAAAATGGCGCCGTAAAACTGAATCTACCGTACAGTAATGAATTAATAACATATAGGAAAGGGTTGAACTCAAAGGTTTGTGGTAAAACAGATTGGCAAATTGGTAAGTGCCTTACAGTACAATAATTTGATCGGTGGGCATAACATCCCAGAATGGATAAATTTTAAAGATCAGTTCGTGCTAATTACATTAAAACGACAATTTTGGAATAATTACAAATAGTCAAAAAAAATCAAAGCAATAAAAGATGTAAATAGTACGTAGTTCGAAATCGATGACGTGTCATTAACATATCAACACATTGGGAGTGACATTGGGAGAATGAAAACAAAAAATTTACTTAAAAAAAAAAAAGGGAACCGAAAAGTGAAAAATAATTGAATACATGTATTATTACATGTGCTACCTAATGATCTGTTTGAAGTCGGTGCCAAGAAAAATAGGTTACAAATTTGTAACATATTGTAATTATACAAAAATATCAACAACGTTATAACGCATAAAAAATTCGATACTACCGTCAACGACGTCTGCCGTTTGGGTTGTTTTGCTCAGCACGAGCCCCCAACCCACGGTCACGCATTCCGGTGCCCTCGCCGGGAGACTTGCGATGTGGCGGGAGCGGGCAGCCTATCTATCTACTACCTATTTGGCTTGTCACCTACTTCAAATAGATCATTAGGTAGCACATGTAATAATACATGTACATATTCAATTATTTTTCACTTTTTGAAGTCGGTTCACTTTTTTTTTAAGTTATTTATTTTACAATTTTAAGTGATAAGTATAGACCTAGTAAAGAAACTTTAACAATAATAAGGTCCACAATAAAATTGACGTAGAAATCGGTGAACAAATAGGTACATAAATGGAAGGAAAAGTTTGAGAATTTCCCTCGATTTCCATGGGATTCCCTGATCAGCTCCTGACTGTTTGACACTGGAACCACCTCAAGAGTATAATACACCTTCAAATAAAAGAAGAATTTTGAAAATCGGTCCACAATTGACGAAGAAATCGGTGAACATACACACCGAGAGAAGTATTTATTTAAAACAATATCAAATCTATTTGTCCCAAATAAATGCCAGACCTGAATTTGGCGAAATAAATATAGCAGTTGAATCAAAGAAATCATAGAATTGAAGCATTTATTTGCTCGAAATAAATATATATTTCACCCAAGTATATCCAATTATTTGACTTAAATTAGTATTATTTCAGGTAAATAAACTACATTTTTCTTAAACATGTAGCTTAATTCATGCTAGTAAACTAACATTTGCCGCAAACAACTTTATATATTGAGAAGAAGAATAATTTATTTATCTACAGTATACATATATGTTGATCTAGGAATATATTTATTTCACATAAATATATCATTTATTTCTCGTAAATTTATTGATATTGTTGGTAGCAAAATATCGTGCGTTCAACCAATAAACGACGTCAAGTGAGCCATGGATTGCATCTTATCTCTGTCGGTCAGGTGCGTGGTCCTCATTGACCGACAGAGATGTAATGCAATCCATGACCCACTTCACGTCGTTTTTTGTTGTACGCACGATATTTATTTGCTGTGAAAATAAAATGGGAAGACAATATCGACTCAAAAAGTAAATAAATTTATTTAAAAAGGACTTAAAACATAACACATGAATCATAACATTACTCATAATTAAAATTATTCCTGAAATGTATATATAAACATTAACAAGTTGTATGTCTTGATTTGGAGTGGAGGAACAAGCCACTTCTGAGGTAAAATGAGATGTAGAAGCCACCGAACTGAGTTCGTGCACTGGGTAATATAGACTGGTATATCGTTTCTTTAGCTTTAATTTTCTGAAACAACAAATAATATAAACACAAAATATATAACAAGATTAAACATAAGCATTGGAAATACAGTAAGAAACTACCGTCGTGAGCTGTAGTGTTGGAAGGGCTCGTACGTTTTGACACACATCAGGGCACTTTTAGATTAGTTGTTAATTAATTACCTACTACATATTACTACATCTAGTTGAATAAAGCGTCTTATTACAATACGTACCTCTCTTTCTGCGTGGATAATAATAATTTCGCCTGACCCCAGTTTTAAAATTTAGTTGCGCCAACAGTTTGGTGGTCGAATTTTAAAAAAGCCTCCAAATCTTTCTTCCTCTACAAGTAATTACATTCCACTATTATAAATTGTAATGAAAGAACCAAGACTCACCTATGAATTTGTCTATTAGACTCTCCAGCCCCCATTCGGTTAACTTTTGTCGCATTTGATTATCCATCACAATCACTTCTCACCAGAGCACAAACGACAATGGAAAACCGCAGGAAAATCGTATGGTGTTGCAAAACTGCATAGTCTAAACAAACCTATAAAGACTGAATACGCAGAATCGAAGAAACGTTGTGAATCATAGAAAGAAAAAGACTGTGTATTTGATAAAAGCATAGGTATATTTGTGACAACTAAATTTTATTTCTTTTAAACAAATGTTGAATTATTGAGAGTATACTATCTATTTATGTGAATTATACAATTCCTGTTCGTTTAAAGTGTTATTTGTTTGCAGCAAATAAATTATATTTCTTTCAAATGAAGTTAAGCAATTCGACCATTCACTTGAAAGAACTAAATTTATAATATGGTGGCAAACAAAGTAACTGCTAGACAATTAAACTAGATTTTGGACAATGTTTTGATATTCTGGGACACCATTTACTTGCCTCAAAATACCATTTTCTCTCAGTGCATGAAGTCGGTTAATGAAGGGAGCGAGAATTTGAGGATTTTTCTCGATTTCCATGGGATTCCCTTATCAGATCCTGATTTTTTGACAATGGAACCACCTCAAGAGTATACCCTTTCAAATAAAAGAAGAATTTTGTAATTCGGTCCACAATTGACGAAGAAATCGGTGAATAAAAGGGAGCTAGATAAATATCATACATCATATTGTTTAAATAATATTAATAGTTATATCCCCGCTTCAAAAAGTTTCTGATAAAAAAATAACATAAAAAAAACAAAAATAAAAAACCATCAAAATCGGAGCTGTTTCTGCTATTACACAAAACAGCTCCGATGGCCACGCCGGAGGCATGGGTTTTCAAAATAAATGTGTGGTTCTCATCAAAATTCGGGTATTGTAAATTTGGTGGTGACATTAATTTACTTTTTAGCGTTTGAAAAGCCTCTTGACATTCGTCTGTCCATACAAAAGGTACATTTTTTCTTGCTGATTTGTTTAATGGGTTAGCGATGTGAGCGAAGTTCTTTATGAAAGAACAGTAATAATAATTCGCGAATGCAACAAATCGCTTCATTGATTGTGCATCTTGCGGTACGGGGAATTTTAGCAAAGCTCAGACTTTTTCAGGGTCAGGTGAAACGGCTTCTTCCGAGATACCATGACCTAATTTTAGATTTACTTGACAGTCCAAATCTAGTGCTCGTGGATGTCGGATATATTGTGCTGCTTCAAAACGATAAAATACTATATAATTTCCTTAGTACTGAGGGGCAGTTTGTTTGAGGGATTTTAATTTTTAGAAAGTTTAATTTATTGTTTTTTCTTTTATTATTTTGGGGTAAAAAAAAATTGATTTGCGTTTATCTGGTAGGGTAGGGTCTAACCCTCGCCATGTCGGATGGCGAAGGGGGTGAGGGTCGGTCCTTAAAAATAAAACTTCACAAGGGAAATGACTTGCATTACAAAATAATTAACGAAAGCGATAAAGACATGGTCACAGACGATGGTAAAATGCTAGATAAAAAAGAAACTGGCGATAACAGCAACCAAAAAACCTTTAACATGAGTCTACGGTATCGGGATAACGATCGCGGACTTTATAGGTGTTTGTGGATTACAGGGAGTTGAATATTGGTAATGTGCACCCCATGAAAATTGGTAACTAATAGTGGAGGTAGCGGCTGTAGGTAGAAACAGAATTAAAATTATAGTACGTAGGTACAGCAAAAGCGGCAAATGAGTTAGTAGAAACATAAGTGTTTAGCGTAAATAATTTAATAGCCTATATATACCTCAGAATTTGACTGAAAAAAAAAGCCGGTAATTAAATGTCGACTCAAAAATTCTAAAAGAGGAATAATTGAAAAAAAAATTGAGTAAGTTTCAGTTTTGAATGTAAAAAGAATTACTAAAATCGTTTATAACAAAGGCGAAAAAATGCGTGTATACCTCGACAAACCATTTTTGTAACTTTTTAATAATAAGAATTTAGAATAATTTATTCACTCAACAGGCATTACAGAGTAAATCTACACTAAAATACTTACATAACTAAAAACTAACATAACTAAGAAATAACTAAAAATAACAATTCTTAAAATAGTTGGTAGCAAGCAACTTCCCTTTGTATTAATTGATTCATAATTTATATCTGCCTCATGGCTGATCTTGTTGAAGTTAAAATTGTATCCGACTTCTTTATGGCCAGAGTATTCAAAACTCAAGAGATGTTAATAATAATATGGACATCAGCAATCAGAATTGGAGCGACAATGTTAATGTGGAAGTTAGCAACCACAATCTACCTAGTCCCTGAAAGTGATTGCAACGATGCTGATGTATGAGTGTCTCTTCGGAAGTAGCATTAATAATTGTATTTTTTATTGAATAAAGTATATTTAAATGCTGAGGTTAAATAAATTATCAATTTCTTCATACATCAGGTTAATAAAGCCCATGATTTTAAAAACTATGCTAAGATTAATAACCTAAAAATATAAATACAATCAATAAAAAATAAATTCATTTAAACAAAAAAGTGAAGTGAAAAATTTATAGATCATTTTTTTAAACATTTTTTGTTGTTTTCAATGAAAGTGGAGGTCTTATAAAATTTTGTTAATTAACAATTGCCAACAACTTATTGAAAAATGAAGTTAAATCGATTTTTCCAACGGGATCTCATTCCATCAAGTGTTAAGAACGCACCATAATTAAATGAAATTTTTAAATTAATATTTAATATGTTTCGTCACCACCAAGTGCAGTCTCACACTTACCGTAGGGCATATACTTAAGTGCCAATGGTGAACCGTAGAGAGTGAGTAAGAATCAATAGATGAGTTCTATACTGATTTAAGAACGTTCCTTGGTTGATCTGGACCTCGAGAAGTCTTGAGTAGTAGTAAATTATTTCAGTGATGAAATTCTTTGCTATTTCGTATGTCACCAAAAAATGAATACTCAATCTGTTCTCATCCACTCTTGTGTACCACCCGGACATCTGGTCGATGAGTCCCAAGCCTTCATGCAATTTGTCTTGAAAGTGTCGTAATTGTTTGTTGATCCTGGCTTCTGTTGTATTAAGATCTGTCAGTGCCGATAACATGAATTTGGTTTGATGGCTGGATGCTCTGATCAACTCCTGTTGATTTTTGTTCAGCGCGTAGACACTCCTTGTAGACATCGTCATTTACACCAACTACGGACGTGAGCAGCTGACTTAATAAACCTCTCTTCTGTCGTTTAACGAGACCTGTTAGGTAATGTAAATAATTTTTAGATTAATAATGTAATTGTTGAAGTTTAACAACTTCAAGGGGGCAGTATGTTAGGTAATGTAAATATGTCGCCGGTTTGTCGGGGCTCGGTTGGGTTTTATTATGCCTTATGAATGCAAATAGCCGGTTTTTCCGACCATCAGCAACCCCGGCCAATTTGACCATCAATGGGGAATTCCGACCCCTGCCCTGCGACCACCGGACGCTTATTGTTTTATATTGTATAAAGGATGTAATTTTAGTGTTAGGAAAGAGTTTTTGCACGAGTCTTGTAAGGACTCACAAGTCCGACGGCTACGTAACGCCGTTCGTATACAATAATCTAAGTTTCGTTTGTAATTAATCAACAAAATAAAGCGTAGTTAAAAACAGACTACAAGTTAAACCGTACAACATCAGAATTTACCAGCAGTCAACCCAACAGTGGTTCCCAAGAGCAAAGAGGCTTCTCTCTCCAATTCGCGAAGATGATGTATAAAACCGATGCAAGGTGTTTTATCTGACAGCGTCTTCATGTTGTTGCAGAGTTCACTCATGTGTTCGGTCACGTTTGATGCTGTTCCTTCATCTTCATTCAGCTTCTCTCGTTCAAATCTTAAATCCACCCGGAATGTACCTCGCTCAATTCTGGCTTGTCCGATGTCTTCCACATACATCCCTGGTGGGTGATAAATAGTGTATTTGGCTCCAGCTTTTACTGATATCATTGCAGTCAGTAAAATAAGAACAGGTCGATTTTATTTGCCAGGGGCAAATCTTTTCAGATTCCTTTAAGTTCCGGCGCTTCGCCCTCTTCGCGAGGGGGCTGTTAGCCCCAAAATCTTAAATGGCACTATGGGTCGAGTGATACCTCATTTGAAAGGTACTGGAGGCCTCTTTCAACCAATTTGGAAACATCTGGACTGGGGAGTTTTAAATGGGACAGCCTGTATATTGTTTGTTTGTTTTTGTTTATTAGAGTTTAATCCAGCTCAAAATCAATAAATAATGTTATACATGGTTGTGATATTTTAAAATACAATATATCTTAAATAGCGGCGGATTTATCATGGTCACTCAGTAATAGTGTCTCTAGGTAGCAATCTCTTTAGTCAGCGATGAATATTTTTCTGGCCTAGGTTGTGATATACAGCACTGCTGCACGTATTTAAGTTTACGAAGAATCTTTTTGTCGTGCGGCTGATGAACTGCTCTATTGTATCCATTGAAAGTTCCAGATGAATTTGTTGATTTCTTACATGGCGCATCAACTGCCATTCGCAGTACTTTATTTTGGAATGTTTAGATCTTCTTTTTGTTGCACTTGGAGGTCGTGCTCCAAACTGGGTATGCATATAAGAGTGGGCTCCGCACTAGGGATTTGTACAATAGTATTACGCAGTGATGGCGGAGTGTAGTTTTTCGATTTAATAAGGGATATAGTCGATGAAGTCGGGAGTACATTTGATTTAATTTATTATTTATATGATGTCTCCAGGTCAATCTGGTGTCCAGTTGTACACCCAGATATTTCACCGATTGATCTTTGGCTATCCAGGGAACCTCATTCCCATTTATTGTGAGAGCAGGAATCTCAGCCAGTCGGCGGAGTGTGAACATCTTCTTTGCACATTTGGCACCATTGACTGTGATCCCTCATCCGCCGAACCATCGACTGAGGGTGTTTAAACTTGTTTGCAGGTGTTGAGAGGCGGTAAACTGGTCCTCATCCTCTGTGAGGATTACTGTGTCATCGGCAAAAGTGGCTACTTGGTATTGAGATTGGTGCGGCATATCGTGGATGTATATATTGAATAGTATGGGCCCTAAAAGACTTTCCTGCGGAACTCCAGCATTAATGCTCTTAATTTGCGATGGTGTTGCGTTGATTCTTACAGAGAACAATCTATCTTCGAGAAAAGAGAAAAGCACAACTGTTAGGTATGCGGGTGCCTGAATATGTATTAATTTATGTTTTAAACCTTCAATTCAGACTTTGTCAAAAACCGTGTCCTTCATGTGTTTCTGAAGATTCGTAAGCAACGCTTTGTCGTTGCTGGACCATTTTTTGAGGGTAAATCCACCTGATCAACGTAAAAATCTCGCATGATGATTTTTGGAAACTTTATTTGTTCATCTTTGGCCAATTGCTGCAATGTTCGTTTTGCTAAATACGGAGCTGATGTTGTACCATACGTGACCGTTGTTAACTCGTAATCTTGAATTGAAGAGCCTTCATCTGGTCGCCGCAAAATTAGGTGATATCTTCTGTCACTTTGGTGCAGCGCAATTTGTCGGTGCATCTTCTCTATGCCAGCAGAGAAAACGATTTATACTTTCTCCAACGTAATAAAATGATCACCAATTCTTGCTGGAGTCTGGGTCCAGGGTACATAGTTTCATTGATACTAATCGTTTACTTTTTCCATGTGGCCGAGTTTAATAATAATTTAATTTATTGCCCAACAGATACAATCCATTTACAGGACAATTTATTACAGTTACCATATTAGTTGAACACAAATACAACTAAATAAACAACTAACCTAAATCAAATAATATTTTCTATTTAATATTTTTATATTTAATATTTAATTAATATTTCACCCCGTTAACAAAATTAAACTTAAACTTAAGCTACTCTGATATTACACCAAAACAAACTATAAAATATAACCATTTAATACTCAACTGATAAAATAAAATAAAATAAAATAAATTATAATATAACATGTAATCACAATGTTTGCTGTACCACAGCTCTAGCATATATTCCCTAAACTATCGAAGTTAATGTCACAAGTTTCGCTTAACTTGTTCCAGTTGTTACACATGTTGGTTAAAGGAGAGCTTAAACCCAAATTTGTTCTAGATTTAAGTGGTCTAAAGTCCACTGAATATCTCGAATTGATTCTGGGCGTGTAAAAATTTAATTGGGAAATAATTTTCATATTATCTATATGGTTGTGCGCAAGCCCGTATAAAAATCTGATAGATGCTACGAATCTTCGATAGCTTAAGGAATCCAGTCGAAACAAATGTAAGAGCTCAATTTGGCTTATATCACGCCGAGGATATTCACCATAGGTTTGTAAATATAAAAATTTAAGGAATTTTCTTTGGACCCTTTCAAACTTGTATTGAATGTATTATACAGGGTGTTTAAAAATTGCCGCACCAAACTAATGGTACAGTGATCAGAAGCAAAGAGTACGCAATAGAAAAATATTTAAAAAAAAATTGGTGTTAGATTCGCATGTGGCTGAAGGTTTCTTTTATAGTAAATCTGGCAACTGAGGAAATTGCAATAAACAATTGGATGATGTTAAACAATAATGGTTTAAGCCACATCATTATAATTTTGAGATAATTGCTGTTAAAGTTAAATTAAATTTCTTGCAGTTTGCGTTTGTGGCTTGACAATACATCGCCCAGATGGCACAGGTTTCCATTGACGGCTTGAATAATTTTTGCTAAATGCATAGAAGCTTAAAAACAACCCATAAAGTTGGTTAACTAATTTTTTTTCAATTGTGGGTTAACTCATTATTGCTTAACAGCATCCAATTAAAGTAATGGCATGTTAAGTAACTAAGGCAATGTTTTTCTCAGGTACTGGAATTAATTGTAACAATAAGTGTTGGGAATTGTTAATTATTTTTGAAGTTTGTAATTTTTTATAACAATAATTGAAGGAACAATTTATTATTTAACAGAACATTAAAATACAATTCATAGCAAATGTTAAAATTGTCGACCATTGCCCGTAAGACTAGCGTTTGCCCGTGTCTCAATACCCTGTACTCGTTCGAGTATTTGTTTGGTTAGAGTTTCAGTGGGTCCAAAAATTCTTGCGAGAAGGTCTTCACGACTCTCAGATGGTGTTACGTAAACCAACGATTTAAAATGACCTCAAAGAAAAAATCTAAACAATTAAGGTCGGGCGAACGGGAAGCTAACGCGTTGAGCCATCTCGCCCAATTCATCGCTAAGCATGGCCAGACCACCACAGGACCGGATGATGATGAACTGGTGCTTCATCCAGTTGAATTCACATATCCCTTAATAGAAGTGTTAGAGGCACGTCATCCATCCCACAATGTCACTGTGACTTTTTTTAAATAAATCTGAAAAATTAGTTACTATGCATACAATCCCATTGTTGCATAGAAATATCCATTGTTAAATTAAAATGCCGCATTGATTTTTGCATAAATCTCGATGATTTAAGATGCGTTTAAATACATTTATGTTAAAGACCAAAGGCATTGCGTCAAATAATTATTGATCTACATTTTGTTTCGCATACTTTAGCAGCATTTTGGGTATAATTTACTGATAATAAATAGCTGTAATCAACATTCGAAAATCCCTTAAAGAAACCCACATACAGAGAAGAAATGAACACCAAGAATTTTTTAAATATTTTTCTCTGAAATACCAAAGGGTCCTAAATAACGTACCATTGCGTTGGTGCGGCAATTTTTAAACACCCTGTATAATGTGGAGACCAAATTAGTGAACAGTATTCAAGTTTTCTTCTAACCAAAGCATAATATAGACTTTTTAGAGATAAAATATTATGGCATTCCTAATTACAAAACCTAACGTTCTAAATGCCGTAGTCGCGATGTACATTACATGTTCCGAAAAAGATAGTTTACTGTCGAAAATTACCCCTAAATCCTTACCGCTAGTTTTTGTGTCTAATGGCATACCTTCAATTAAATAATTATAATCAATTGACGACAGTTTTTTTGTAAATGAAACTTTGCAACATTTAGCTACGATTAACACTAGCCCATTACGTAAACACCAATTTCCAATGCTATCCAAATCATTTTTAAGTTTAAGACAGTCATCATTATTAAATTTGTAATAGTTTTGTAAAGTTTACAATCATCGGCAAAAAGTAGACATCTAGAGTAGGTATTTGACCACTGCAAATAAATCATTAATATACACTGACCGGCAAAATTATCGCATCACTTAGAAGTAACACAATTGCGACTAATCGGTACCATACCTGCTACCACAATTCAAGGGAGAGAATAGCAGGCGTATAAAAGAAACTAAGTAGGTGGTGGTAGGCAATTATGACAGATTTAAAACCAATAGGTTCACAATTAAACGTGAAATTGTCGAAATTAGTTACATTTTTGAGAAAATAAAAAATAAAGTTGAATCCTTTTTTTTTTCAAACAATGTAAGTTAGCAGTCGATTTTCAGTTTTGATGAATTTTATTCTAAATACAGTAACTTTGTTAGTCCTTTTGCAAAAAAACATCAACCGAGAAAGTCGTTATTTAACATCAGAACAGGCCCCAATGGCAATAGCTCTGCTGCGTAACGGCAGAAGCCAATGCTACGTAGGTAGATTTCTTGGGGTAAATCATCGACGGTTTCCAGAGTTGCCAGTAGGTATCAGGAGACTGGCAAACACAAACGCAGAACCGGCCAAGGCCGTAAAAGGGCCACATCACAAATTGATGACCGATTTGTCATGCTAAGATTGTTGCGGGATAGGCATCTAACTGCTCCACAGCTTCGAAATGCTCTTCGGAATACCAGAACTGTTGAAGGTAGTGAGAGAACAATAACGAGGCGACTCAGGGAAAGTGAAATGAGTAGTAGAAGGCCAGCGGATGGGCCTCTGCTTTTCCCAGAACACAAAAGAGCTAGATTACAATTTTCTCATGATCATGTCCATTGGACAGCTGAGGATTGGGGAAAAGTATTGTTTACGGATGAGTCACGTTTTGCTCTAAATTGACCTGATGGTCGTTTGAGAGTGTGGAGAAGACCAGGCGAGCGTTATTTAGAATGTACAATGGTGAATCGGGAAAATTTTAGTGGAGGATCCGATATGGTCTGGGGAGAAATTAATATACAGGCCAAGATAGATCTCGTCCTCGTCGCTGGTGGTGCCCTAAATGCACATCGGTATATTACCGAAATTTTAGAACCTCATGTGGTACCATTCGCACCATATGTAGGGAACCATTTTCTTTTCATGCAGGACAATGCTCGTCCGTAAATCGCAAGGGTCGTGACGGATTACCAGCATGAGGTTGAAATACCAAAATTACTTTGGCCAGCGCGAAGCCCAGACTGCAATCCCATTGAACATCTTTGGGATGAACTTGCACGGAGAATTAAGATACGTCAAAATCGTCATGAAACGCTAAACGAGCTAATTGGAGCGTTAAATGAAGAATGGGAACAAATCGATCAACACGTTATCCCAAGACTGATTCTCAAAATGCCACGCAGAATGGAGACAGTTATTCAGGCTCGAGGGGGCAATACTAAATACTGAAACTTGTGTGAGAGTAGAAATGCAGCCAATAAATTTTTGTTCTTATGTTACTTTGGAAAGTTATCCTACCCATCCGTTCATTGTTAGGGTATTTGCTTAAATTGATCATCACAGTTTAGTTTTGAATTTATTTATTTACTGTAATCAGCGTTCTATTAATTTTAAATTAAGTTTCTATATGAGATTATCGGATGATGCGATAATTTTGCCGGTCAGTGTAGATAAGAAACAAAAATGGTCCTAAGTTACTTCCCTGAGGAATTCCGGATATATGTATTCATGGGAAACGAATCCGTTAAAAGACACCGCAAGCTTCCTATTACTGATATCAACTTAACTAACAAATCAGAAAATCCAAAATTTTCCAATTTTACTAACATAATACTGTAAGCTTTTACATTTCTACGAGCATCTACAAAGAGTTGCCTATAAAATTCAGATTTTATCTTTTTCATCTTACGGAAAAAATTATTTTTAACTGTTATAGCATTTTTTAGTTCATTTGAGTACCACTTTGGAAAACGTTTATTACAACGAGCATGCTTAGGTACATGCTGTTAAAAAAGGTCATATATTTTCTTGTAAAGAGCATCACAAACTTCATTAACGTTAGTCATATTATACAGTGTGTCCCTGGATGGGGTGCCCATGAGGTGATTTTCTCTATTAAGTTGTTTGGAGAGGAATATTTTTGGTCTAGACTGGTTTTGCTTATCTTACAACTGTAGAAAACTAAAACAGTCAAACATTTTAATCAACCTGTTTTAAATTAAGCGGTTTTTTCTTTAATTTTGAAGATTTTTTTTTAAGTCCATAAACTGAAGGCAAAGTTGCCTAGCAACCTGAACACGGTGGCAGTCACGGCTGAGACCTTATTTCGAGTAAAATAATTAACAAAACAATTTGAACAATCCATTGCGTGGATTACGTGTTGATATGATAGGTCGCCAAGACCGTAACACTGAATTAATAAAAACACTCTTTGCTGAAGACTTAGTAGTCCGATTTTTTTTTGACAACAATGAAGTTTCATAAAGTTTCAATGGTATTTTTTAGGCGTTGCTAGGCAGTGTTCGGCTTTAAATACTAGATTTATCAAAAATATTGGGACTTGATATACCATTGTAAAGCTCAACAAAATTCGCCTTCCTAAAGTTATAATGCTCTTCACTTGCAGCAAATGGAAAATTAACAAATCTATTTAAAGTACAGTCAACCTCTAAACTTAAATTTCTAAAAGTGGTTGCAATTTACGGCCAACCTCGAGCTTTAGACCTTTGACAAACACTAAATCCAGAATCCGTGCATTGGCAAATTTAGGAACATTGAAATCACCTAAAATCATGACACATTTAAAGTTTATGAATGTTTAAATTAAAATTTAAATATATCTAAGTCGAACTCCACAAACTTTAATAACCGTAAAATTACTAATGGAACATGTTTCGGCAGAACACTTCTGCCATCATCAGCCCTAATTTAATAAAAGATTAATGATACAATTGATGAATTACAAGAGGGGTTCTTACCTTAAAGAATATAAAAAATTATGACGTTGACGTAATTTTGAATTAAATTTGACGTTTTCAAAGGGTTACATGATTTTTAAAAGATTTCGTAAAAACAACATTTTATAAAATGTAAAAATTAAAAATGGATCAAAGAGAATCTGGTAAGTTTGTTTGAGTGGTGAAAAATTAAAATAGTGAATTAATAATGGGATTATTGAAGTTATTCTGTTGATTTAAACAAGATCTGTTTTCCAGTTTCAAGGCTTTCCTTATTTCCAAAGTCTCAAGAAAATCTAATTTCCGGCCTTTATTGCATTTATGAATCAATTTGGAATTTGATGGTGAAAAACTATGTTTCGTTATTAATATATGATTGGCGAAAGAAGAAGGTGTTGATGGTGGAGGATCAAGATCTGTGTTGTTATAGATGTGCCTGAAATGTTCTTTAATACGGTCTGATATTTTGCGACCTGTCTGACCTATGTAGAATGACTCACAAGAAGAGCAGTTTAATTTGTATACACCTGATGATGATTTGTAATCTAATGGATATTTATTTTTAATAAAAAATCCGGATAAGTTGTTATCTGTTTTAAATGAAACTTTAAAACCGTTTTTCTTAAGTATTTTAGAACATTTCTCTGAGACGACGCCAAAGTATGTTAATGAATTTGAAAAGGAAATTGTTTCTGAAGGATTTTTAACCAAGTAGTGTGTGTATTTGAATTTGTTATAGTATCTATAGTATAATTTATTTAGTATTTAGTTTTTAAAGAATATCCATTATTTGAAGCAATTTGTTTAATGTTATTAAGTTCTGTTTGAAAAGATGAATCTGATAGTGGTATAAAAAATAATCGGTGGAAAAAGGAATAAAAAGCTGCAAATTTATGAGAAACAGTAGGGTGACAAGAGTCAAAAGGTATTACGCAATCTGTGATACTAGGTTTTCTATAAATGTCAAATTTAAAAGTATTATTATTTCTAGTGATTTATTAATGTTTGTTCGAATAATTCTAAAAACATTTCAAAATCATTCAGAGGTATATCAGGAGGCAGATAAACATTAAATACGGCTAAACTTAAAGACGAAAACAATTTTTCATTTACCGCCACAAGAGATCCACCTCCTCTAATGTATTCGTCCATAAATTTTTTGTAATCTTCTTGGAGCTTAGGATTTCTCGCAAATCTCTTTTGTAACTGCAAAAATCTTGACATTGCCCGATTTCTTAAATTTTCCATTTCCTCGTGTTGTTCTCTGAATGGAATTCTGACTGTATAAGACCCATCTTCATTTCTTTTTGTTGTCTCATTGTAAAATTCTTCACAGATTTTATCTTCTTGCGTCGGAGTTCTAGAGGTTGGTGACTCTTCTATCTCCCAAAACTTTGTCAGCTGCTGACCTTCATCTGTGCGTGTCATTAGGCTTTGTACTTGAATGGGATAATTGAGACAATCTTTCACGCTTCCAGATAAAATTTACCCTAATTCCGTGTTCAGTGCGACCAATCCTTGCGTCAAAATCTGGCCGTATTCTTGTGCGCCGAGGATGATATCAATGGGGCCGGACTTTTAAATGTCGGGTCAGCTAACATGCAGTTTCTCCATTCTTCAAAATCGACGTCAAAGGATTTTTGTGGCAAATCTTGTGTTAATTTTGGAAGATCTTCCAGTTTGAAATTTTCGGTGTCGCATCTCCCAAACGGGTGACTTCAGCTCGTATTTTTTTGTTGGGGATTTCCCAGAAGTTATGCTGCTTGCTGCGTTATGAACGATGACTGTGACCCTGGGTCAATTAGTACTCGAAGTATCTCGCGAGTTCCAAATGCCGATACTGCCTGTACTAAAGCCGTTGTAATAAGGACAGACTGGTCTTGCCTCCCTGGGTGGTTGGTTACTGCGGTTGACTTGGAACATTCCGGAATGTTTGGTGTGGTTCGTGGTCTTGCTTGTTGTGTGATGCTGTCGATTGCAGATTCGACAGTTCCTTGTGCTGGGACACTTCTCATTGCTGTAATGACTCAAGCAGTTCTTACATAGATTCCTTTCTGATATGGCTTGTAAACATTCTGCTGGGGTCAGTGAACTTCAGGCATGTGTGAATGACGTGAGGTTGTTTGCAGTACTTGCATTCCTCTCTTTTGATCCCTTGTCCACTTTGATTCCCGGACGGCTTGTCGTAGTGCGTGTAGTCTGGATTAAACTTCTTAATGTTTTCGCCTATGGTTTCTAAAAAATCCATGAACGTTTGGAAATCTTGTATTTCATGGGGTTGATTTAGATATTGATCATACAATTTGTTGGTCTCTCAATCCCATTTAAGAGGCAAGATAGGGCTTACCAATGGACCCCTGGACGTTGTGTCAATCTCCAGGTTGTTGATGGCTTGTAAACACTCGGTTGTGGTCTCGTGAAGAATTCTGAGCTTATCAGCTGATGCGTATTGAAGAGTTGGAATCCTTTTTGAAGTTGGCAAGTATCCTGGAAATTTCTTTCCCAGCTTCTTCATGTTCGAGGGCGAGTTGGTTGGCTTGCTCCATGTTGGCACTGGTCACAACACGGAAACAAAAACTTCACTTTTGCTCGAAGGACCAAATGTTTCATCACCTCCAAATGCAGTCTCACACTTGCCGTAGGGCATATACTTAAGTGCCAATGGTGAACCGTAGAGAGTGAGTAAGAATCAAGAGATGAGTTCTATACTGATTTATTACTCCAAAACCTATCTAATAAATACAAAATTATTTACAATGATAATTCCAGTGAACATAAAAATGTGTGGTTGACTCTATGCAAGTTAAATGTACGGGAACCGAACCGTGTATGAAGTAACAGTTTTGTAGGCACTGACCTTCGTTGTAAATCTGAAAATATCAGCAAGTCAGTTGCCTACTTACTAATTTCTTTCGTATTACAGGTCGAGTCATAAACCTCATTTACTTACGACATGACGCGGAGGTATTTAAATTTTAAATAATGAAATTATTGTTTTGAATTTAGAAATTGTGTCACTTTGAATCAAGAAATTATTGTAATAAATTTAGAAAAATATTGTACAATTTAGGAAGATTGAACAAATACTATTAAAAAATTATTTTATGTGACGTACTCTTCAGAGGCGCGCGCTCGTTACGGCTACGCGGAACCCTATTTTCACCGTTAAATTAAAAATATTAATAATGGAGATAGAACTCCGGAAGTTAGGAGCTGTTCATCGGAAATTTCCTCCTCTTTTTGAATATTTGTTCAGGTTTTCGCTATAGCTTATAGTTTTTGTGTTATTGCCAAAAAACTAAACCCCTTTTTTGTAGTTTTCTTGTTAATAACAATAAATTGTAATTTTTATTTGCGGAACAAACAAAAAAAAACGTCTTTCTCAGAATAAAATTCCGAATCGAATGAGCTATCGCTCATATTTTTCCGATCATTGTAACTATTTTTCGCAGGTTTTCAACCTCTTGACTAGACTATAGGGTGATTCTACGCTATTTGTATTTTTGGTGTCCCTAAAGAAAAAATTATCCATTTAATGTAGTATTAATTATTTTACAAGGTGGTACTATTTATGTATGTGTAATGATAAGGGCCAGACGATATTATAATTTCTTTAAGTTTTATAGGCACCAGGGGAAAATGCATAGAGTCAGATGAGTGACACTATGCACAAAGTAGTGAACAATTGAGACAGGGATGTGGCAGTCTTTTATTTTTTAGATTTAAAAGGTATATACAGGGTGATTGACAAGTGTAATGCCAAAATTAATTTTCATAATTTCAGATTTATTGTTAATTACAAATACGTTGTTCGAAGAAGAAAAATAATACAATACAATAGATGGTCAAAATGCCGCTAACCGTTTCTCAGAACGCCGAATCAACGACTGTTGCGTTCTGGCAATTACTTCTGGGTTTCTTCTAATTTATTCGGCAGCATTTTGAACGTGGTTTCTTAAATCTTCAACGGTATTTACAGGCGTTGCATAAATTAATTGTCTCATGGGACCCCACAAAAAACACACATATTAAGATCCGGGGAACGAGGAGGCCATAACACTATCCTTCCTCCGGGAAATTTTGATCAAGCCAGGTCGGCACCTCGCGAGCGTGATGAGAAGGGGCTCCATCATGAAGATACCACAAATCACGCCGAGTAATCAAAGGTACATCTTCTTTGGTTGTTTGTTCCAATTTATCTAAAAGCTTTCAGTCATACTTTCTACAATATTGATGTCCTAAAAACTAATCACAGTATTTTGTAGTATTTATACCTAAAAATAAAAATTGAAGAAAAGTACAAATATTTTCTTCATTCACACAACCTTTTGGTGAACTGGCGGATTCTCCAGAAGTGAGTTTGATTTTGAAAGTAACATTTTTATTTTTTTTTTGAAAAAACTTCCTATTTACTATAGATGCCGTTCTTTTACGATATTACGGAAGGGATCAACATGTCAATTTATGGGAAATCAATATCTAGCGAGGCACCAATTTCAATGATCTACGGAGAAACAAATTTTCACTCAATCTGCCCTGTCCACATTTCGGGTTTCACGTACAGGGAAATATGATCCTCTTGGAGTATGTTTATCATACTCTAATCAGCTCCCATCTCTTCTTGATCTAGTTCTTGTTAGTGACACTAACTTAATTTCTAAGGTAATAGATAATGATACAATCGGGACATCTGATCATTGCTCAGTTAATATTGTCGCGTTTACGGGTTCCCAAAACTATTTATTTGAACAAACTATGTACAATTTATTTCAACACTAGACTATTTACAGTTATAACAGCACAATTATTTATTTTAACAGTCACACGGATTAAGTAGCTTATTCGCACTTCTTCATCGACGCGATTCGACTATACTGATCATGCCGCAGTCGTTCTCCCGTCCTATTTAAAGCGGGAAGCCGCTTTCTGGTCTCTTCGAGAATAGAATATTCGCGATCCTACGGATTTACGATTAAATCATCACTCCCGATTCTTCGAGAACGTCACAATATTAATGTTCAAGTTATATTATATCATTTACCTAAAACAAAATATAAAACATACAGATCTATATTATATATACATACAGATCTATATTATCATATATGACTTTAGGTTGAGGTTAAACTATTAGTTGTGCAAATTTGACTGGACAGTATTGAATAGATTCGATTCGGTTGAGGGACAATGGATTTACTTTCTGTCGATTATCGGTTCGTTCATAAAATCCCATACATCTTTGTATAGATCGGAAAGGCTCGTGAATACATCGTGGATAAAAGATAATTTACTAAGCAGAATAAAGTTAAAAAAACAGCTTTGGAGGCGATTCAAATTAACAAATAATATCCACGACAACAACAAACATCGTCAATTTTCAAACAAACTACAAATTGTTGCCAAGAATACGTTTGAACAAAATCTTATAGATAAACCTAAGATCTTTTATAGTCATGTGCGTAGACATATAGAAACGCGTGTATCAGTGCCAGTAGTACGTAACAGGTTCCTTGTGTATCAACTCAGAAACTGCAAATATTTTAGCCAGCTTTTTTACATCGGTTTTTATCAAATCTACTAGCACTAGTTTATTAGATGAGGTAACTTTGACAGATTGTTCATTTGTTGAAAGAAACCCTTATTAAAGAAATTAATAAATTAGATGCGAATAGCGCACTCGGACCTGACGGTATACTTCCCATATTCATCAAAAACTGTTCTAAAAATATTGCAGAGCCTATTATTACAATATTTAAAACTTCTTTTTTGACAGGTCAATTACCAAAACAATGGCTACAGGCAATTGTAACCCCAATCTTTAAAAAGGGGGACAAATGTAGCGCAGAAAATTATCGACCCGTAAGGCTTACATCATTAATCTGCAAACTGTTTGAAAAAATGATTGCTACGACCATCCTTGAATGTGCCGAAGGCCGGAATTTAATTCCGGCCACACAACATGGATTCTTACCAGGTCGTTCTGCAGTTACTAATTTGTTGTCCATCAGTGGACAAAGATGTTAGATATGGGAAGTACACTTGATGTTATCTATCTCGATTTCAGCAAAGCATTCGATAGGGTACTACTACAACCTAAATTGTTGTAATGCCCTGACAAAATTTAGAAGTGTGGATGGTGACACAAGAAATACAGAAGTCCCCAAAATCATATAATGAACAAATAAAAATAATACAGATACTTCCTACAATTATATAATATTAAATAACGTGGTAAAATAGAAATTAGAATGACAGAATAACAAGTTGTTGCAATAAATTACGAAATGAACGTTGAAATAATTAAAAATATGAAATAGTGACTATGGCTCTTTACCTATGTTAAAATTACATTAAGAAGATTACTGAACTTACAAATTTTTAAGTGAACGCTAATATAACAAAAACTAGGTGAATTGATAACACATAAAAAAAAAATACAATAAAAAGTTGTCTATTACTTATCCTCTTAATTAATACGCTTCCTGCTGGTTTTGGAGCTGTCCTGACACCTTACTTTTTACTTTCTGGCGTATCCTGCGACTCTGTGAATTCTGCAACTCCTGCGGGTCTTGGGAAATTACACCAGTTTCCACGTGAAATATACTCCGTGCATCTAGGAAAGAATTTTCACAGCTATTAGCCCTTTGATGGTGGTACTAGTAATCCTGGTAATAAGTGCTGGTAAACTTGCCTCTCTGATTGAAAGAGAATAGTCAAAGTCTGCACGCAATAAAGTAGTTTCTCTT
Source organism: Diaperis boleti (assembly GCA_963583935.1). NCBI lineage: Eukaryota > Metazoa > Arthropoda > Insecta > Coleoptera > Tenebrionidae > Diaperis > Diaperis boleti. The sequence goes on along the minus strand of OY757245.1, from coordinate 35,176,711 downwards.
ACCTCTCTCCGAAATCTCAACATTTTACGATTTATCTGCTAAGCGATTAGTTATTGAAATAACCCACATTCAACGATGTTTATCAGCAAACGCGTTTTTCCTGGACGCAATCCCTTTTACCAGGAGCAACTTTACGTTGAACGTGAACTAGTCAAAATCTCGAACGAAAAAGAGCGAATCTCGGTTTAGTCGCGCGCGGCACTGCAAAACCTATCGTTTTTTGTATATGCCGGTTATCTCTAAAGCAGATGCGTTCCTAAACCCGGTGGTGAAGGCGCGGCAAAATCGAATTCTAACAGAACCTCATTTTTTGCTAATATATAAGTTGAGAATGCTTGGAATTACGGGCCAACTCTTGAACTGAATAAAGGCTTTTCTTTCAAACAGAACATTTGCTGTTAAAGTCGATAACTGTCTTTCAGATTATCACGCTGTAACCAGTGGTGTTCCACAAGGGTCTGTACTTGGTCCATTGTTATTTCTCCTTTACACGTCCGATTTACTGGCAAATCTTGAATGTCAGCATTATGCTTACGCGGATGACTTTTTAGTAGCTCTTCCGACTTCAAACTACAATCTGAACTCAATAAAATAACTGAATGGTGTTATAAGTGGATGTTACCCTTAAATAAAGAAAAATGCTCCGTTCTGTATTTTGGTCAAAAGAATCCGAAAATTTCGTACAAAATTGGTACAGATTGTATTATTAAAGTCACATCTCAGGTCGATTTGGGAGTAACAGTTGATCAGAAACTATCTTGGAGCGATCAATGCAATAAAGTCGCAAGAAAAGCCTTTTCGATCTTATACATATTAAAAAAAGTATTCAACAATCCGTGGTATGAGTTATGTTCGAAACTCTTTATTACGTATATAAGACCTCATCTTGAATATGCAGCACCTGTTTGGTGACCATATTACTTAATAAAAGACCAGCAAACTCCAATTTCAATGATCCACGGAGAAACAAATTTTTACTCAATTTGCCCTGTCCACATTTAGAGTTTCACGTACACGGAAATATGACCTTCTTAGAGTATGCTTGTTTAAGGGGTCGAGCGCAAAGCGCGAGGCACCAATTTCAATGATCTACGGGAAAACAAATTTTCACTCAATCTTCCCTGTCCACATTTCGAGTTTCACGTACAAGAAAATATGACCTTCTTAGAGTATGTTTGATTAAGGGGCCCAGCGCGAAGCGCGAGGCACCAATTTCAATGATCCACGGAAAAACAAATTTTCACTTAATCTGCCTTGTCCACATTTCAAGTTTCACTTATAGGGAAATATGACTTTCTTAGAGTATGTTTGTTAACAGAGCTTATGAGCTCTACCTAAAAAATATGAACATGAACATAACTCTTAATCCTAAAGATTTCTGAGGATACTTAAATTGTATTAAAAAAAGTACCTCAATCTCTCAGGTCATGGAATACAATGGTACAACGATGAGCGACCCACAAGCTATTGTTGATAACTTTGCTAATTATTTTTCAAGCTTATTTGTTTCTTTAATTTCAAACCATGATGTAGTTCAGTGCTACCATCAAAATTGTTATCCGAGACTGTAAGTCAGTCCTCTCTTTTCCACTGCAGATAATTTTTAATATGATTATTAAAACTTGTATCTTTCCATCTGAATAGAAATTGTCGCGGCTCTGTCCTGTGTTTAAGAGTGGAAATAGGTCTGATCTGACTAATTACAGACCAATAGCTATCATTAACAATTTTTCTAAAGTCCTTGAATTTGTATTTTAATAGAATTTACACTCACATTTCTTCTAACATCTCGATGAAACAGCATGGCTTTATGGCTAGAAGATCTACGGGCACGAACTTGGCTTCCACAACCCAATTTTTGTGTGAAAGTTTAGACAATAGTAGGCAGGTGGATGTCATATTCATGGACTTCTCGAAAGCCTTTGACCGCGTAGACCATAGAATATTACTAAGTAAACTAAATAATTTTGGCTTGTCAGATAATTTAATTTTACTTTTTCAATCTTATCTTCAAGAAAGGTCTCACTTTGATGAATATAGAGGTTTTAGGTCGGATGATTTTTGGCAACCTTCTGGAGTGCCTCAGGGTTCAGTGGTTAGGTCCCTTATTTTTTGCGGTTTTTATTAATGACTTAACTTTGCTCTTAGATGTAGGCTTTCAGTTGTACGCTGATGACTAAAGATCTATTATGAGATTAACTATCCTGCTGATTCTAGTAAGCTGCAGTGTAATTTAGACAGTTCATAAATGGTCTATTGATAATAGTCAGATATTCAATAAAAAAAAAAGTTATGCTATGACTTCGTAGAAAACTGACAAATTTTATTTGTGATTACTCCATTGGTGGTGAAAAGTTATCGCGTACGGAAGAATTCAAAGACCTTGGTGTAGTATTTGACAGCAGACTCACCTTCCGAAATAATATTGACTATGTTACTTCTTCGGCTTATAAGTCTCTAGGGTTTATACTTCGCAACAGAAAACTGTTTCATAACACTCGTGCATTTATATCGCTCTACAAGGCTTATGTTCGATCTAAGTTAGAGTACGCTAACATTGTTTTCCTAATTTGCTGTTGTAACACAGCTATTAACGCACTCATTTTGAGTGCGTTAATAATCCATTAACGCACCCAAAATCTAGAATTTTTGTTTCCATTGGTTAGACACACTGAACCTTGCACTGAACGAAATGTCAGTGTGATGCTGTGGTTAAGGTTCGATTTAAGTCATCTCAAGTACGCTTCAGGTACAGAAAAATCAAAATTTAACAAAATTTCCTAAATTACCAAAATTGATTTTATTTGTAAAAAAATGAAATTAATATGCAAATTAGGAAAAATAACATGAAAAACTCGTTTTGTAAAACTTAAGAGCACTCGTTCTTTACAGGCACTCCTGCCTACGGCAGTCGTGCTGCAAACCTGAACTCGTGTCTTAATATAAGTTTTACAAATGTAGTATAGATTGATGTAAACAAATACTGAACTACTTTATTAAACTAAAAATTTACAAAAATCCGATTGGACAAAGATACGTCTTTTACACAGGACGTCGGACTTAAGACTACCTAAAAACTAACACTCACTTCACCCTCACTCACCATCCCGGCGCGCACATCTGTTACATAATTCTCCGAAGTGGTGACCCAAACAAATTTACACTTATTTACAATATTACAATTATTATTACATTAAACTACTAAGACTACTACACAAAACTAGTGTTTCAATATACTATTGGTCGCCTATATACAACAATCATGTTTGGGCCCTGGAGAAAATTCAAAGACGCTTTGCCAAATTTTTAGTATTTTTTGAAACGGGCGAATATCCCCCACGTGGCACCCTACATGAGACGCTCTTGGAGTATGTTCAACTTCATTCCTTAGTCAGCAGACGGCATTACAGAAGTATAAAATTTCTTTCAGATATTGTTAACTCGACAGTTGACTGTCAGTATCTGTTATCTAAGTGTTTTGTTAAAGTTCCTGCCTTTAATTGTCGAAATTATGAAATCTTTCATTTACCTGTTGCAAAAACAAATGTTCTACAAATGTCTCCCATCTATCAAATGTGTAAAAATTTGGCTAATGCTGAAAATGACCTTGACATTTTTTCGGCCACTCGTATTCAACTTAGCTCCCTACTATCTTAAATTTATTTTGACTATTTTTGGCTTTATTTTGACTGCAGCTACTTTCACATATGTGGGGAGTGGTAGTATTATAGCCACTTCTATGCATAGCAACTGCAATATTGATTGACTTATAATTGGGTTTATACCTGTTAGTCAATGAAATTAATAATAATAATAATAATGTTTGTTTAAAAGGTCGAGCGCGATGCGCGAGGCACCAATTTCAATGATCCACGGTAAAACAAATTTTCACTCAATCTGCCACGACGGCACGATAACTACACTGACGAAAAACCATAAAAATTTAGGAATCACTTGAGGTACCAAAAAAAAGGTATTAGAGCCAAAATTCATCAAAATAAAGTTAAATTTTTTCTATTTATTGTACTTTTTTTGACAGCGCTAAGTTTACTTACCGCTAACTCCACTTAGCGCTGTTGCCAAACCTTAAATATGATAACTGTACCTTCTTGGAGTATGTTTCTTTAAGTAGTCGAGCGCGTAGCGCGAGACACCAATTTCAGTGATCCACAGAAGTTACCCTCTGTGAAAATTTGTTTTTCCGTGGATCATTGAAATTGGTGCTCGCGCTACGCGCTCGAACCCATGAAGAGACGTCGGAATTGGCATAAATAGTTTTTTTATATGGGAAAAATTAAAATTATGTATTTGTTAAATGTATTTATGCAATTATTGAAACTTAGACCTAAATTCTCATATTATATTATGTGAAAAATTGTATTTGATAGAATATAATTATTTTGTTAAATTATATGTGAAATTTTATTTGTAATTTATTACATTCATAAATATGAGAAGATGAATTTAAACAAATTAGATGATTAAATTTTAAAAAATACAGGCACAAGTTCTGATAATAATACATACCATAAAAAATGTTCATTACAAGATGGAAAAAATCGTATGAAAGTGAAAAATTATATTATATTATTATTGTGTTAATACACTAAGAAATATCTAGTAGTAAATTGAAGCACACTATGGTAACTACGGTAACTACGGTAAACATAAATTGCTCCCATGATAATATAACAAGAAAAACGTTAGACGTTTTTTATTAATAACCTTTTTCAAGGACTTATCATCAAATTAGTCATCGTCATATCAAATTAGTGCGCATGACTGTACAGTCGTCAGGATACTCGTCTAACACATGGATTAAAGTGTTGTAGTTTGTTACGTTTTTGATTAGTTTTACGTATTATTATATCTAAAAAGGGTAAATATTACTGTGTGGTGGGTTCGTGAAACTGTATGAATTATGGATATTGATTGGTTCAAACAAGGAGCGACAAAACGATGCGTTATCGGTGGTTGCAAGATCGACAGCAGACGTCATTTCTTCCATTTTCGAAACCGTATTTGGCAGTAAGAAAGGGCTTTGAAAGCGGAGGAAAAGGGCACTTGAAGGAGTGCAGTTTGTGTAATAAGTGTAAAATGTGGTTGACGAAATGCCGGTGCATATCAATAAATGACATTATATAATTGTGTTTTATCCTTCGTGAATGAAAGAAGCCACATTTTACACTTATTACACAAACTACACTCTTTCAGGTGCCTTTCTCCTCCGCTTTCAAGTCCCTTTCTTACTGCCAAACACGGTTTCGGAAATGGAAGAAATGGCGTGGAATCACGTCTGCTGTCCATCTTGCAACCACCTAAAACGCACCTTTTAGTCACTCCTTGTTTGAACCGATCGACATCCATAATTCCTACAGTTTCACGAACCCATCACACACACACACATCTACCCTTTCTAGATATAATAATACGTAAAACTAGTCAAAAACGTAACAAACCACAACACTTCAATCCATGTGTTTGACAACTAAACGACGACTAACCTGACGACTGTACAGTCATGCGCACTAATTTGATGACATGAAAGTCCTTGAAAAAGGTTATTATCTCTATGATAATATGTAATCAATAACCTCAAAATTAACAAATTCTTGATTGCGGATGTCTCAACATCTACCTAAAAAGTTACAATACGAATAATTATAATATTATAATAATACAATTTGATTTTGTACATTTTTGAAGTTGCTATTTTTAATGGTAATTTGTTCAAAGAGTGTTTCTGGATTTTTCTGATCCTGGTATGTCAGTTAAGAACAAAAAATAAACAGAGCGTTCGATCCCTAATTCTCCAGCAAAAAACAAGTCAAACTTCAGAATTTGTTACCTTTAGACCCTTTAGGAAGCTCTTTTTTTAAGTTATGCAAAGAAAGGTACACCTCGGGTACGCCTAGCTGGAAGACAATAATAGTACAGTTACGGCCACGGAATTTTGGCCGTCACTTATCATTTATTGTCATAAGATGTAAGGCGACTCTTAGGTATTCGTAACCTAACTTTCTACTATTTCAAAGACTTGTCATTTTGAGACTGACTCACTCGCATGAAAACACTAAAAGTGACAAATTTTTGGATTTCAATTTCAAAAAGTCAATCATAATGACAATAAAGCATGGACTTCTATTTTCTTTTAATTGATATTAAAGTGACGGCTAAAATTCCATGGCTGTGACTGTACATAGCCCCTGATGATATTTTTATAGAGCCTTTAAAGAGAGCTAGGGCCTACATGTAAAGAGCATGTAAATAATTTGATGCTGATGGATGGAAGATTGTATTTTTTTCACCCAATTAATTAAAATGAAAAAAACCCATAAATGTTTCAAAAAACATTCAATATCCTCCTTAATATCTTTATTTTTATTAAAACTTTTTTAAAAAACAGTCACCGCCAGAAAGTAATTTTTTGGTGAATTTTAAATTTTTGATCTGGTCCATGCCTTTTTGTAACTTTGATGTTGGAAGTTTATAAGATCTGTCAACGTGTTAGGTGACAAGTTAGTGTGAGAAATGACAAAACTACATATCAAAAATTAACTTAAAAAAAAAGATAAGCGACTTTAAAAAGTGAAAAGTAATTGAATACATGTATTATTACATAATGTGCTACCTAATGATCTGTTTGAAGTCGGTGTATAAAATACTTAGAATAATAACAATAAGGATGTAGGTAATAATTTCAAATTAAATCACACGTATAATTTAACAAAGTATGTTTATTCAATATAACATTTAGTGCGGCTTATATTATATACAAATATGTAAAATTACAAATAAAATTTCGATGATTTATTTCACAATTTAGAAATTAATTTCAATAATTATTTAACTACAGTTTATTAAGTACTAACAATTTATAAAAAAAATTGTTTTGTATTTTTTTAAATTCTTTGTTAATAAGAAAAATGATTTGCAGGTTACACAGAAGTGAATGATATATTATATACCTACTTGAACAGTATTCATTACTACCTAATTTCTTGTATTCCTTCTTCTCTTCCTTTTTTGATTCTTGTCAAAATTAAAGTTAAAATTGTCATATTCAACTCCTGCAAAGTCAATATTACAGTATGCCTCCTCACTTTCAACTGATAACACTTTTTTGGATTTTTTTACTCTTCCTTTTCTCCTTTTTGGTTGCGTCTTCTAACTCACTGATATCCTCGGAAATTCCAATTGATGAACTTTCTTCCCCTTCTTTCGTATTTGTTTCTCTGAAATAATTCTTGAAGTTTTGTTTATGCTTCGTGCTGGATTCATGGTTTTGAAGCGATGAGGGATTTTTAAATTTTTTGCTACAAACCACACAAAACAGGCCTGGGATATCATCTCCTTCCGAATCACCAAATTCTTGTGCTAGATGTTTCTCAATTACTTCCAGTTCTTCTAGTACATTATGAAATTTAGTCCACTCAGCTTCCGAACTTGATTCATTTAACTGCTTCTTTCTTTCCATTCTTCTTTTTTCGATTAATTCGTCTCGTTTTTGTCGATTCTCGAAAATCTTTGATTCTATTATCTTCCGATGCTGTTTTCTGACAAAAGCTACAAATTTCATGATTTCTTCATTCCGTTTTTTCTTTGCTTGATTTAGAACTTTTTTGTTTTCTTTATAGGCTAGTTTAAATAATTTTCTATCACGCATATCTTGAACATCATGGGGATCCAACCACTCATAACTTTTCGAGGTTAGATAATTTGACCAGTATAAGTAAAATGGCCCAACAATATCATTGTAATCACTTTGAGAGTCACCAAATCTAGGTATTTTCAAACAATCCTCCTTGTCCATAAATTTCATTTCATCCTCTATAAGTCTATCAAATTAATATTTCACGATAAACGGTGTAGAAACCATTCTTGTCGTCTGCGAAGCCATCAAAACAACTGGGTTGGTAATATTGGGAAACATCAACGTCTTGAAACTCAGATTTTGGATCTAACTCTGGTTCACGGCATTTATAATACCAAATTCGACCTTTGTGATCGCGTAGCACACCGAGAGAAGTATTTATTTAAAACAATATCAAATCTATTTGTCCCAAATAAATGCCAGACCTGGATTTGGCGAAATAAATATAGCAGTTGAATCAAAGAAATCATAGAATTGAAGCATTTATTTGCTCGAAATAAATATATATTTCTCCCAAGTATATCCAATTATTTGACTGAAATTAGTATTATTTGAGGTAAATAAACAGTACATTTTTCTTAAACATGTAGCTTAATTCATGCTAGTAAACTAACATTTGCCGCAAACAACTTTATATATTGAGAATAAGAATAATTTATTTATCTACAGTATACATATATGTTGATCTAGGAATATATTTATTTCACATAAATATATCATTTATTTCTCCTAAATTTATTGATATTGTTGGTAGCAAAATATCGTGCGTTCAACCAAAAAACGACGTCAAGTGAGCCATGGATTGCATCTTATCTCTGTCGGTCAGGTGCGTGGTCCTCATTGACCGACAGAGATGTAATGCAATCCATGACCCACTTCACGTCGTTTTTTGTTGTACGCACGATATTTATTTGCTGTAAAAATAAAATGGGAAGACAATATCGACTCAAAAAGTAAATAAATTTATTTAAAAAGGACTTAAAACATAACACATGAAACATAACATTACTCATAATTAGAATTATTCGTGAAATGTATATATAAACATTAACAAGTTGTATGTCTTGATTTGGAGTGGAGGAACAAGCCACTTCTGAGGTAAAATGAGATGTAGAAGCCACCGAACTGAGTTCGTGCACTGGGTAATATAGACTGGTATATCGTTTCTTTAGCTTTAATTTTCTGAAACAACAAATAATATAAACACAAAATATATAACAAGATTAAACATAAGCATTGGAAATACAGTAAGAAACTACCGTCGTGAGCTGTAGTGTTGGAAGGGCTCGTGCGTTTTGACACACATCACGGCCCTTTTAGATTAGTTGTTAATTAATTACCTACTACATATTACTACATCTAGTTGAATAAAGCGTCTTATTACAATACGTACCTCTCGTTCTGCGTGGATAATAATAATTTCGCCTGGACCCCAGTTTTAAAATTTAGTTGCGCCAACAGATTGTGGTCGAATTTTAAAAAAGCCTCCAAATCTTTCTTCCTCTACAAGTAATTACATGCCACTATTATAAATTGTAATGAAAGAACCAAGACTCACCTATGAATTTGTCTATTAGACTCTCCAGCCCGCATTCGGTTAACTTTTGTCGCATTTGATTATCACAATCACTTCTCACCAGAGCACAAACGACAATGGAAAACCACAGGAATATCATATGGTGTTGCAAAACTGCATAGTCTAAACAAACCTATAAAGACTGAACACGCAGAATCGAAGAACCGTTGTGAATTATAGAAAGAAAAAGACTGTGTATTTGATAAAAGCATAGGTATATTTGTGACAATTAAATTTTATTTCTTTTAAAGAAATGTTGAATTATTGTGAGTATACGATCTATTTATGTGAATTATACAATTCCTGTTCGTTTAAAGTGTTATTTGTTTGCAACAAATAAATTATATTTCTTTCAAATGAAGTTAAGCAATTCGACCATTCACTTGAAAGAACTAAATTTATAATATGGTGGCAAACAAAGTAACTGCTAGACAATTAAACTAGATTTTGGACAATGTTTTGATATTCTGGGACACCATTTACTTGCCTCAAAACACCATTTTCTCTCAGTGCACTTCGTAATTTTGTTGAATGTATTGGAGTGTCATATCTTGAACAAAACACACGTTTTCCACTTGTGGCAGAAGAAAAAACTGGTAATCACTTGACATTTTAACCAAACTTTTCTGTTTCGAAAACTCAGAAAACTACAGTGAAACTGTGCCGGTAAAGCGAGTAACAAGGCTTTATATGCGTGCAGTTCTACAACTTCGATAACTTGCCACTCCCGTAACAAATGTGGAGATCACTAGTGGTTGCCCCACCCGAACCCCAACCAATCACATTCCAACCTTCTCACCGCCAACTCTCTCTCTCTCTCACACACACACACACACAAAAACAGTTCACACCCACACAACGTACAATTTAAAATTTAATAAACAAAATAAATTTAATACTAAATTAAATAAAAGAAAATTATTAAATAAATAGTATTATGCATTAAAGTATTTTAATTAAGTATTTATAGACAGGTACACACTTGTTGCTTTATGTCAATTTTTGTTAAATTAGAGGTAAATGTTGAGTTACATACTTCCTCCTTATTATTCATATTAAAATAAATTTTTAAACAATGAAATGCAAATTCTAACCAAAATGACAGATACGTAAATTAAATTGTCTGACAAATTTATTGTCAGTGTTCTTGGAAATCGTTTTATCCACGCAAGTATGTTTAAACGCGAGAACGAAGTAATATTATGAAGATTTAATTATAAAAATAAAGTGGATCAACTACAATTTAAACACGAATGCAATACAACGTTTTGTCCACAATCGACACATTAATTTATGCAGTCTCAATTCGTCCCTCGAAACACGTAGTGGCGTATCTCAAGAAACGTGAAATTGAAATACTCCATACGTATCCATTAAACTTTGCGTTCTCTATCGTTTGCAGGTAGTGGCGTAACTCAAAACTGCATATTTTCCCAGTATTTCTTCTGTATATTATTACTTGTTATACGTATCTCAATTCGATTGAATTTTGTTCATCACGACAAACGCTTCTCCTGAAAAGTCGTGATATTGAGATACGCCACTTCGTGTTTTGAGGGACGAATTATTCAATTTTTTTTTTTAATATTGCAGAAATCATTGCAGAGGCTGAAGAAGTCACCCTTCAATTATTACGGGTAAAATCCAAAGAGTTGTGCGAAAATGAGTTTGCGGACTTCAATGTCTGGAGGGTGAAAAGAGGTGTAAATGAAGACGTGTATCCCGCTTATTTTTGGAAGCGAAGTAAAAATTTGCCCCGCCGTCGATGTGGACGAAATATTCCATGCTGAAGAGTGTATCAAAAAGCGATAAACCGAAAAGGTCAAGAGTAGGTATACTTGAAAGGAAACACATCGAGCAATTAATTCTTGAAAGCGGCATTAGAAAAACAATACCTTATGATGAAGGTAATATTTTTTTTCTTTTGGTTGTTTGTATTTATTTGGTGCTTTTAGGTTGCTCTTATAATAAAATTGATATTGCGAAAAAATACAAGGAAACTCCAATACTATATAAAAGACAATTTTATTATAGGTCTCTAAGGGCCGATTTCACCAACCTCCGTTAAACTTATATAATCATCTGTTAGGAATATTTGTTGCTATAGTTATAACAAACGTACCTATGCAGTTATTTATCAGTTAAAGTTAATCGATGTTGGTGAAATCGACCCTAAAAGAACAAAACGTCCGTCCAAAGCCAAAACCACGAATGTTCAGATTTGTCATTTTCTTCTTATGTAGAGGAGACTAGGGAAATATAAGACACCTGGTTGATATCTACATAATTTACTTTCTTAGTACAATTTAATAAGCATTAGTAAATTTTTAAAGTAAAACTAACTGAAATTTGTGTGATCCACATGTACTTTCATTCTTTGTAGAGAAAAAAAAGTAAGTTTAGTATATATTTTTTGTTATGCTCCCTTTAAAATCTTGCACATTAATCGTAACTGTATTTGTGACACAACCATTACAAAAGTTGTAGGCAATTTACGCCATTTTGCAAAACAGCATGTCTTGGAGACTACCGAGACAACGAAAGCAGGGAGCAATGAAACGTTTTAAACTCCCCTATCAGAATGTCAATTAATAAAATAATTAAAAATTGATTTTAATAATTGGAAAAAGTCAAAATAACAATATTTTGATCCTTAAAAAATTAAAACAGCTTAGATTCTATAACATAAATAATTACAAACCAAACTCCCGTCTTTTTTATTTTTATTTCATTTTATTTATTTATTTTCTTGCAAATCCATAAAAAACTGTTCTCGTGTTTATTTCTTAGCAATTTTGACAAGCTTCTACAACTATAGGATACCATAAATACTTGATCTGCAGATTGTATGTTATTATTTACTTCTCCTTTTAAAGTCTCGATTACTAGAAGAGTATACATTGGCACCATGCTCATTCAGGTAAGTACCGGTATAAAGGATGTCTTATTATAATAATTGGATAACAATAAAGGATCTTATAAAATCGGTTGCGACTTTTTATACAAGTTCTATAATAGTTTTATCGAAACTTATTGCATAAAATTTTCTTATTATGTACATCTAAACCTACAAATAAATCTTATATCTCAAAGACATTTAGATCAATAATCTTCTAGTGAAAAAGAAAATGCTATAATATTGTCATCAGGAGAAATAACTTTAGGATATAACTATCAACCTAATGAAAATTGAGAAAGCTATCGAAAATATTCAAAATATTATGGTTGGTGATTTTTTGATATTGAAGTTACAATGAATCGCTATTGTCTTCTCTTGTGGTCTAGAAACGACTAAATATTATGTTTGCTAGAACCAGGAAGAAGAAATTCTGAATTGCGACTAAGGGGCCGTCCATTAATGACGTGAGGTGTTTTTCTGTTAATTTGGACCCCTCCCTCCCCCGTGATGAGGTTTGGTGAGATTTGGTGAAACCCCCCTCCCCCTCACGTGAGAGTTATCCCTTGCAATTTTTAAATAATTGTATTTTGCTAAATACCACTAAATACCTAAGCGTTAATACTGATGGAATATAAAGGGGGAAAATAATAGCGCGTTTAAGGGACACTATAACAAATTTATTTAAATTACATAACAATAAAAATAGACTACCTTCCCTATTTGTTTACTTACTTCGTGGGCATGGGAGTTCTGTATTGTTCGTTGAAATGTTTTTTAACGCCGCGAGGATTTCCAATAAATTGTGTCACAATTGTCTCAATTTGGGGAATCCCATACATAGAAGATATTTGATACTGTTTATACTCGAGATTGTTATTGTAATAAAAAAAATTTTGCGGACAAAATAGAAAACCTTTAAAAAAGTAAAATAACAAGTTTTATGTTTTTTTTTATATTCAATGTATTAATGTCAAAAGTTGACGTGAGATTTTCAATGACCCCCTGCTCCCTTTAGATGAGATTTGATGAGATTTTACTGGTATTTATTATATATAATATGTAATTGGTTTAAGCCAACGCGCCCCCATCATTCCTGGGTAATCCAGATATTCTCCAAGCTATATTATGTTTGAACTCGAAAGCACTTTCTAAATGTAACTGTGCTGCTTATTACTTGGAGTCTGTAATCGAGTATAGCCCACTTGCTGTTACAGGGAGTTTATAATTTTTTTACTTCAATCAGCTTTACTTTTCAAATTCAGAAAATTGGTACCTAAATACTTACAACTCAACTGGTCAAAATATTCTTAACAATATGTGTGATAACGTTTTTCAGAACACAGCACATGTTCGGAAAACATCATTCAAACCTTATAAAAAAAAAGGTTCGGATAAAGTTTATAAAAAAATATTTTGCTTTGTATAATATCGAGTTTTCATAAATAATTCATACATCATGTTACCTGTGGAAAGTAAAATTTACAGGTGGTTAGAATGATGGAAGCGAATTTTGACATACATAGATATATGAATCATTTATATGAAGACGCTGTATAACTGTTATCGACCTAAAATGATCCATTAATCAAAAACTATAAAGTAAAAACTGATGGGGAATAACTTGTTAAGTGTAAAAACTTTTGTACGAAACATGATAGATTTTTTTTTATATTATCAAAAAAATGGCGTTCCGCTGAAGCACCGCCACCATCACCATAACAATATGAATATACACTCTAGAACGATTCTATATAACCTATTCTTATGTTGAAAAATCTCAAATAGATTTATTTATATTTTACGCCCCTTTTTGCTGTCCTGTATGGGCTATCGAATATGAACAAGCATCGGTCAACTCGGAAGGGAATTAGGGGATCAAGATAGGCAATGGCAACATGTTTGTTTGGGTACCTTAGGACCTCAGGTATTGTAATTAGCAGATCTCGCTTTCAAATTCAGCTCCTTCTACAGCTGAGCAACAACTTCTCCGCCCACTTGTACTTAAATGTTCTTTGAAATACAATTATGTAGATACAAAGCACCAAACGCTAACAAGATGTCAGTCTGGTACTTACTATAAAGATTACTGGCATTGTATGTAGGCTTAAAAAATGTGCATGCTGAAAGAATTTAGAATAATCAAACAAAGGAAGACCCGCTGCTTTATTATTTCATAGAACCCACCACACAGTAAACAAGAAAAATTACCATCGGATTTTACCTGTTTTCAATGAGCTATATACCCTATTGTTCTGGTTCCTGGATCTTTCAACTTTCTAAATTAGAGCTGAATGGAATTACCCGTTCGACAAGATTGAAATCAATTCATTACAAATTTTTATAGCAATCGAAAATCTACCCGATTTATGGTTCCACATACTTCTGAATTTGGAATAAATTGAATTTTCGAATTGACAATCGTGATGTGAATCTAGAACTGGACAGATTTGCAGTTCCGGTTGGTTTAGAATTGCTTCAATATTCAAGTCAAATTTTAATTTATTTGTCTGGCCGGAATAATCGGAATTAAATTATTAAAAAAATAACTTATATCTTAATAATGATGCTACTTGATATACAATTTTTTTATATACACTGTGGAAATTAAGTAAGGAATAAATTCAGTAACTGTTAGTATTTGCGCTAGAAATAAAGCTTAAAAAGCATGTGGTAGGACTAATTATAGTCCATCCGACGAACGTATACTATTTTTTTTATGACGTCATAAATATTTTTTTTAATGGCAACCTATGTTTTTCATTTTACATTTGAATAGAGTTTTTTATTCTGTTTTCAACGTTGTCAAATACTTAATAGGTTAGATAAGGAAAAAATGAATTAAAACGGTGCTAAAGTTAAATTAGTAAAATTTCAAAAAAATTAACAGAACTGTCTAATGTTATCGAAATTTAAGAAAAAGCCATAGAGATACCAATACAATGTTGACAAGTTCTGAATTGGTACAAAAAATTGTGTTTGAACTGTTTTTCTCTATTAAATAATAAATGAACTTCTAAATAATAATATCTGGTTGCAACAGAATGGTGCTCCAACACACTAAACGCGGTGCGGCATTATTTGCACGAAGTGTTCTCAAGAAGATGGAAGAAGAGGTCCGATAAAATGGCAGGTTAGGTCCCCAGATTGAACCCCATTAGATTTTTTTTCTATGGGGGCACTTAAAAAGCAAGCTGTATTAAAACCGAGCCAACAATTTGAATGATCTTGAAGGAAGAATTCGACATGAGTGCAGTTTAATAACTCTCCAAACCATTCAAAACGTATTGGCTGCTTTTTATGATCGTCTTGGATTTTATCAGATGATGCAGGGTAATATCTTATAATAATTTATAACTCTCACATCAACAGTCTTTTTAAAATTTAAATATATTTTTTGTTAATTTTGTTAATTTGTTAGTCCTACTTTGAAATTTAGGGTTGTTTTCTTATTTTTTCTCATTGATTGCTTTTGGGAACTTTGTTTTGTTTGGATTTCTATGGCCTTGTCTTAAATTCCGATAACATTAGACAGTTCTGTTAATTTTTTTAAAATTTTACTAATTTGAACTTTAGCGCCGTTTTAATTCATTTTTTCCTTATCTAACCTATAAAGTATTTGACAACGTTGAAAACAAAATAAAAAAACTCTATTCAAATGTAAAATAAAAAACATAGGTTCCCATTAAAAAAATATACTGATGACGTCTTAATTGCCAAAAAAAAATAAGAAAAAAATTTGTATACGTTCGTCGGATGCGCTATAATTAGCCCTACCACATGCTTTCTAAGTTTTATTTCTAGCGCAAATACTAACGGAGTTACTGAATTTATTCCTTACTTAATTTCCATACTGTATATAATAATTACAATGTCAAAATATAGCCAGCTTTTGTTTTTTACAAGTACATATATGTAATGATTACTAAGAGATCGAAGTTTAATACAGTTATTTATGAAATATCAGATTTAACACAGATAATTTGAAAGTTAATAAATAATTCAATGAAACTACAACAAGCAGCTTTTCGTGTGATGACCAATTTTGTCTAAATTCTAAAATGAATAAAAAATTATTTAAATTTTCCTATTTCTTGATTTTCCGGTTGTATTGAATTTTACTAATTCTTTTTATTCCCCTCTTAGTCCGACTTTTTCCGTATTATGTTTTATTTCTGCTTCTTGTGATATTCCTCATTTTCTGATTTTCTTAAATCTCTTGTTTCCCCTAATTGAAGAACTAACTTTATTTAAGTAATGTTATTTTATTTAATGTAATTATTGATGATTTGCTTATTCGTTCTTTTTATTTTCTTTGTTCTATCAATTCTATTGATTTTCCGGTTTCACTTTATTGTCCTTATTTACCGATTCTCCTGCTTATCTTATTGATTCTCCAATTTCGCTGATTCTAGTGGTTGTTCTAATTCTTTTAGTTATCCTGATTCTATTCATTCTTCCGATTTTCTAATTCCACCCATCCCTTCTGAACTCTTATGATTATCCTGCTTTTCTTGTTTTTCTTGACCCTTATTCAGATTCTCAATTCCATCAATTTTTTAAATTCATTCACCAGTTAGAACAATAAATAAATAATAAATATTATTACTTTACTCTTGGTACAATTTTTATCACCTATGTAAGCCTCCTAAATATAAATATTGCATATGAATTTGTCTAGTAGGTATTTTTACTGATTTGAAAATTTATTGTGGCAAACAAGCAAAATGTAAACACGGTGCGATGCAGATAGAAAATCTTTTTGATGTGATGTATGCTTTATTTTGAAATTTGTAAGCTTTGTCAACTAGATTATAGTCAACTTGTTAGATCACAAGTATCCAAAGTGACAAAGCAAAAACTATGGATTACATTCTTAAGGATGTTTTATATTTTGTACCAGTGGAATGACATTGACGTACAAGATTTTCTGTTGGGCATTGCAAATTGTAAGATGGAATTTGATGGCTGTAAATGGTTATTAAATTGTGAAACCAAAAAACAAAGTCACTAGAAGTGCTTAATCACTGCAAAGGCAAAGGTAAGAGTCAGGCCTAGACCCTAGTCTCCATACTTGATACTCAATGGATTAGTTTTGAGATTCTAAATTCCGAATGATTTTGACCCCCAGCCCAAGAATTAGAAAAACACTCCTTAAACCTAAATGATTTATTTATTATTCAACTACATAATTAGCACAAAGAATCTTTTGATTCGTGACTAGTCCACCCTCTGACCTAAACACCACCAGTAATACCCTCAATCCAATCCGTGTAGTAGCTCAATCTTGTGTACACATCCGGGAATCCCCTGGCACACGGCGAAACGGCATACGAAACCGCACCCACCAATTTCTGGTGACAAACCAAAGGTCCCCCAGAGTCCCCATAGCAAGGGGAAACCCCCTTAGAAGCAAGAGCGCAGATCTGTCCGGGACCCCTTTGGAAGATGAAGGCTCCACCGTCGGACAACCTCGTACAATCGTCGTTCGACAACGCCGATAAATCAGCATACTGTAAATCCTTAGGCTCACCACCTTCTGTATCTCCCCAGCCGATAACAGTGCAAGTCTCGTTGGCTTCAGCATCGTCGATTTCTATCGGTTGAAGAGTGTCGCTGAAGGTGAACTTTCCATTGATCTTGATGAGCGCTATATCGTCTGTGTAGATGGTGTCGTTGTATTTTGGATGGATATCGATACTAGCGATGGAAAAAGTATTGCCGGAATCGAGATTGGTCGTGTTAGCACGCACGGTCAAGTCGTCAGGGGTCAAACCTCTGTGGATATTACGATGTTATATTGTAACTGAAGAGTAACGAACTTACGTTACGCAATGGGCTGCTGTTACCACCCACTCGGGATGGATGATGCTTCCTCCACAATTATGGAACAGTATTATGCCGTCAAATCCGATCTCGAGGGAAATGATGAATGGAAATTGACCAGGTTCGGCTGTGTCTCCACCGTAGATACGGCCACGGCTGAAGGGACTGGCTAGAATGGGATAAATATTGAATTTGGTGCTTGAGGTTTAAACTTACCAGAAGCCAGGCCAAGAAGGAGAAATATGTATGGAAGTCTGGACACAATCATTGTGACTGGACTTCAATCGTATCAGAATTACGTTTTATACACAAGTAACACTGTATCGACCAGATACAATTGACTAGTTAAAGTGCTGATTTCCGTCATAATAAGTTACATAACTGGTACCACGAAACACTCATTTATTTAAATTTATCTCTAAAAAGATTTCGTTTTCTATGTCTTTTCAACCCCCCGAGTTTATTTTGATCGGTAGGAAACCAATCTGGAATTGCCGGAAGAATATGGATATTGGCAGTCATAGCCTTATAAAAATATTGCCTGGCTCGGAGGCGGCTCGGCCCCGGCGGGGTGTCGTACTATCCGGGGCCGATTGTACCAACGGAGTAACCAGATGCCGGGATGAGAGGCTATAGTGTGGAGTTAGAGCTGACTTCTTGGCAACCTAGAAATCGAACCGAGGGGGCTGATAAGGTACTTAAAAAAATCGATATCTAGATAGGTGAAGATAAGCTAATGTTTATTTAAATAATTGATGAAAAGACAAAAAGGCTATTTTTTACAGTTGAGCCCCTCTTCATCGTCCCCTCTCTCTTCATCTTTCAGCTCAACCTGACTCAAACTAAAGTTGGAGCTCCGTCTTCTTCACATCCTCGATCACCCCCCTCATTCCTTCCACGGCCTCCTCGGCAACAGCTACGCAATCTTTAAACTTTCCGTAAATTTTGCAAATTGCAAGCTGTAAGTCTTTCTGGACCGCAGTTGAGGATTTGGTCTTCTGGGCCAGCTCTAGGTTGGTTCGTGCTTCGTTGAACTTCTTGACTGCTTTTTCAGCTTTAATTTTTTGCTCTAAATCCCAAGCTTGTTGTAGCTGGAAGAGGCCGTACTGGTGCTATGTTTCGGCTCTTTCGTTCGAAATTCTTTGTCTTAGCGCGGCAATGCTTCCTTGAAGTGCTTTTGTTGGCGTTTAGCTAATGCTTCCTTTTGGAGTTTTTCGGCTAGTTCGTTGCTGATCTCCGGTGATGGTTTAATTGTTATAGGTACATAATAAAAGTTTTACATTCTCTACTGCAATTCAAGACGTGAGTACCGCTGAAATGTCGAAAGTGCGGATTAGCTTTGCCTATGGCGTACTTCTGGTTGATCCTAAAGACATCCCTGCTGCCGTTAAAAATTCCAAGGTCATGGTCAAGTTCTGGATACGAGAAACGGAAGTATTAGTGATGACGCTTTTGGATTTGTTTTAGATACACAGATGGGTAGAAAAAACAAAGAAGGAAAAACCAAAACGTATATATTATCTTATTGAGACGACGAAGCGACGGCACCGGAAGCGGACAATGTCATTTGTCTGGGAACAATTATTGGAATGACCACATAATTGATTCGATCTTCTGCGATTTTTCGCAGTATTCGCCTCAATTTAAGGTTGGTGCTCCGGGATTAATTCCCGAGTTAAGGCACTAACCCATTTAAAGGGGCTGTATACCAAAATTTCATAAAAATATCCAAAATAGTTCAAAAATTTCTAAGAGTAAATATGAAAACCGCAGGTCATTACGACCTTTGGTTTTTGAACAGCGAAGCAACAAAGTTAGCCATCGATGGCGCGTGATGTCATACCGACATCGGTGATCACACTTACTAGTTGCAGCGCTATGAATTTGCACTTTCTGCAGCATTTATTAGCTTTCGTTTGCGTTCAGTTTTTACGGTTTTTTTTGCGGTCATTAAAATTCAATTCTCAAAGGCAACAAAGCAATGGAATTACAAAAATACATATGCTTCTAAGAATAACACATGGAAATTAAATCTGTTGGAAATGATACTGAATAAGTCTAAAACTGATGAGGTGTTGTTGAAACCATTAACTTTCGATGTAGTTTTCCCGAATTTTTGTAATACATTAATAAATACATTTATATTTTGTAGGAGGTCCCACAAAATATTTTCAATTTCCAATATTTCCATCTTTAGAAGAAGCAAAAATAAAACATTTTTCAAGATTTAAATGAAATCTTAGCTTAAGTGAGAAATGAATTTTTGTTGATAAACATAATAATAAATATATGCTTTTATATTAGGTACCAACAAATATTTCAAGAAGAAACAAAGAAGAATGTTCTTAAATCCAAGTGGAGTAAATTTAAATTAAAATTTAAATATATCTAAGTCGAACTCCACAAACTTTAATAACTGTAAAATTACTAATGGAACATGTTTCGGCAGAACACTTCTGCCATCATCAGCCCTTAAAGAATATAAAAAATTATGATGATGGCAGAAGTGTTCTGCCGAAACATGTTCCATTAGTAATTTTACAGTTATTAAAGTTTGTGGAGTTCGACTTAGATATATTTAAATATTTCCAACATTGAAAACCATATTTAAAAGAAGCAAAAACAAAACATTTTTCAATGGAATCTTAAAAAATAATTCACGCATTGTTGGGTATAAAAATTAAAAATACGCTACGGTAAACTATCATTCTCATCATAATATTCCCTAAATCCGGTGTAATCTTCGTTTATTTCTGGATACTTCTCTCTAACTGAATTTACCACGCACGATGGAATTACAATTCTATTATGACGTCCAATTGATGTCCAACCGTTGATCCAAGAAATTTTTATAAGCCAGGTGTCGCCATAGTCTATTAAATTCATCCATATACCTTTTCCAGAAATAAAACAGTATATTATGAAGATGTACATACATACATATTTCATGTAACCTACCTTTTCTTTTCTTTCTGTGAAATACATTTTAAAATAGCGCGACAAATTTAAAGAGTCTAAACTTAAAACTATGGTGTCAAATGCTTCGTGGTGTGTAATACACGTGTCTTTATTTCTCACAACATTTACTAGTTCGTTCTCAACACAACACAAACACAAACATTATTATGGTGTTGGCATTGCTACACAATTTCCGCACCTACACCAAGATGTATCATTTAATCTTGCAAGGTTTTCGTCGTTTTGCAGATTATCCTGCTTCTTTTTCAACTCACTTAATTCATTTTTGCTGTATCTTGGTTCAAAACCGTACGCCATGGAGATTGAGAAATAACGTAAACCCACAAAAATTAATGTGCTATGGTTTTCAGTCGCCAACAATCCAGAACACAGCAAGCGTGCTCTACGTGTCGGCCGGCGATGTGTCGGTATGACGTCACAGACACCGCTCTCCAAACTTTGGTCTCTAATATTTCAAAAACTGCTGATTGCACGAACCTCCCGTTTGAAGATTTGTTCTTAGGTTTTTTTTACCATTTATTTGCTTTCCAGTACACAACCCCTTTAAGATGGCGAACGATACGCCTTCTTTTCCCCTCCAAAGACCAAGCGGTAGTTCCTAAGGCGAAACGCTCAGTCGCCTCAACTTTGGAACCGAATTACGGCTTTCATTGTTAGGCTATGTTAACGTATTGGGCATCAAAATTAGTAAAAAAAAACCTTCATCACGGCAAAACGTTGTTTGTTCAGAAAAAAAAATTATTGCCAAAATGAGAAGCCAAAAAATTTTTTTCTTTAACAAACGTGTTGGTGCTTGATTTTTACTGATCTCTGTATTCGGTAAATGCAAGGTGTTTTCATAAATATTGAAAAATAAATTTGCAAATTGTCCCCAAAGTTCGCTAGTTTCAAGCAATGTTGGCGTGATTCAAGGTAACACAGGCCCCGCCCCTCAGCGGCAGGCAGACGTGTCGACAGCTGACCGTATTATCTTTCGTGTGTGCCGCAGCTCGTTCTTAAAAAGATAACGAAATAGTAAAGTAAACAAAAACGGGCCAGTCGCCTTAACGCTACCGATGATCTTGTATTAATGGACTATGTCAAAGCTATAGGTAGTATAGTAAGTCCGAAGAACGTAATTTTTGCATCGAGAATTTCTAAGGAACGTGTTTGTATATATTTGAGTGAAAAGTCTTGTGTGGAAGAAATCGTGTCTAACCATCCGGAGGTCACAATCAAAGACAAGGTGGTTGCTGTTCGCCGTTTAATAAATCCAGCACGGCGTATTATTTTATCTAACGTTTGCCCATTCATCCCCCACAATGTCTTTGAGTACCAAATAAAATAGTACGGCGGTCGGTGGGTCAAATTCGTTCAACCACCCACTACTTTGGTATAAATCAATGAGACATATGTTAACTTTGGAATACAATTTATTAAAATACTGCTCGAAGTTACAAGAATATGATTGATTAATACAATTAACACGATCTTGCGATGTTCATGGGTTCACGCCTCGGGCTCGAATGTCTCTCCGTCGCCTTCCTTCTCTCAATGGGTCGTACGTGTCGAGGGCGGTTTTGGGTGCGTTCCATTCGGTTCCATTGCGAAGTTAACACGGCCTTTCCTGACCATGAAGTGTCCTCACTTAGTACGGCCGGATACAGCCTCCCAGCACTGTAGTGGAAGTTGTAGACGGTCTAGAAAGGTCCCCGTGTCTACTAAACTCAAACAAATACTGCAAAAAAAAATACACATCCGCCCCGACGAGAGAAAGAAATAAAAAGGCGAAATAACCCAATAGCGCAAGGAGGAACATAACCATAACTAACTAACTAATTTAAGACTAATTTAACATGTTGGGGCCCCTGCGCAATTATACCAAAGGGTGGCCGATTGAGTCAAAGCAAAATTCCACTTGACGTGAATCGGCCTCGTACCTAGACGGGCTATCCAAGGTGGTATCAAGGGAGAGTCGGGAAATTCCAGGCAAATTCTACCTGCACGACTTTCACCTCCACCTACCTACCCTTACCACCTTCCGCTTTATTCCCCAAAGCGTATCCAAGGACGCATATTTTCCACGTCACTAACACGGGTGTAAGGTATTCTACTTCTGGTGGCCCCCGGTATGTCCTGGACTTCAGACCGGTCCTTCCCCAATACAACAGCCACCCTAAAGGGTCCCGTCCAGTTGGGCAGCAACTTACGACTTTGACTTAGATGCTAATCAAACCGTTGTTTCGGTTGCGTCTGATAACGTTCCATACGACACACCATTTCTTGTCGTACCTTAGTAACATCGACAACGTCTGTCACATCACCGTTCAACCCCAATTGAATATTGATAAGGTTAAGGTCCCACTCATAATCGCTGTTATCTGCACCCATCGTCGTGACAAGATAGAACGAATCATACTAAAGGGATAAAAAAATATCATTAATACACAATAAGAGAAATATGATAAAAAAAACAAACATTAAACACAATACACAAAATATAAAAAAAAAGAACAGAACGAAGATATTAACATTGAACTTAACCGCAATAATATATCTTAAACACAATACTGATATTTATTAGTAAACTTGACATAATGCACTACCAGGTAAGCTTCAGATCAATACCTGTCCAAGGTGTACCAAGATCTGATAACTATTCCACCTGCACCCAGACCAATACCGCGCTAAAGTATACCAAGATCGGGTGTACCGAGACCAATAACTGACTAAGGTATACCCAAGTCAAGCAGTTACTCAACCTTACTACCACTCCTTACTGGCATACTCATGAGCTTCCTTTCCATGCCAAAAAGTTACCCCTATAAAGGTTAAAAGTTACACATCTTTCAACAACAACCAAAACAAACCGATCTCTTAGTCGACATCCTCAATTTTGATGCGAATTTTTAAAGGATACTTTGGTTTTATTTTGAAGTCACCCAATGTTGACAGTACTTTATCGACTTTGGTAGCATCATCTCCGTCGCTTATTAATGCACTCTGTAAACAGACTCGGTGTTGCGCCAATGACCTGATTAATTGTTCCACTTAATCCTAACTGAACATTTATTAAATTCAGATCTCATTCATCACCAATTTAATTTTATAAGACTTTCGATTTTAGACAATATCATGTCATATTGCCCTTTACACAACAGTCATTAAAGAAATTCCATGACCTCAAAACCTGTCATGATCCAGGCCTTCAAAGAGCCACCCATCATAATTATGATCCAGGAATTTTCCAAACTAAACTCACTAGTTGTTGCAATTTCTACTTGATTCCCACACAATTCTACAACTACAACTTCAACTATTCAATACATCTACACCTTATAGGCGACCTACAATGATATCAACTGTTGTAATATAACATCTTACCACATATAATTAAATTTTTGATAGACCGACTCAACGCTTATTTTACACCCCAGCTTACCATTTGGTATTGTCTATTAGTTTGACTGGCAATAGGCTTATCCAAATTTTAAATCATTTAATATTAATTTACTACAAAATCATTTTGGAGATCGAAGATGAATCTTTCTTTATCTTGAAATTTGTAACGATTTATTTATTTGAAGGTATCTTTTTAGTTTACAAGACTAATATTTTATTAAATGATATTTCTCGAACATATTTTTGTCATTAAATGGAATACTTTTTATTCAGCGCACCACCAATAATGCACTCTCCAGATATATTTGCATTCTATGTCTGACTGCGCGGTTTTATTATTATTATTATTATTTTCGCCCTAATTTATCGTCATCCAAGCCTTTATGTAATTTTACAACAAAGATTACATTACGATCAACTAGAAACACTGACCTGACCAAAGGGCACTTTTCTACCCCTTAACTATTAACAAATCCAGGCACCTCAAACTGTAGCTCACTCAGTCCTTTACACCGCGTTTCCAAACTACATTTATACTTCCTACTGCTTACTGTCCAAAAACTGCATTAATAGATCCTCCAATTAATATAGATGTGCTACTTAACACCGCTGACCAATGTGTCTTTTCTAATTCAAATGTGTTCCATTTGCATCGGATCTCCCCTACCCTAGCCACTTCAAATATCAATCTTAATTTTCGAGATATCTATTTGTGAACGGATACAAAGTGTATGAGTGCCTCGCTTGACATAGCATTTACCTAATTTAAGATAACCACCTTTCAAATCAATGTGTCGAAATCATTGATGATGCCCCTGTTAATAAATACCAATCAATCTAAATTCGTGCAAGATATTGTTTTGACTGCGTGCGTTTGTCAACCTTCTGAAGTACCTATTTTACGATTCTACCTATTTTACGATTCTTCGAAAAGACGAACATCAATACTATTTTCTTTCCCACATTGTTTAGAAACGTTCGAGGGTTCGAGCTTATGTATAAACATAACTTCAAGACATGACATAATTTCCGTCACGGATTTCAAACTGCGTACTATTTGGATCTTTTATTGCTCTGGTTTTGCTTGTTACCTATACCAATTACCTATACCAAAATTGTTGTTTGCATTGAATAACACGTACCTACTCATCTTCAAAATCTGTCCCTACCGGGATGATTTATTACCGATCAATGTTTTACGACAAACCCTTGAATTCAACCTCTATATTCTCTCAAACCTCGACTTTGCATTATTTCGCCAGTCCTTTCCACGAAAACAAATGCGACGATAGATTTCGATACCAGCCAAATGCGCATTTACTTTGTCGTCTCAATTATAAGTACCACATACCTACTCATCAATGGAATGAATCCATTCCCCCATGTCGTTTTCCAGAGGATTGAATTCCGCGACGCGACTATTAATAGTAACGAAAGTTTGGTACTTACAGTACGTCTGGATTCTTAACAACTAGTTTATTTACATTTACGGCGACAATAAAATTATTGCCCCCATGTCTGCCATCCCCGTGGTCTTGCGACCACGACCTCTTGGAAGTTGTTTTTCAGCCCTTTCATCCCTTTTCCGATGTCGTTCGGCAGGGCGACTGCTCGACCTTGATTTTCGTTTTTCAAACAGTCAGGAAGAATTATTACAGAAGCTTCCAGCTCTAAAAGCCTAAAATAAACCCACCAACACGGCCACTAGGCACTTAGGTCACTATCCCACTTTTGATGTTAACTTTGGAATACAATTTATTAAAATACTGCTCGAAGTTACAAGAATATGATTGATTAATACAATTAACACGATCTTGCGATGTTCATGGGTTCACGCCTCGGGCTCGAATGTCTCTCCGTCGCCTTCCTTCTCTCAATGGGTCGTACGTGTCGAGGGCGGTTTTGGGTGCGTTCCATTCGGTTCCATTGCGAAGTTAACACATATATAGATTTGTTCGTTAAGAAATTATGCATTTAGAATGGGAATTGACGACAGTGTGGGTTAGTCACGAGAAAAGTTATTCCAAGAAAACCGTGAAAATTGGCAAAAATTATTCCAATAAAATAAATGCTCATATCTTTGGCTAAATAAAAGGTAAAAATATGCGGTTTGTTTCTTTATGAAGCCCAGAATATTTACTTTAAAATGGCTAATTGAAAAATTGCGCGAACTTATGCTTTTCGACCAAATTCTATTATTTATGTTGGGAAATACAGCAGGGTCCACCGTCGGGGACATTCGGAACGAGTCGAGCCACGACGAGCAAGACGGCTGCGCAGACAGACGGTTCCAGTAGTACGAGCAGTTCGGGGATTTTTACGCAGTTAATAAGATCCATGTTAATTACCGAAACTAAAAACCTTTGTAATATATATTCAATATATTCTTTCGAATTTCCTTGATCTATCTTTATATCAGAAGTTGGATAGTAATCTACGTGCTGTGCGCTGTGGTGAAATATTGCATAATAGTGCAATAAACTAAACAAACAATGCAGCGACATAGTGAGGGTGGTCGACATCGTCAACGTGAGTCCGCGTCCAACGACCGGGTGCTAGTCCCTCGACGCCGGCACCGTGGCCGAAGCCGTGATCGGCGAACGACACCATCGAGTTCCCGAGATAAAATTCGCAGCAGATCGTCATCGCCTAGGAGACACCTCCGGGAAATCGAGCATGCGGAAAGACGTCTTCCAGAGACGGTGGGGCAGAATCGGATTACCATGAACGTCAACGATTTATCTGAGGCCATTGTTAAGGGTATGAGTCAGATAGCAGGTAAGTTTCGGATGGAGACTGAAAGTACCCAGGTAAGCCTCAGTACGTCTCTTACCGGAAATGTAATTACTGAATTTAATCCGATGGAGCATAATATCGAAGAATGGGTGAATACCGTCGACGAATTTGCCACGCATTATGGGTGGAATGACGCAACAATCTGTCATCTCGCACTTTGCAAATTACGCGGTCCAGCGCAAATTTGGTACTCGAACTTGCCAACAAAATTATTTTCTTGGGTCGAATGGCGTCACATGCTGTTAGAAAATTTTAAAACAAAACGCGATCTTCATAAGGCTCTAGAAGAAATGATGGCTTTGAAAGCGTCATCAAATAAAAGTTTGTACGAATATGTGTACCAAAAATTGGCGTTAATTCACAAGTTAAAATTACCATTATAAAGATAGATCAAGGAAATTCGAAAGAATATATTGAATATATATTACAAAGGTTTTTAGGTTCGGTAATTAACATGGATCTTATTAACTGCGTAAAAATCCCCGAACTGCTCGTACTACTGGAACCGTCTGTCCGCGCAGCCGTCTTGCTCGTCGTGGCTCGACTCGTTCCGAATGTCCCCGACGGTGGACCCTGCTGTATTTCCCAACACGGCCATCCTGATGTACGAGTGTCCCACTCGATAGGTCCTGATGTACGTGTGGGTGTCCCCCTTGTTTGGTGTCTACTCGGGGACTTCCGTAATCGTTTCGGAACTGAAATCTCACAGACAATCACTAATAGTGCAATTAGCAAAATTTTAAAGCATAAATAAAGAACAGTTCAGTGTTGTGCAGTCAGCGGACGTGTCTACCGAACTACCTAGTATACCTAATATTAAAACAAATAAAAAAAAAACAAAACGAAACAAACAAAACAGAACATTACAGTTTGGCCAAACTTAAAATACAATTTGTACACACTCGGTACCCGAACAACGTGAGCAAGCCCCATACGCGATACATACGTCCAGTACTACTCAATCCGTCCAGTACTAATCCGTATCCGTACAGCATTACATCACGTGCCCGTCCAGTACCCCAAGTGCCTATACAAGTCTACAGCAACGTGAGCAAGCCCCATACGAGATACATACGTCCAGTACTACTCAAACCGTCCAGTACTAATCCGTATCCGTACAGCATTACATCACGTGCCCATACTACACCTTCTACTACTCCTGACCATAACTGATCCAGCGTTTCATGTTTTCGGCTCCGGCCACTCCAATGTATTTCCTTTGTGACCTCATGGCGCCGGGGATGTCGCTGACTTCGTATCTGTCATTGCCAAGGACTTTCGTTACCTTGAAAGGACCTCTCCACTTGGCTGTCAACTTCTGACTTACGCCTGTTGAAGGGTTGCAGTGGACCTTCAGCATCACTAAGTCGCCTATTTGATACTGGGGTGCGGCAGTTCTACTGACATCGAAGCGTGCCTTTTGGTAACTTTGGTTTCTTTCGATTCTCTGCAATACCTCTTCACGGATCTTGGTAACGTCTGTTTGGGTTAATATTTCTTGCGATGATTCCCCGCCATCCGTAGCTCGGTTGATCCTGACGCGGAAACCCATCAACGCATCACTAGGTGCCACACCAATTGCAGAATTGATGCTGCCATTTAATCCCAGTTGAATATTAGGTACGTTGAAGTCCCATTCGTCGTCATCCACATCTGCACCCATAGTAGATAACGAATTCAAGATTGTGCGGTGGTATCGTTCCACTTGTCCATTGCTCCTAGGCATTGCGGTTGCGTTGAGGTGTTGAGTGATTCCGTGCTCTTCACAAAATTTTGTAAACGAAGCGCTGGTGAAGGCTGTCCCACGATCACTGATCAGACGCCGTGGTGCTCCGAAGATCTTGATTATTTCCTGAAAGACTTTAATAACGTTTCGAGAGTTTGTGGATTTGACGGGATAGATGAAAATGAATTTGGTGAATGCATCTATGATAGTCAAAATGTGAGTATTGCCAGATCTGGACTTAATGAATGGCCCTAAATGATCAGCATGAATGGTATGAAATGGGACTGGAATTTTACGAATTGGATGTAGGAAACCTGGTTTCTTTCCAGCTGCTGATTTAAAAAAAACACAATTCAGACAATTACCAACATATTTTTTTATGAAGTATCTCATATGTTTAAACCAGTAGCGTCGTGCTACCAACTCATACGTCTTATCGTTGCCTAAATGTCCTACATCATCGTGACACATTCTAAGTAATTGGAAGCGAATTGCTTTCGGCACTAACCCACGAAGACCATGCTTCGTAATCTTATACACCTTACCACCTTTTAGTGCATACTCCAAGAAAATCGTCTTATTACCTACACGATCACCAGACTCTAGAATTTCTCGAATATTTTTAATATCGCTTTCGAACTGTTGAGCTGCCAGCAACCAATCATCCTCTGCAATAAACACAGAATTAACACCTAATTCGTTGGCTACATTTCGACTCAGGGCGTCAACGTGACGCATCTTCTCGTTTCCTCGATGCAGTATATCAAAATCATACTCGTTCAATGACAGAATCCACTTACCAATTCGTGCATTTAATTCATTTTTTAGAAAAGCTTGGCGTACAGCGGCACAATCGGTTACGATTGTAAATTTAATTCCTAAGAGATAAAACCGAAATTTCTTAACTGACTCTACTATTGCCAGGGCCTCAAGTTCGAAAGAATGGAAGCGTTTTTCGTTAGCCCTGGTGTTGCGGCTATAATACTCTACAACATGCTCTTTACCTTCGCAAGATTGTACTAAGATACCAGCCAATCCCAAAGAACTGGCATCAGTATAGAGGATAGTTTTCAGGCTTGGGTCAAATAATTTCAATATTGGGTCAGATAACAATATTTGTTTTAACATTTGAAAGGATGCATCTTGATCATCCGACCATACCCATGGAGTATCTTTTTTTAATAAAACTGTCAATGGTTTAGATTTTAACGCATAATTTGGAATATACCTCCTAAAATACCCAGTTAAACCCAAAAATTGTCTAACCTGGTGGATATTATTAGGGACGGGGAATTCTTTAACGGCGACCGTTTTGCGGGGACTTGGTTTAATTTGAGAATCTGACACTACTTGACCAAGATATTCTATTTTCTGACTTAAAAAGTAACACTTAGATAACCTCAATGTCAGCCCATTTCTGTCCAAAATTTCTAAAACCTCTTGTAGAATTTTCAGTGACTCTTCAGGAGTCTGCGACGGAATAAGGACATCGTCTAGATACACCAAAACCTTAGAAAATCGCAGTTGCCCTAAAGCATTATTTAACATTCTTTGGAACACCGCTGGTGCATTTGTTAATCCAAACGGCATCCTCAGGAACTCGTAATGACCGTCTTGAGTCACAAACGCGGTGAACGGGATCGAATCGGTGGCCATAGGGATCTGATAATACCCAGACAAGAGATCGAGGGAAGTAAACCATTTGAAGCCAACTAACCGGTTGATTTGATCATCAATTAGAGGAATTGGGTACCTATCTTTAATTGTTATTTCGTTCAATGGTCGATAATCAATACAAAGACGCCAATCATTAGTCTTTTTCCTTACAAGTAGTACTTGAGATGAGTACGGGGATTTGGACTCACGAATGATATCATTGTCTAATAACTGTTGCACCAGTTTGCGGATTTGTGTGCGCTCAGCTTCCGGATAACGACGTGGGCGGCAGGAAATAGGGGTAGACGAAGTTAGTTCGATGCTCATAACAGTTGTGGAACAAGCGCCAAGTTCAGTAATTTTTTCAGTCATACAATTAGGAAATTTGTTTAACAGAACGATCAACTTGTCGACAGTTTCCCGATCAGTGGTGCCAACATTTATTTGCGAGTCTTCAACTTTCTGAAGAGTAACATGATTAATGCTGCAACAAGTTTGATAGAAGCGTAAGGTACTCCCTGTTTTAACATAAGAGATGTCGTCTATTTCTGTAAAATTCTGTCCGATAAGAATGTCTACACCCATAACGCATTTTTCAACCAACAGAAATTCGATTGTTTTTTTTATTCCGTCGATACTTACATCGACGGATACAGAAGAATTCACTTTCATTGTTGCATCGCTAATGGTTTTCAAAAC
The DNA here is from genome assembly GCA_963583935.1 of Diaperis boleti. Lineage (NCBI taxonomy): Eukaryota > Metazoa > Arthropoda > Insecta > Coleoptera > Tenebrionidae > Diaperis > Diaperis boleti. The sequence continues at coordinate 35,145,522 of OY757245.1, read as the reverse complement.
AATTGTAGTCATGAGTGAGGTCATTGGTAGTTTAAGACTGGCTGCTTTACTTTCTGTCATCAAGGAACATTCACTACCAAAATCTATAAAACATCTTTGCAGACTGTTATTGACAGTAATAGCTTTGAAATATTTGGAGTTGGAGTCGGCAATATTGATGAAATTAACATTTTTATCTCCTAAAGAAACACGAGAAGAATCTCGCTTGTTATTAGTATAATTGGGGCAACTTTTCTTAATGTGTCCATACTGTTTACAGTGAAAACACTGAATACTGTAATTTATGGTCGAGCGTCCACGTAACCCGACACTTCTGCTATCCCGGCTGAACTGCCTCTTGTAAATACCCGACGTAGACGCGACATTTTTACTGTCGACACTGACGGATTTGTTTTGGTCTTTGTCTAACGTTTTGAAATGTACTGCAAGCACATGTGGGTCATTAATCCCCGCCGTATTTACTGCAAACTTAATTTGGGAATCGGCTATACCTCCCATTATTAAATTGACCTGGTCAGAGCCTGTTAATGGTAATTTTAACTTGTGAATTAACGCCAATTTTTGGTACACATATTCGTACAAACTTTTATTTGATGACGCTTTCAAAGCCATCATTTCTTCTAGAGCCTTATGAAGATCGCGTTTTGTTTTAAAATTTTCTAACAGCATGTGACGCCATTCGACCCAAGAAAATAATTTTGTTGGCAAGTTCGAGTACCAAATTTGCGCTGGACCGCGTAATTTGCAAAGTGCGAGATGACAGATTGTTGCGTCATTCCACCCATAATGCGTGGCAAATTCGTCGACGGTATTCACCCATTCTTCGATATTATGCTCCATCGGATTAAATTCAGTAATTACATTTCCGGTAAGAGACGTACTGAGACTTACCTGGGTACTTTCAGTCTCCATCCGAAACTTACCTGCTATCTGACTCATACCCTTAACAATGGCCTCAGATAAATCGTTGACGTTCATGGTAATCCGATTCTGCCCCACCGTCTCTGGAAGACGTCTTTCCGCATGCTCGATTTCCCGGAGGTGTCTCCTAGGCGATGACGATCTGCTGCGAATTTTATCTCGGGAACTCGATGGTGTCGTTCGCCGATCACGGCTTCGGCCACGGTGCCGGCGTCGAGGGACTAGCACCCGGTCGTTGGACGCGGACTCACGTTGACGATGTCGACCACCCTCACTATGTCGCTGCATTGTTTGTTTAGTTTATTGCACTATTATGCAATATTTCACCACAGCGCACAGCACGTAGATTACTATCCAACTTCTGATATAAAGATAGATCAAGGAAATTCGAAAGAATATATTGAATATATATTACAAAGGTTTTTAGGTTCGGTAATTAACATGGATCTTATTAACTGCGTAAAAATCCCCGAACTGCTCGTACTACTGGAACCGTCTGTCCGCGCAGCCGTCTTGCTCGTCGTGGCTCGACTCGTTCCGAATGTCCCCGACGGTGGACCCTGCTGTATTTCCCAACACCATTAACAGGCTCTGACCAGGTCAATTTAATAATGGGAGGTATAGCCGATTCCCAAATTAAGTTTGCAGTAAATACGGCGGGGATTAATGACCCACATGTGCTTGCAGTACATTTCAAAACGTTAGACAAAGACCAAAACAAATCCGTCAGTGTCGACAGTAAAAATGTCGCGTCTACGTCGGGTATTTACAAGAGGCAGTTCAGCCGGGATAGCAGAAGTGTCGGGTTACGTGGACGCTCGACCATAAATTACAGTATTCAGTGTTTTCACTGTAAACAGTATGGACACATTAAGAAAAGTTGCCCCAATTATACTAATAACAAGCGAGATTCTTCTCGTGTTTCTTTAGGAGATAAAAATGTTAATTTCATCAATATTGCCGACTCCAACTCCAAATATTTCAAAGCTATTACTGTCAATAACAGTCTGCAAAGATGTTTTATAGATGCAATGCGATGCAACAATGAAAGTGAATTCTTCTGTATCCGTCGATGTAAGTATCGACGGAATAAAAAAAACAATCGAATTTCTGTTGGTTGAAAAATGCGTTATGGGTGTAGACATTCTTATCGGACAGAATTTTACAGAAATAGACGACATCTCTTATGTTAAAACAGGGAGTACCTTACGCTTCTATCAAACTTGTTGCAGCATTAATCATGTTACTCTTCAGAAAGTTGAAGACTCGCAAATAAATGTTGGCACCACTGATCGGGAAACTGTCGACAAGTTGATCGTTCTGTTAAACAAATTTCCTAATTGTATGACTGAAAAAATTACTGAACTTGGCGCTTGTTCCACAACTGTTATGAGCATCGAACTAACTTCGTCTACCCCTATTTCCTGCCGCCCACGTCGTTATCCGGAAGCTGAGCGCACACAAATCCGCAAACTGGTGCAACAGTTATTAGACAATGATATCATTCGTGAGTCCAAATCCCCGTACTCATCTCAAGTACTACTTGTAAGGAAAAAGACTAATGATTGGCGTCTTTGTATTGATTATCGACCATTGAACGAAATAACAATTAAAGATAGGTACCCAATTCCTCTAATTGATGATCAAATCAACCGGTTAGTTGGCTTCAAATGGTTTACTTCCCTCGATCTCTTGTCTGGGTATTATCAGATCCCTATGGCCACCGATTCGATCCCGTTCACCGCGTTTGTGACTCAAGACGGTCATTACGAGTTCCTGAGGATGCCGTTTGGATTAACAAATGCACCAGCGGTGTTCCAAAGAATGTTAAATAATGCTTTAGGGCAACTGCGATTTTCTAAGGTTTTGGTGTATCTAGACGATGTCCTTATTCCGTCGCAGACTCCTGAAGAGTCACTGAAAATTCTACAAGAGGTTTTAGAAATTTTGGACAGAAATGGGCTGACATTGAGGTTATCTAAGTGTTACTTTTTAAGTCAGAAAATAGAATATCTTGGTCAAGTAGTGTCAGATTCTCAAATTAAACCAAGTCCCCGCAAAACGGTCGCCGTTAAAGAATTCCCCGTCCCTAATAATATCCACCAGGTTAGACAATTTTTGGGTTTAACTGGGTATTTTAGGAGGTATATTCCAAATTATGCGTTAAAATCTAAACCATTGACAGTTTTATTAAAAAAAGATACTCCATGGGTATGGTCGGATGATCAAGATGCATCCTTTCAAATGTTAAAACAAATATTGTTATCTGACCCAATATTGAAATTATTTGACCCAAGCCTGAAAACTATCCTCTATACTGATGCCAGTTCTTTGGGATTGGCTGGTATCTTAGTACAATCTTGCGAAGGTAAAGAGCATGTTGTAGAGTATTATAGCCGCAGCACCAGGGCTAACGAAAAACGCTTCCATTCTTTCGAACTTGAGGCCCTGGCAATAGTAGAGTCAGTTAAGAAATTTCGGTTTTATCTCTTAGGAATTAAATTTACAATCGTAACCGATTGTGCCGCTGTACGCCAAGCTTTTCTAAAAAATGAATTAAATGCACGAATTGGTAAGTGGATTCTGTCATTGAACGAGTATGATTTTGATATACTGCATCGAGGAAACGAGAAGATGCGTCACGTTGACGCCCTGAGTCGAAATGTAGCCAACGAATTAGGTGTTAATTCTGTGTTTATTGCAGAGGATGATTGGTTGCTGGCAGCTCAACAGTTCGAAAGCGATATTAAAAATATTCGAGAAATTCTAGAGTCTGGTGATCGTGTAGGTAATAAGACGATTTTCTTGGAGTATGCACTAAAAGGTGGTAAGGTGTATAAGATTACGAAGCATGGTCTTCGTGGGTTAGTGCCGAAAGCAATTCGCTTCCAATTACTTAGAATGTGTCACGATGATGTAGGACATTTAGGCAACGATAAGACGTATGAGTTGGTAGCACGACGCTACTGGTTTAAACATATGAGATACTTCATAAAAAAATATGTTGGTAATTGTCTGAATTGTGTTTTTTTTTAAATCAGCAGCTGGAAAGAAACCAGGTTTCCTACATCCAATTCGTAAAATTCCAGTCCCATTTCATACCATTCATGCTGATCATTTAGGGCCATTCATTAAGTCCAGATCTGGCAATACTCACATTTTGACTATCATAGATGCATTCATCAAATTCATTTTCATCTATCCCGTCAAATCCACAAACTCTCGAAACGTTATTAAAGTCTTTCAGGAAATAATCAAGATCTTCGGAGCACCACGGCGTCTGATCAGTGATCGTGGGACAGCCTTCACCAGCGCTTCGTTTACAAAATTTTGTGAAGAGCACGGAATCACTCAACACCTCAACGCAACCGCAATGCCTAGGAGCAATGGACAAGTGGAACGATACCACCGCACAATCTTGAATTCGTTATCTACTATGGGTGCAGATGTGGATGACGACGAATGGGACTTCAACGTACCTAATATTCAACTGGGATTAAATGGCAGCATCAATTCTGCAATTGGTGTGGCACCTAGTGATGCGTTGATGGGTTTCCGCGTCAGGATCAACCGAGCCACGGATGGCGGGGAATCATCGCAAGAAATATTAACCCAAACAGACGTTACCAAGATCCGTGAAGAGATATTGCAGAGAATCGAAAGAAACCAAAGTTACCAAAAGGCACGCTTCGATGTCAGTAGAACTGCCGCACCCCAGTATCAAATAGGCGACTTAGTGATGCTGAAGGTCCACTGCAACCCTTCAACAGGCGTAAGTCAGAAGTTGACAGCCAAGTGGAGAGGTCCTTTCAAGGTAACGAAAGTCCTTGGCAATGACAGATACGAAGTCAGCGACATCCCCGGCGCCATGAGGTCACAAAGGAAATACATTGGAGTGGCCGGAGCCGAAAACATGAAACGCTGGATCAGTTATGGTCAGGAGTAGTAGAAGGTGTAGTATGGGCACGTGATGTAATGCTGTACGGATACGGATTAGTACTGGACGGTTTGAGTAGTACTGGACGTATGTATCTCGTATGGGGCTTGCTCACGTTGCTGTAGACTTGTATAGGCACTTGGGGTACTGGACGGGCACGTGATGTAATGCTGTACGGATACGGATTAGTACTGGACGGATTGAGTAGTACTGGACGTATGTATCGCGTATGGGGCTTGCTCACGTTGTTCGGGTACCGAGTGTGTACAAATTGTATTTTAAGTTTGGCCAAACTGTAATGTTCTGTTTTGTTTGTTTCGTTTTGTTTTTTTTTTATTTGTTTTAATATTAGGTATACTAGGTAGTTCGGTAGACACGTCCGCTGACTGCACAACACTGAACTGTTCTTTATTTATGCTTTAAAATTTTGCTAATTGCACTATTAGTGATTGTCTGTGAGATTTCAGTTCCGAAACGATTACGGAAGTCCCCGAGTAGACACCAAACAAGGGGGACACCCACACGTACATCAGGACCTATCGAGTGGGACACTCGTACATCAGGATGGCCGTGTTGGGAAATACAGCAGGGTCCACCGTCGGGGACATTCGGAACGAGTCGAGCCACGACGAGCAAGACGGCTGCGCAGACAGACGGTTCCAGTAGTACGAGCAGTTCGGGGATTTTTACGCAGTTAATAAGATCCATGTTAATTACCGAACCTAAAAACCTTTGTAATATATATTCAATATATTCTTTCGAATTTCCTTGATCTATCTTTATATTTAATGCGACGGCGCATGATTTATTCATAAATTTTCTATATTCAAGTTGCTATAACTCGTATAGTGTAGTCTTTGTAGTAAAAATTTTCACATCAAAAACTGCAGAATTTTGTTGTCTGTAATTCATCTTAACTAATAATGTATCTATCTACAATAATAAATTCGCTACAATCGTGTTTCTGGGAAAATGTAACTTGCTCAGGCTACACTCTCGATCACCCGCCCGCGCCCGTCTCCCACCGCAAACGCCTATATGCTATACGCTATACGCTATACTACGCTGCTATACCGAGCGCAATGAATTAAACTAAAATTAATTTTTATTTTTAACCAAATACATAAAGTTTTTAAAATTAACAATAATTCTTCTTAGTCCCTTAGTGCATGCAATTGAAATGCATCTTCGGTTGGAGGAATTTCTTTTGCAGACTTTTTAGTGTTTAGTGTTAACTTTAACCTAGCCTCATTCAGATTCTTTCATTTGTCTTGTTTATATAAAAGCAAAATATGCTTACGTGCCTCTGCTGTTCAAAATAGAGGTTGCTGCAAAATTAGTCAATTGGATGTCATTACCCTTTTTCAACAAAGTGCTTAGTGCAGATTTTCCTGTTAAAATATGAAACGCTGGTAAGCTTCTGCAGAAATCCCCAACTACAACAACAACAAAGTCTTCCTTTATTTGTGGAAACTGAATCATGGCCTTTTTAACCGACTTCGAAAAAGGAGGAGGTTATTAATTCGGTTGTATTTTTTTTTGTTTTTTTTTTTAGTGTTTGTTACGTCAGAACTTCGTCATTTATAAACCGATTTGTAAAATTCTTCTTTTATTTGAAAGAGTATACTTACAGATTGTCACCATTGTCACCATTTCAGGATATGATGAGACATCTCATGGAAATCGAGAAAAATCCTCAAATTTTCGCTCCCTTTTATTAACGGACTTCATGTATCTTCACCGATTTCTTCATCAATTGTGGACCGATTTACAAAATTCTTCCTTTATTTGAAAGGGTATACTCTTGAGGTGGTTCCATTGCCAAAAATCAGGATCTGATCAAGGAATCCCATCGAAATCGAGGGAAATTCTCAAATTTTTCCTTCCGTTTATGTATATGTTCACCGATTTCTTCGTCAATTTTATTGTGGACCTCATTATTGGAGAAGCGTCTTTACTAGGTCTATACTTATCGCTTAAAATTTCCAGATGCTATTATCAAGTCCAGATATGGATAAACAGTAAGATTCAACTCATTGAACCGTTGAATCCTTTGGAATTTGCCTGGATCAAAGATGGTTCCAATTTAACCCCAAAATTAATTCATGAAACACCTATACCGCATGCGATTAGACAAGCAATAGAATTATTTAGCAATGAGAAGAATTGTTCTTCGAGCAAATGTGCATGTAAACGTGAGGGTTATGATTGTTCTATAGTGTAAATATCAAATATAGTATATAAATAAGGATATAGTTAGAGACATAAGTGACGATGAAGAATTATTGTTAATTTTAAAAACTTTATGTATTTGGTTAAAAATAAAAATTAATTTCAGTTTAATTTATTGCGCTCGGTGGTAGTATAGCGTATAGCATATAGGCGTTTGCGGCGGGAGACGGGTGCGGGCGGGTGATCGAGAGTGTAGCATGAGCAAGTTACATTTTCCCAGAAACACGATTGTAGAGAATTTATTATTGTAGATAGATACATTATTGGTTGAGGTGAATTAGAGACAACAAAATTCTGCAGTTTTTGATGTGAACATTTTTACTACAAAGACTACACTATACGAGTTATAGCAACTTGAATATACAAAATTTATGAATAAATCATGCGTCGTCGCATTAAATAATAGAATTTGGTCGAAAAGCATAAGTTTGCGCCATTTTCCAATTAGCCATTTTAAAGTAAATATTCTGGGCTTCATAATGAAACAAACCGCATATTTTTACCTTTTATTGAGCCAAAGATATGAGCATTTATTTTCTTGGAATAACTTTTCTCGTGACTAACCCACACTGTCGTCAATTTCCATTCTAAATGCAGAATTTTTAACCAACAAATCTATATATGTCTTATTGAGTTATACCAAAGTAGTGGGTTATTCTTTAATATGAACGATTTCGCTCTCTCCGCCGCCGTACTAAAAGCGTTCGGATTCAACGCTGTTTCATAAATGTCATTCATCAAGGCTGGTATACAAGGTGACGAATATTCTCACGTGTTTAGTTTTCGTAGGCAGATATATGTCCAACCAGATGATTCGCTCGAGCTACCCTCTTCTATCGTTTTAAAGTATGACAATACCAACTATCGTATCTTTATGACTTTTGATGACATTTGTTTTAAATGTAAAATGGTTGGACACTACGCCAGTGATTGTCCCAACCTAAAACTGAGACTGACCTGTCTCAAACACAAACGTCCAAAGTCACAAATACACTAGCGTGGAAAAGACTTACAACCGAAGAAGATAATAACTGCGAGACCAGTCAAATTGACCTTACAAGTAGATCATGTCACGAAGCCCAAAAAAATTAAAAAAAAAAACAGCGAATCCACGGAACGCTTCAGTTCAAAAGTTTCTGAATCTAGTGAATTTATTCATCACAGCGACCTTAATTTAGATATGGTATTGAATGATCCATTCGAGGGTACCAAAAAATAAAAATCAATTTCACTTTATATTCAAATTATTTTGTAAGCAGTATAATAGCTTACACTAACATTGCTTCTCTTTTAGCAAAACTAGATGATTTTTGTACTTTTCTGGAAAGTGATAAACCCTCCATCATTCTACTAACAGAACCATGGCTTTCTTCTGAAATACCAGATGGGTTGGTTTTTCTGAAGGGTTACACGCTTTTCAGGAGAGAACGATTGGGCAAAAAGGGTGGGAGTGTTTGTATGTATTTTTCAGATCAGGATCTATCAAACTCTCATATCAATCCAATCTCTTTTAATTCCAGTAGTATTGAAGCTCTATTTTATAAAGTACACAACAAAACATCAACTTTTATTTTGGGCTGTGTTTATAGACCACCGTCAATTTCTGTTGAAGACGACAAAGTTTTAATAGATCTCATTGGTGAATTAACAAGCACTTATGAGAAGACTTTTATCTTTGGAGATTTTAATATGCCTGATATCCCAGATCCTGGTCGATCCGTTAGTGCATCTTCGCAGCTTATGGTCGATTTGTTTACTAACAGCCATTTAACTCAACTTGTCTCACAGTCAACAAGATATAGATCCAACCAAAAACCTTCTACCCTTGATTTAATCATTTCTTCTGATGATGGTTCACTTGCAAATCTTAAATATCTCAGACCTATTGGTATTTCGGACCACGTAACTTTAAAGGTCAACCTGCAGAAATGCTTCATACCTCGCATGAGGACCATCTCATTTAAGAGGGCACGTATAGACTTTAAAGCAGTTAATCAGTGTCTAACCGAACTAAACTGCAAGTGTCTTTTATCCAACAATTCCATTACTGATAATTGGAATGTTTTCAAAAACACTTTGCAATATACCATTGAAAAACATACAACCACCTTCACCAATAAATCGTCTTCGAAAAAACTCTGGATTAACGGTAGGATTTTAAAACTAATCAGAGAAGAACGATCATTATGGCGTACCTTCAAAAGATCAGGGTCTGAGGCTGATTATAAAATCCACAGAGTATTTTCAAACCGATTATCGACAACTATTAGGGAGGCTAGAACTACTAATGAGAGTCATATTATTGCGGACGCTAAAAATACAAAACAGTTTTATAAACACATTCGCACAAAACTGTCAGGTCCAATCGGGACACTACAGGTCAGAGACAATTCTGGTTCGATTGTAGACAACACTGACACAGTTGCCAACATATTTGCCAACAACTTCTCTAGAGTTTTCACTACAGAACCTCAAGATCTAATTCCTGTTATTGTCGGTCCTCCCAATTCTGCCTTTCTTACAGACATTGATTTTCCTCAAAGTGTGACATGTGAGAAACTAAAGAAGTTAATGGTATCTAAGTCTCCTGGTCCTGACCTTATTACCGCAAAGATTCTTAAAAACTGCGCAAATAGCCTTAGTTATCCTATTTGTACTCTACACAGTAAAAACTGGGGGTAAAATTACATGAACATAAAATGTAAAATTTCTGTATTTGTACACATCATATTCCTGTAATTGTTCAATTTTATCTGAAAAATTACAAAACAATGTAATTCTAAATGAAATACTAAAGGAAATTTAATTGTAACCATGTAATGCAACATAGTAATATGTAACAGTTATGTAAAAATCCGCATAGTGCTGTAAAGTCCGTGTAAAGTCCCATATTATTGTGTATTTTTAAATGAATTTGTGTAAATTTCCACGAATTGTTGTGGTTATTTTCTGTGCAGCTGCAACCGCGTCTTTTCTTTTCATTCCATCTTTTACCATTGTGTCCAAAGCAATGCTTGTCCATGCAAGCAGAGTTGGTAATCAATGTGTAGTGTTTTATTAACAACTAAAATAAGGTAAGTATACACCTTGTTTAAACCTTAATTCACATAAAAGGAAATATATAAAGTGGAAATTAATTTCTAATAAATGGCGACGTTTATTTGTATATGTCACGAGGGTTTTGTCTCTCTTGCAAAATATAATTTACATCAGTATTTTCATAGAAGTGATCGTAGTCATCTTTACAAATGTTTGTATCATGATTGTGGTAGAATATTTAAACGGTACACTGCATTCAAGAGTCATATTATACGATCGCATCAAAGTAAGCAAACAACAGATTCTGTGCACCCGGTACATCTTTCCATGTTTTAATGTCAGTTATCGGAATGTGGTTTTCAATCTGCTGAAATTAAAGACATATTCGCACACGCCAAGAATCATTTAAAAAATGGATCCTTGCTTTATTGTCCAATGCGTTTATTTTGTAAGAACTTAAAGCAATTCTCAACATCGTCTGCATTAATATCACACAAAAAACGATTACATCATTCTCATAGCTCGACATCTATGACAATAATTGCTGATGTTGGTCTACGGACCCATTGTCCTGGAGATCTTGAATTATATAGTCAGAGTATTGTTGATAAAAATGATACAATAACTGAAGGCAATAATCATAGGAAATCGAAAGCACTCAGTGATTTTGATATAAAAGAATTGGAAAAGGAAAGTAAAAAATTATTTGCAAATTTGTTCAACACTTTAGAATCTCAAAGTTTTCTTTCAAAAAGGGCACTACAACAACTGGCAAGTACTTTGGATGACATTAATACTCTCAACTCAGAATATATAGTTAAAAAGTTGAGTGAAATAACTGTAAATATTCCTAAAGAACTTATTCAAGATAACTTATTTAAAAAAGCCATCTGTGCTGAAACAGGATTTTTAAGAACTAATTATACCAGACTTAAATATTACGCAAGTAATCAGTTTTACGTTGATCCGGTTAAAGTAGAACTAGACTCGACTGAATCAGATTGTCCAGCATCATTTTTTTATTATGTGCCACTTTTAAAAACATTAGAAGTTATGTTGAAACAAAAAGGGGTACCCGAGATAGTGACGCGAAAGGCCAATAATATTCCAGGTATCTATAAAGATATTCATGACGGTAGTGTTATTAAAGAAAATCCGTTTTTCACAAATTCAAATGCACTTAAACTTATTCTTTTCCAAGATGCTTTCGAAATATGCAATCCTTTAGGAAGTAGCAGAAAAAAAATTAAAATTGTAGGTATATACCTGTTATTAGGTAATTTATATCCCTCGTGGCGATCAAAAATGGACAACATTCAGTTAATTGCATTATGTTATGAACGAGATGTAGCCACTTTTGGATTCAAACATATTCTGGCGCCATTGATAAGAGACATTAAGAAATTAGAAAACAATGGAATTCAACTTGATGTGACTTTGAAAGGCACAATGATTGCTATGGTGGGTGATAATTTAGGAAGCCATCAGATTGGTGGATTTATTGAAAATTTTAGGACAAATAATTTTTTTTGTCGCTACTGCTACATTACGAATTTCGACAAGGCTAATTACAATGATGATTTAATTATGCGAACTAAAATTTTATTTGAAAGAGATGCGGATACTGCCGAGGCCCTTGGAGAAACTTATAATGGAGTCAAATATAATCCTTCACTGAACAGTTTGTCATATTATCATGTATGCAATCCAGGCCTTCCTCCTTGTTTAGCCCACGACTTATTTGAAGGCGTGATACAATCGGATGTAATGTTAATAATCAACACTTGGGTCAAGAACAAAATAGCAACCTATGACCTGATCAACAAAAAAATTAACGCCCTCTATTTATCATATGAAGGAAAAGTTAATCTTTCCCCTATCAAAAAATCAGATAAACTTACCGGCACAGCTTCTCAGAACATGCTTCTTCTCAACATTTTGCCCTTAGCACTAATTGGCCGAATTAATCCCACCGATGAACATTGGAAAATGCTCCTTCTTTTACGTAAATTGACCAATTTGATAATGGCATTTCAGCTGTCTGTCACCCAAATCGCTGTTTTAAGGGAAATGTTATTTGAATACATAAGCACAAGAGTGGTACTGTTTCCTGAACAAAAGCTTAAGCCCAAGCATATTATATATTGCACTATCCCTACCTTATACAACAATTTGGGCCTCTACGTCATCTATGGACCTTGAGGTTTGAAGCAAAGCATAGCTACTTCAAAAATGTTGTGCGACATTGTCCAAATTTTAAGAATGTTTTGTTTAGTTTATCCACTAAACATCAGTTGAGTCAAAGTTTGTCTCTGTCACAAGGGCACTTGTTCAATTCTGCAGTAATCACAAAATCTTCAGCCGTATTTAATGAAAAGGATTATCCGGCCGAACATGTGACCTTTATAAACACTCACTGTAAATTCGATGGTACGAAGTTTGTTTCGTTTGAAGTGGAATATCGAAATATTGTATTCAAAAAAAATATGTTTGTCTGCGTTGGGAGAACAGAAAATCTTCAGTATTATGTTTTATGCCATATTAAAAGAATTATAATTAATAACGATTTTACTCACATATGTTTCTTTGGGAATAAAGTGATGATCTATTTTGATGAAGATACAGGTTTCTATGAGCAAAAAATTGGATCTAATGATACAAACATTTGTCGATCATTTGACGAATTATTTTCTCATGAACCCTTGCTGCACTGTAATCTAGATTCTAAAGACTATTTTTATTTTAAATCAGCCCCACACGTCTAATAGATTTTTTTAATTGCTTTTATAAAATTACATCCAGTGATAATTTGTGACCGATTCATCGATATAATAGCGTTCGAACATGATATAGCAAATGGCCCGATTATAAATTAACTGCATCGCTCGATATAATGCTAACATTAAAAAAATCCTTTATTCAAAATGGAGAACCCCTTTGGAAAAACAAATTGACATTTAATTTTTTTTATAATAAAGTCATTTAATCGTTCTTTCAAAATATTATCACTTACAAAAATAAGAGCTTTGACTTGGTAAAATTATTTGTGTTGCAGGTAAAAACCATGACTAGTGCACTTTTGTTCAAAGTCTCTAACCGAAACAGGACCGACAAAGTTTTCATAATCGTCAAAAATCCAAGCAATATATATGAACAAGTTTTGCTTCAAAGTAAGTAAAGATGGATTTTTTAAATAATAGTTGATATCATGATGTCTATGTTCGCAGGTTGTTCGAAGCTTCAAGTAGATGGTTCTGTCCTTGTTCTAGATAAAGGCGGAACAAGAATTGAGGATGACGACGACTTAATGGTCATGATTCGAGAAGAAACACTGATTCTTTTACACAATGATGAACATTGGATTTCAGATGACCTAGGAAGTCTTGCCTCTACTGTAACAATTTCAAACATGAGCGAAGCAGAATCCAGGTCATTCAGTGAAGCTCCAAGTGTTATATCCGAGGAAAGTGCCAGCATTGTTAATACATCAGATGCAAAAGATGCACACAATGATGCCCAATCTATACCTGTCCTTATACTGGACCACAATTCTGAAATTTGCTGGCAAGAATTCGAAATTTGGAAAAACATACCCATTAAAATGCTAAAGCAATGTGAAGAAGGTGTTAGAGAACCAAGACTTACAAACGAAATTGTGCGGCATGTGGTCGATTCCATGCGAGAAATTAAGTTGGTCTTACCATGTAAGGCCTTCAAAATTATTGCTGCCAGAATGGTATCCATGTATCCAAAAACATTTCAAGCCCATGATGAAGATAATGTTGTCTTAGGAACGGGATCCGAAGCGTTATTTTGTAAATTGTTGGACAGAAACAATTACTTGAACCGACCCAATAAACGAAAAGTAGCTCTACCAGAAGTAAAAAGCAAAAAAATGAAGGAAGTCGCAAATGCTCGCGTAGGGTGTCCAAACTGGATTCCTCCTTCAAAGCCAGATAACGTGACGGACATAGTCTTATTACTGAAAACAACTTCAGAAGATGATCCAAATTTTGTTGATTATGTAAAAGACACGTTCTACTTGCAACGACAGTATTTGAACGATGGCATTAAGGAGATAAAAGAGATTGCAACTGAGTGGCCAGCCCTGCTTAAAATACGTGGAATTTTAACACATTTTGAAAACCTAACGAAAACAATGCCCCATCAAATACAGTTCACCGAAAAAAGTTTTAAAATTAAAAACTTTGCAGTTCAGAAAAATATAGTCGTACCGTCAAACGACGAACCACTTTTGGACTAATTCAAATAATTGCAACATATTTCAAAGAAAATCATTTGAATATAATGTATACTTTACAGGTATGTACACAAAAATTATAAAGTATTCAAAAAATATTTTATCCGTTCCCGTTCTTGCAGGATACATCAATAAACGATGAGATAGATTTTGATGTAATCACATCATTAGCTCCATGCGTGATTAAATTTGGTAAGTTTTGAAGTCTAGGTACATATAATTTAAATGATGTACTGATAATATAATAATGCAGTATCCAACGACCAGACCAGTTATGGCATTTCAGTTGAAAAGTATGTCATTGGACCCACGGATACATTTAAAGAAGCCTTTTTGGGAGCATTTGCTCTTTACTTCAACTTTGGAATTTGTTATCCAAAGGAACTCTCATGTACGTTTGAATTTATTCAACGATATTTCTTCAAAATTCATCAAGAAAGTGGTAGTAAATCTAAAGCCCGAAATGTAAAAAATAAGGTCTTTAATTTTATTACGAAATTAGCCAAGTTATAGATTGAATAAGCGTGGGTTTTTAATGTTATGATTCCTTTTTTACCTTAGTCCCAAATATTCATGTTCATTTGTGTTCAAATTGTATGTTTTAAGAAGCAACTCGAAATAACATAATAAATTTTAATAATTAGAAATAATAGATATTTTCAAAATTCTTTATTAATACATATAATTAAACGCCGTTGCCTGTTAGAACATTATTTATAATAATTATAATAATAATTGTAAGAATGTCTACAATTTTTTGTTATATGTGTAAGAACCACGTTAATTCAGGTACCTGAATATTCCTAATATACTATAGGTATAGTTTATATTGTTTCTATTGTACTTAATGTATATGTATTTATAATACATTATATTTTTTTCGAATATTACGAGTTTATTTATTTGATGCCTGAACCTAATTCTTCATTTCAATTGACATATTTTCACATTTTTGTGGGTAATCAGAATACGTACCAAATGGAAATTTACACGTCATTATAAAGTAAATTTCATAAAAATTTTGTGGTAATAATACATTGAAATGAAATGAAATGTTACAGAAAATAAGTAACACAAGTAGATTTTTATGGAATAAATTACATATCGGTATGTGTTATTTTACATATCGATGACGAAATGTTTACACATCCTAATGTAATGTGATTACTTCAAGTTATGTACATTTACATGACTTTTTGTTTTTTTACAGAGCAATGTAATCTTACATTGATAATCCAAGGCCACAAGGGGGCCTTGGAAAATCGATGTAAACTGTTTTTACTGTGTAATGGAACAGTCTTTTAGATCCGGTACCTTACCATTGGACTGGCGTAGGGCTATTGTACGCCCCATTTTCAAAAAGGCGATAAATTTGACCCCAGTAATTATAGACCCATTAGTCTCACTTCACTTATAGGAAAAGTAATGGAATCAATCATTTACGACCAAATGATTACATTTTTTCTACGTTACGATGTAATTCCACCAGAACAACATGGGTTTCTACCAGGAAAGTCCATCCAGTCTAACCTGATTTGTTGTCTGTCTAACTGAACCAAAGAAGTTGACTGTGGAAACACAGTTGATATCCTATATCTTGATTTTTCGAAAGCTTTTGATCGGGTTCCTAGACGTCGATTACTCTGTAAGCTTCAACATCTCGGAGTAGCAGGGAGTCTTCTGCAATGGATTAAGGCTTTTCTTAGTGAACGTAAATTTCAAGTTAGAGTAGGTAATTCATTGAGTAGGTCCGTGGAAGTACTAAGTGGAGTACCTCAGGGTTCGGTATTGGGACCTTTGTTATTTATTGCTTATACGGCTGATCTCAAAAATATCTTAAAATCGCCTTTTGCAATGTACGCAGACGACATAAAATTGTACAACAATAGCTTTCAGAGGGTACTTTTACAACAAGACGCTCTTTCAATTCACAAATGGTCCCGTGACTGGCTGCTTCCACTTAATAGCGATAAATGTAGTGTTTTTATATCGGCAACTTAAATCCAAAGCTTCCATATTATATCAATGGCAAGGAACTACTTAAATCTAATAGTTGTCGTGAC
The DNA here is from genome assembly GCA_963583935.1 of Diaperis boleti. Classification (NCBI taxonomy): domain Eukaryota; kingdom Metazoa; phylum Arthropoda; class Insecta; order Coleoptera; family Tenebrionidae; genus Diaperis; species Diaperis boleti. Next base: position 35,129,069 of record OY757245.1, on the reverse strand, counting down.
TTGGGTGTGATGATTACTTCCGACTTGAGTTGGTCTCAACATATTGTTTGTATCACTAAAAAAGCCAATATAATGTTGTTTCTTCTGAATAAAGTCTTTTGTAAAGCCAGCCCTGTGGTCTTTTCGAAGTTATACAAATCTTTTGTCAGGCCCATTTTGGAATTCGCTAATAGTGTTTGGACTCCTGTTTTACAACGGGATTCTTTGTTGCTTGAGTCGACCCAACGTAGAGCTACGAGATTCCCGTTTGGAAGAAAACGTCCTCAATATCTCCAAAGACTTTCCTTGATGAAGATCCCTAGTTTGTCAGAAAGACGTAAGCGAGGTGATCTTATTACAACTTTGAGAAATATATTCAAGTTGAACTCCACAAATTTTAATAAACGTAAAATTACAATTGGAACATGTTTCGGGAGAAAACTACCCCCATCATAAAATATATTGTTCAGAACTGTAACCACTATGAGATTAATTTTAAATTATTAATTTAATAATAATCATTAATATTTAATTGATCTAACAGCCTGATTTCATGTTGAGTTGCGACGGGTCTTAAACGCTGGTTGCTATGGACACGTCTTTTTTAAAGACCAGGCAGTTAGTATTAGGACCAATTCCATGTTTCATTACATTAAATTGAGCCTTACTGCCTGAGCTTTAGTTAAGACGTTTCCATAGCAACCGGCGTTTAAGACCAGTCGCAACTCAACATGAAATCAAGCTGTAAGCTTACAGGTTGTTCATGAACCAAGTGCTTATCATAAGCTGCGATAAATATGCAATAAATGGCTCTAAATAGATGAAGATTTCGTCACCATCAATGCTATAGACTTTAAGATCAATTCTTTAGAAATTAAAACAAGATGCCTCACACAGTAGCCCTTGCTGTGCAGAAAAATCATAGAATTATAATAGAAGGGGAAACTACATTGGCGAATTTGTTGTGAAGCCATTTAACCAAACGGAGAAATTACCAATACTGCCAGATCGTAAAAGTAATTTGTTGAAATTGCCTCATCAGGGTTTTGAAAATCTTTTTTAAATAATGCATAGTAAACCATGTATGAATTATTAACTGTATATAAGAATATCAAAACATTTACACCTAAATTTTAGTATAATAGACATACCAAACAGTGCGATATATCACAAGCTGGCAACTCTGTAATTGCTTGGATCAAAACAAAACGTAAGCAATCGTTACTCGAGTGTGATTTCATGCAGTAGCGTCGATACGTGACTTGGTGGAGTTGTAAAACATAATAACTAAATTACAATTAAGTCCTGCAAACATTCTCCTATACGTCATCTGTTTACACTAAAGAAAGACCGACGTACACGTGGGCATCATCTTAAATTACAGAAAGAGAAATTTGTAACCACGATAAGACAGTACTTTATCACTAATAGGGTATTTGACCACTGGAACTTGTTGCCACAAGAAATTGTCAACTCTAAATCCACAGTAGCTTTCAAAGTAAAGTACGATGCCTATACCACCAAAAACGGCTCGTAACCAGAATTGCATCCCATTACTCAACAGCGCGGGCATAACAGGTTTCGACCTCTGCCCGATCGCTCTAATTAATAATAATAATATGGTAACGGCATTGATCCAGAACAGTCGACAAACCGTGAGAACGTCTGGGAATGATTGTTCACATAAGATGCTCTCATCAGCCGAGAAGGTTCTGTCGCGCTAATGGCATACTATACGACGCTCGCACAAAGAGAATGATGTCATCCTTCAAGAATATTCGGTCCCGCCGAAAGAATGATCTCATTATTCCCGGAATAGAAGGAATGGAGAACACCAGTAGGGGTATAAAAAGGGAACGAACGACGGAACGGGACAGTGTATTGGTAGCATCGTGAACAAGTCGGTCAGCGTGTTATTGTGAAAGTTTGTACATAGTAAAACGTTAGTTTTTTTTTTAATAAAAGTTAGTAACTACGGTGTGCACAAGAATTTCCTTAAATCCTCGAACCCGCCCGGCTCAGGCTACGTTACATTGGTGTCAGAAGTGGGATTTAAAGAAACAGACGAAAAAAAAAGAAGAAAAGAAGAACCGGTACGTGACGCATGTCAAAGCAACCTTCGGGAAGAGTCACGAGAAGTAAAACCATTGTGACTCTACAAGAACAAATTGCCGTTATTCTCGAAAAATTAGAAAAGAGACGACAAGAAGAAACTCTGCACTGCACTCTGCGATACCCTCCGCCAACGAAGTGAAGTCTCCGAAACGGTCCGTGTACAGAAGAACTCGGAACAGATCGTGCTGGCAGAGTTGAAAGAAGACCCTGGGGGATACCGGACTGGAATCAAAGAACCGAATATGACCACCAACCCGGAAGTGACACAAAAAACACAGATCATGGTAGCAAGAACACTCGTTGAAGCTAACGGACGAATTCCTATCCGTGTAGCGAATTTAGGTGAAAATCGTGTTACACTACAGAAAGAGCAGACGATAAGACTATACCATCCTGTACTACGGGTCGTCCATTGCGAAGAACAACCTGTTGAGTGTGACAGAAAAGAGGCTCAGCGGACGAGTGTAGAGAAGCTCTTCCTAGAAGACTGGAAACACCTTACGAATCACAAACGAGATAGGTTCTATTAACTTGGACTTGGTTTGGACAAGTCTTGAGGAAAAACAGGAAACTGAGCATGACTAGGACAATTCAGTAACAAACTCATTTCTCCTGGTCCGTTTGGATGTGTAGTGTAAGCTTTTTTCATGGTAGTGAACACTCTACAATCTTGTCTCACTTAAAAACATTTGTCTTGTTAACTTCGCTTTAGTATTTCCGTCAGATCTGCATAATATTGTGCATCAATCTCAGACTCAGTTGTACCCCAACTTAAATAATTCTACGCGTTTCAATATTCTTGCTTTCCCTCTCAGGTGCGAATATGCACGCTTTGGACGTAGATATTTCACTGTATCTGTTTGTTGTAAATTCCTGTAAACTTCAAAAGCTCAAAGGTGGAATAAGATTAGCCTCACTCATCATGTGCAGTTGGCTTTGAAAAAAGAAACGGGAAATGTCAGAAAAAGTTCTGTCAGATTGAATTAATTTTTAATATTTTAAAAGGGCTTTTTAGAATTTAAGTTAAGAAACTGCACTTATGTGTCATAAATGTCAGTTATGCAAATACATGCAGGCAGGCAGGCTACATCTAAAACCTTGGTAAGTAGCGACACCACCTAGCCGAGCTGAATTCCTCAAGGGATCCGGCTGGGGCAAACCCGATGTAACCGAGCCACAGATGAATCTACGCCGCTCATCTGATTAAAACAGTAATTTGGTTGGCTGCAACAGAAACCACAAGGTATGCTGCTATCAAACACCCCAGAGGAACTGTTTTCACTGCCTGTTTCGCGAGGAGTAAACCTCTATAAGATAACCCCAAAGTCAAGGTGGAACAGCACATGCCAAGAAAGTGATCTTGGACATTAAATATGCAAACTCCGGATACCAGGCGATCTCCGGTTTAGTTAGCCTTCCTCTCAACTACGGAAGACCGTCAAGAGCATATGGAGGTGGCTGAACAGCCGGGCCAAAAAGGTGATGACGAGCTCCAGCTGGAGTAAAGGTTGGAATAATACCCTCAAACTTTTAAGACTCACTTCGGACAATGGAGCAATTGGAAATCATTCAGGAGGCGATTCTGGACAATATTGTGGAAAAGGGAAACGATGAGGCTGCAATAAAGCCCCGTTTTCACCAGCTCCACAAAAGACCGGGCTGGTTTGGCCCCTTAGAAAAAGCCTCTTACTGATATCCTAGAAACATAGATGCGGGTAGGGTTGAACAAAAGATCACCAACGGTCGACGTTCTGAGAGCGTGATTAACCCTACGACCCCAGAGTACAATACAATAATACAATATGCAAATACATAGGTGTGGTCCAACCCCTATAAAAACCGTTAATTGTATCGTCCCAACCGGTGACGATCCAATGGACGATTCGTTTAACATTTCACTCATTTTCCCATTTTTTTAAATACTTTCAACACTACTTTTGCCGAACCAAATTCCGCCGCTAGATCTACAATCTTTCTTCCGTTCTCTAAGTGGGCAGCTATTCCAGCTGTATCTATTTCATTAAGATGTCGAAGCATTACAAAAATTACTTTTTAACTATTGATGACAGTATTGTCAAACTGACAAGAATTGACATAAATTCACAAATTAAATTTTCAATTCACATTAGGACAAGTTTCATTTCCCGTTTTATTTGAAGCCAAACGTATGCCAAAATTGTTAAATTATCTTATTGATTTTTATTTTCTAAAGAACTAAATTGTTAATCTGTTGAAATCATCGGAAATTTCAGTTTTTATTCACAATCGACAAATAAACAAATAATATCAATAAGTGCAAACATTTGACTGAAATTAAAGGTTGCAATAATAGTTCATGTTAATGAGATTTAATTATTAAATTTAGAATACATAATCTATATCTATATCTTATCTTATATACAGGATGTCCCAGAACTCGCACCCCAGAGGAAACTGACAAATGCCGACGACAATATGGATCCCGAAAAAGCAAACAAAGACAATTTTTTGGCTTACATAACAGCGCTGTTGCACTTTTTCAACTCACCAATCTCAAAAAGGGAAAGTCCAGGTGTTGGTATAACATAAATCTGTTGCTAGGCTATCGTACTCTCGGAGTGACATCCACGCCAAAGTGCCAACACGTAGGTTAAGGTAGATGTCACCATGTCACCCTTGCCATTGTGTTTTTTAGTGTAATTTTTTGGGGGTCTGAAAACCCGTTTTTATTTAACGTACACGAACTTATGTACCACTACAAAAACAAGAGAGAAGGGTATATAAAAAACTAATTATAACAGAAAAAGAATATTGTCAAAAAGGGACAACAAGGCAATCAGAGCAAGTGTTCAAAATGCCCACCGTTCATCTCTAAACATAACTGTGCTCGCCGCAAAAGGCTCAACCTAGAATTTGTAATCATTTGAGGGGTAATTGTGGCAAGAGCTTCTTGAACCTGGCCCCTGAGCTGTTTCTGTGTTCCAATGGGACGTCTGTAGATAACATTTTTTACGTGTCCCCAAAGAAAAAAATCCAAAGGATTTAAATGTGGGGACCGCGCAAGCCAGTGTCTCGGAGCTCCTCGTCCTATCCAACAGTCAGGGTATTGTTAATTTAAAACTTCTATAGCTTCTCGACTGAAGTGGTGTTGGGCCATCGTGCTGGAACCAGTCATTAATGCGAAAAACAAGGGACATGTCTTCCAGAAAATCGGGAAGTTGTGTGTTCAAGAAATTCGTATAAATTTGCCCAGTTAAACGGGCAGGAAATTCAAAAGGTCCTACCTAAAGAAGAAGGTTATAGTTAGGTGCTGATTTCTCAATCAATCGATGACATACCACACGATTTCCTAATAGACCTGCCCAAAAATTTATTGAAAATCGTTTCTGGAATGCTCTTTCAAAAAGAGCGTGTGGATTTTCCTCTGCCTAGATGTGCCAATCATGGGCACTGTAACATCCTTGCCTTCCGAAAATCGATTCGTCCGAAAACAAAATCCGAGAAAAAAATTAAGATACATTTCTTCTTGATTTAGAAGCCAGGTACAAAAAGTCTTCTAGAAGGGTAATCTTCTGGTTGTAAATGCTGCACACGCGTATAGGGGAAGGGATATTTTTGTTCAGTCTTTAGTACTTGATGAATAGAAGATCTAGAAATATTCAACTTCTGAGCTGCATCTCTGATACTTCTGGTTCCGTCTTCAAAAACATCTAAAATAACCTCTTCGTTTTCAACAGTACGTACAGTCCTGTCAGCATCACCAACTTCCCTTCTATCTAATAAAACTTGACCTGTTTTGTTTTTTCGTGCCATGGCCTTTAGTATCACCATTGTTTAAGTATATTATAGTTGGGCAACCTTTACGGGGAGATAGTTTCCACTATAAATAAGGACAACATTATAGCTCCATTTCATTTCATTGCGTAAAGAAGTGCTGGTTTCAGGCGGCGAGTAGCTCAAGCTGTGTGAGAATTTGTGTCGATAAAACAGTTTTCTATAATACAATAGTGTTGGCAAAAATTACATACCAGGAGCATTCATAAAATGTAGACCGTTCTGACAGCGTACGTTGAAAATGATGTCGATTTTGTGGCTTACTGGATTTGCTGTACAGGCGTTATTTTTCAACATTTTTTAAATGTTTTTTTTTTATTTGAAACTACAGATCCACTTCTACAATTCGGTGAGACTAAATTGTAAAAAAACTTTAATTTTCTATGTTTAAAAATAGAATATAAATGTGTGAATAACACACATTTTCAAGTGCATGAAACTCGGTTATAGGTACTTATAAAAAAAGAAGTCTGACCAAATACAGGATGACACGATACTTTCCGAATGAATGCCGGCAAAGTTTCAGCCAAAACAACTATTCTCACAATAATTTATTATTCTCAATACTTGCAGACTTGCACAAGTGCACATTAGATAACTACTAGTAGACAAATACTTATAGCTGCTATCTAATTTTTTGGCTAAAATATTATTATATTTTGGCTATATTATTTAGTGGTATACGTGGATCATAAATACAAAAAACAATGGGAAAAAAAGAAAATAAAGCAAATTGAGTCATCTATAAAGAAAAAACTTGGAAATCTGAACATCTTAGTAAAGGCCAGAAAACAGTTATTCAAAAGTTTGCTACAAGTCTATACTTGAGCCTTTAAAGTTTCGGCAATGCATTCAATTTGACCATTTTTTGAAGTAGGTATAAGTTCAATATTGTGTAATTACTAGTGAAACCTCTTATTGCGGACACTTTTTTTACATAAGACATATTAAACCCTCTCTAATACGGACACTGACAGTACATAGGTACATTACATTATTTGAAGAAAGAATAATAAATAAAATTATTTTTTTGGACGAAAACAAATTTCTGTTACAATTTAAACATTGGAAAACACCAGGCCCATGAATTACCATGCGAAATAATAGAAGGCCGGAAATAGGGGAGGTACCCTTAAAAGATTTTATGACACTCTTTCGATAAATTTTATGAAATTATGGTCTTATTGCAGGTACACACTTGTAGGTACAAAATAAGTACCAGAAATTTAAATTTGTTTGTAAACAGTTACCCAATTTTTAGGCTTTTTACGTATTTTACATAATTTACATTGTTTATACGTAAGCACAAAAAACTGTTTTTATTTATTTGACTCCATATTTATTTATTGCTTCTCTTTAATTATAAATTCTTTCAATAACCATCAATTTCGATTATTCAAATCTACCGGGCGTCCCGGGATTATCATCTATGACTATTTTTTGCCAGGCAAAAGAAAGGTATAATGGGGCATTTCTCTCACAACTGAATAAAATGATAAAAGGGTTGAATTTTGAAATATCATTCTGACAATTTGATTAACTTTTTACCTTCGTCTATTCCGTTACCTCCATTTCCAAAATATGGTTCATATACTTAAATTTAAACATCAATTAGGTATTGCGGTTCTTCCAGCACTAATCAATTTGTATTAATATACACATTAACCAAAATGTATAAAGTTGACGAAAAAAATATATACGTGCGTCTATAAATACCTTGAATGGATTTTAGTATCGTAAATATTTCCCTCAATATAATTTGGATTGTTGGGAACTTTAAACCTAGATAGAATGTTTCACTGATATAAATCTCCCAGAAAAAATATTTCTTTGAGATTTGTTGAGGCGTTCTTTTGAGTAATTTACGAATTTCAGGAATCTTGCTCGATATCTTAGAGTTTGCTAAGTTGGAATGGATATACAGAAAAGCATTATATAATCGGCTACCCGAACCCGAATATCCCAGTTTTATTGCATTTTTGACATATGTTTCGATATAATATGTAGTTTGTATGGCGAATGTTCGATATAAAAACTAAGCGCGTAAGATAAAAAAGATTAACGTTTGATATAATAAAGGTAAGGTAAAAAGTGATTGAACGAGGTGTTCAAGCGCTAAAAAAACGTCTGGGAATGTGTCAAATAGTTGGCGGGTGGCAATTTGAGCAATTCGGTTAAATTTTATTAAATGGTTTTTCATTTTTCTTTGCTCTCCAAATTTATTGTTATTTTTCAATTTTTTTCGAAGAAATAATTTTTTTAATTTTTGATGTAAAACGTATTTAAAAAAAATTATGCAAAGTAGCATTTTTTACGCTTGTTGAATAGAGAATTGATAAGTATATTTAAAACCCAAAAAAAATTGGGAGTTTCCATTTAAAAAAATTGATGACGGTGTCATAGTTCAAAAACAGATGACGTCATCAACAAAATTTTTATGTCAAAAGATTACATAACTAAATTATGAATTTGGTGCGGAACTTTATGTTCACTCTGTATTCGTCCTAATTATGTTTTACTAGCTAACCCGACAAACGTTGCCCTGTGCAAATTTCAATAAATTTGTTTTTGGACAGATCACAAAACAACACAAAAGCAAAAACAAATGTAATTTTATTTTAATTTAGGCTGGAATGCGTTTTTCCAGATTTTTCTCTAGATCTTCAAGATTTTTCTATTCAATTCAGTTGAGTTATTTCCATCCCGGAAGGACAACAAACGAAATAATAATAAAAAACAGATATGTCGTTAATTTTGCCAGTTATGATTGAGAGTGCATACAAATTAACATAATTATGTGTATGTATCTGGATACGGCTTTGCTTGCTTGTTACAAAAAAAAAGATAATTGATTTGGCTGAATTTAAGGCATTGACATCATTACTTTTGGATTTAAAATTCAGGATGTACTCTTGGCGGTGGTTGAATTTACTTTTGGATCCGGATTCTGCGGGCCCAGTCAGGTAAGAGTTTATGACCTTTTAGGTTTTCCCAACTGACCGACAGGAAGTTGCGAATATTTTTAAATAAACGTAATTATTCATAAACCAGAAGAATGTTCTTAAATCCAGGTGGAGTAAATTTAAATTAAAATTTAAATATATCTAAGTCGAACTCCACAAACTTTAATGAGTGTAAAATTACAAATGGAACATGTTTCGGCAGAACACTTCTGCCATCATCAGCCCTTAAAGAATAATATAATAATATAATTTTTATATTCTTTAAGGGCTGATGATGGCAGAAGTGTTCATCCGAAACATGTTCCATTTGCAATTTTACACTCATTAAAGTTTGTGGAGTTCGACTTAGATATATTTAAATTTTAATGTAATTATTCATGTCCAAGCGATAACAAAATTTTTAAATCGGGAAAGTTATTCTGATGCGGTTGTGGGCGGGGGACGCTTAGGGGACAGAGAGGGTGATCTTTGCCGCGTGGTTCCGAGAATCCGAGATTTTACATAATTCTTTCTACATTTATAATTGTTTCTAGTTTATTATTTACGACAAAAATGTGAAAGTGGTACTGTAGGAAACACAATAAATGGGGCAATCATTTTACAAGAAAACATTTTTTCAACCGCTTATTTTAAAACAGGTTGATTAAAATGTTTGACTGTTTTAGTTTTCTACAGTTGTAAGATAAGCAAAACCTGTCTAGACCAAAAATATTCTTCTCCAATCAACTTAATCACCTCATGGGCACCCCATCTAGGGACACAGTGTATCATGATTTATATACAGTTTGTCCAAATTTTCAGACTTTCCTTTGTAATTGTCACGAATTTTATTTTCTGGAAAACTTTTCCAGGATCATAAAAAACAAAACAACAAAAGAATTACGCATATCCCATAGAAAAAGCACTTTCCAATTTTCGGGTGTATAATTATGTCATTATCAAGTATTCCAATCTTGCGTTTATAATATTTTATCGGACATTTTAAATATTTTATTCTATATAAACCATTGAAATATCAACCATTTTATTCCTACCCAATAAAAAATACTATTGGTCCGCGATGTTGGACTGGCCCATACGTTATTCAAAAAACAGAACTGACCATAACTTTTAAGAAAATTAGAGGAGACTATTGTCGACAAAATCAATTTCCATTATTTATTTAAAGATGTATTTTTTTTAAATTATTTGCATGTATGTTTAAAAACTGATAGCACCAAAAAATTTATTTCTTTGGATATCGTCGGTGAAATGTGTTAACCTGCTAACTCCATTTGGCAAAATTTTGGAGGAGACTATTAAAACGCTTGAATTTCGGAGTTTATATTAAACCATTTGGAGACAGCAGATATTATTGAGAAAAAACATAAAACATTTTGTCTGAATAATACCTGATATCTCCAAATAGTCTAATATAAACTCCGAAATACAAGCGTTTTAATAGTCTCTTCTAAAATTTTGTCAAATGGAGTTAGCAGGTTAACACATTTCACCGACGATATTTTAAAATTCATCACTAATGCAATCTTTCTTAACATCTTAGGTGCTTTATGTTTGGAAGGAGTATTTAGCATCAACCTCGGTCAAAGAACTATGCTTGTTACCTGATTAGGTCCTGTCAAAAGTAATGTAGGTAAAGAACGGGTCAGGGGTATAGTGATCTGTCCAAAATAAAGAAAATAAAGAAGTTCTCATAAAAAACCTGCTGATCGAGAATTCGTGTGTCGGCACGCGACTCTGATGAAACAGGATCGTACTGCTTTTTTTGTCACGCCTTTTAAAGGCGTGTTTGTTGCATTTATTTATGCACTTCATTTCTTTTTTTATTTTATTATTGATGCAGAATGCAAATTTATTTTTGACAAGGATTGCTCGTACCTCCTCGTGGTAAAATCAATTTATTTTAAAGGGTCTTTGCTACACCAAAAAGTGTAGACCAATAAAGTCATAATAATCAAAATAAATTGTTTTTGGCTAAATCGAGCAAATTATAGTCCATAATAATGTCACCTGTAACTAAACAAATAATTTTTAATCCGGCTCTGAGTTGCAGTCGGCAAACTCGCTTTGTATAGCACCTGTGCATGTCGGAAGGCAGGTTTTTTATGAGAACTTCTTTATTTTCTTTATTTTCGATCACTACATATATCCATGACCCGTTCTTATGTGTTATGAACTTATAAATTGTCTATTTATTTTATATATTTTATGACCTGTGTAACAATTTTTAAATTTATTTATATGTATATAGTTTTTAAATTATTTGTATGTATGTTTAAAAACTGACAGCACCAATAAATTTCTTTCTTTCTTTCTTTCTTGTTTTAAATCCACTCTTAGGTAGGTGCATTACTCCTGAAATGCGTAGACCTGGAATTTTTACGAGCAGATCATGTCCATGTTTTATCAACAATTTATTCTCCATTAATTTTCGTTAAATTCATTATTTTTCCCAGGCCATATAAAAACGAAACAAATTAAATGGTCGGTAAAAAACACTAAATAGTCGGTATTTTATTTCTTTTTTTTTTACTACTGGCATCTTTTCACTCGCAAAACACTGCAGCCCGCGTTGCCCGAATTTAGTGCCCTTAGGGGTATGTTTGTAAATGTGTCGAAATGAAATAGTAGTAGTTTAGTATTTTTTATATAAGGTATTAAAATACCGAACATTTAATTGCTATCCATATAAAAAGAATGAATTCATAATTTATTATTATATTACTCAAAAAGTTCAAATTTATCCAAATCAAATTGCCCATTAATGTAAAATGTCGGACGTTTATAACCATGTAGGTATCTTAAAAACAATGCTTAAACCAAACTTAAACCATAAACCCATGTTCATTGTTCAAAATTTCAAATTTGTATTATAATAGAGCACAATAAATCTACACGTATAGTTTGTTTGTAGTACCCTGAGATCGTGGAAGACATGAGTTGAGAGCTCCTCGATGCGTAAACAAAAGGTCTTAAATAAAAGAATAACGATTTCCTGGAAGTCGGTCCGGACGACGAATTAAATTTCTTCCCAAGAACGATATCCGTAACATATTGAAACCGCCTCGTACAACATCAGCAGCCGATTGTTGGTAAATGTTAATCAGCGCACTCTCCTGGTGAGAAGCTTAAACAAAAAGTTGTCCCGGCCACCTGGATAAGTTGTCCCAAAGCTCAGATTTTAGTACAAGTTTTTTTAATATGGAGATGGTCCAACTATAATATACTTAAACAATGGTATCACTTTGTGATCCGGATAATTTCTATCAGGAAAGCGTTCGGCAAACATCCTCGCTGCTTGTATAGCATTTCGTCCACATTCCCCGTAAATTATTTCCATATAATCAGCGACAGAATACATGCTTAAAGAGCACTGTGATAGAGAGGTCAGAGCGATGTAATCAAATTTGATTTTGACACTTGTTAACCACTGTTGGGTTGAATGCTGGTGAATTCTGATGTTGTACTGATTAACTTGTAGTCTGTTTTTAACTACGTTTATTTTGTTGATTAATTACAAACGAAACTTAGATTATTGTATACGAACGGCGTTACGTAGCCGTCGTACTTGTGAGTTCTTACAAGACTCGTGCAAAACTATTTCCTAAGAGCCGTTTGACACGATACTTATTTCAGTACTGAATTCAGTACTCAAAATTCTCGTACTGAAAATTGTAAGCGCGCGCCGTTTTAGTACGAGAGAAGTTTCGTCCGTGTGCGACTATTATGAATTTTTAATACAATTTTTACTATATGCACATGCGCTCTAGCTCAGGTGCAGCTGTCAATTTTGTGGCTGTCAAACTACAAATGACGTACTCCTGCCGGTCTTACTGTTGTGGGATTCTTTATTATAATTATTTATCTACGGTGTATTGTGGGCGAATCATGAATACATCAGATACCTTCAGAACCAACTTTAAACGCTCGCATTGAATTTTTTCTAGAGCCCCGTTTCTAGCGTTGCGATTTTGACATAATAAATTATGTTTTTGGGCATAAAGTCCGTTTTTTTTTTATCGGTTGTCATTTGGAAAGTATGGCATTTCACATACGATGACGAGATCACTAACGAAATTGTGTATGCGCTGTTGTCACATTGTTTTTCTCATAATCTCTCATCTTCACTCACCACTTTGACGTTTCTGTGAATGCTTTGGGAAAATGACCCATCTTTTACTCTTTGTCCTGAATGAATAAAATGTACCTATATCAAAACCAAAACATTGACCATAAGTAATGTCTATTATTTTAGTGTAATATAGATGATTCGCGTAGGCAAATGTAAAGTAAAGACTTAGATATATTTAAATTTTAAATGTAAAGTTGGTTGCATAAGACATCGTGGTCAGATACCAATCTCACAAAATATCTGGTTCGCAGGTATGTATACTACGAATTATCTCAGAAGAGCATATCGCTCTGGCACGCCCCTGTGTGCAGAAGAGAAAAACACGATCAGCCGGTTGCGGCAGTGCCGTTCATTGGTTCGTTCATCGCTTTCGCGTAGCTAGTCATGCTCTTCTGAAATAACTAGTATAGACAATAAAATAATAATTATTGCACATTTAATATAAAATTATTTATTTTTTAAGTCACGCACAAAATCCAACACCTGTCTGTTAACTTCCACTAGTTGTTCTAAAGCAGTGCCCCTTGACATCAGCTGATTGTTTTCTTCCTCAAATTTTTTTTAATGGTTTTCTATGAGCAACAGCATCGAGGTTTCTGTGCTGGACGTTTTCGGGATTTGGGGCGCATTGGCACTGGGGTCGTAGGTGTTATTGAAGTGGACAAGTCTGGTGTAATGGGGACCTTTGAAGTTGAGGGCAGTGAAGGTATATTGGGGGCGATGTAGGTCTTCGGCATGGGCTGACAGGAGCAAGGTTCAGGGTTCTACAACAACAAAATAATCAAAATTTATGGAGAAATGTTTTTGTTCCTCATGTATGAGTGTAGTATAAGTTTGTTATCGGGAAAATGAACATTCTTACACTAGTTATTTTACAAAACTATATTCAGCAGACGTTTTTATGGTATATTTGACCTATAGTATCAAGGCATTAATACATATAACATTGAACTGTGTTAGTTATTATTATTACTATGCATAACACCTAGTATTCAAAAACTGGATTTAACAATTTAAAATTAGGAAGAAAGTTAAAATGTCATGTTTTATATAAAGGTTCGTTAAAATTTTAAATTGTTAAATCCAGTGTGTGAATAATAGGTGTTATGCGTAGTAATAATATGTAATAACAAATACAGTTCATAAAGGTCAAATATATGACCGAAACGTCGGCTGAAAATATAGTTTTTTAACATAACTACTGTTAGAGTGTTCATTTTTCCCAATAACAACTTAAACTACAACCAAATTTTACTTTCAAGATTGACAGGGAGAATTTTAGAGATCTAAAATAATTAATTATAGTTTTATGTACATGTTTATGAACTGATACATTTAGAGAATACGCTAATAAGGTAAATTAATTATAAACCATTAAAGTAAATAAGTACTTATTTTGTAGTGGCTTCCTAAAATGATTCATATAAGTACCTGGAAATACATTGTTTAGAAGAACATTACCTGTTGGTTAACCACCAATCTCGACTGTCCCATTTCCTCCATAATCTGGCCCTATAACTTGGAGGATCCTGCAGTCGACACTACTTAGACTTTAGAAATTATCGTTCTCAGCCCCAGTTTGCTGGTGCTTCCTCTTCAAAAGGCTCGCATTCAATTTTATGCCGGACTTCCAATCACTCCAACACTAAAGTTTCCGTGTATATTAAAAAAGTTCTATAAATAATACAAAAATAGATGTTGTGTAGGAATAAGAATCAAACCCTTTGCCATGCTTCTTATGTTTTCACACGCCACCAAGAGCGTTTAGTTGTGAAGACAACATACCCCACAGTTCTGCTGTCTTCGTAATATCACCTTCTTGGTGGCGCGAGAATTTCATGCGTGCCTCCATGGAGTTCAAAAGAAACATTTTCTGTTCGGGGTCCATCTAAATATTTTGTTTAAAATTGAAATAGTTTAAAAACATCAAAAGATTTAACTTTTCACTTAACTTACCTTGTTTGTATATTAATTTATTTAAGATCAAGTCTTGCAACCAACTCTGTGATTTGTCACGCCAAGACGCCAAAAATTCCCGCCAAGATTAAGTTTGAGGTTATAATTTTTCGGTTGGTCTCCCTAGACCGAGAAAATATCGTAGTTATTTATCGTAAGGACCGATAAATGTGAGGCCAGGGCGGTATGTACTGTAATTATACGTGCAGTTGTAAAATGAGCGGTCAGAAATACAATGCATAACCATTATTGTTGTACAGCGCAACAGAAATTACCTACATGATTTTTGTAGCAGTTTGAAACGTTTCTTTTACAGGGTACATTCGTTCGTTTTTAATTTTCGATTTTGGGTTAGTCGAATTACAACGGTTCTTGGAGACCGCTCATCTTTAGTTTCCACAACAGTCTAATTATAGGTATACCTACTTTCATATATAAAGTATTTGTTTTCACTGAACACATTGCACTGAAAGTTTCACGTTTTAAAAATATTTTCAATTTGTAACCACCATTTTCCGAAACGCCAAAATGGTGAGTGAAGATGGCATTTAAGAGAAAAACAATGTGACAACAGCGCATATAAAATTTCGTTAGTGATCTCGTCATCGTATGTGAAATGCCATACTCTCGAAATGACAACCGATAAATATCGACACCGATATTTATCGTGAGTGAATTAAAATCCCAACCCAAATACCGGATATCACCCGGATCACCCTACGCAGGTACAAAGGAGAGTAATAAAATTTGGGAATTTCCTAGACCAAAGTCGCATTTGAGAAAACAAATGGGCGAGATGGGCGGCCATAGTGACTGCAGCAAATAATTTTGTGAGTGGTCGGGTGGTCGGTATATCAGCTGATTGGTGCAATGCGCATCTGATCTGCTCAATTTGAGTACGAGACGCAAACTTGTATACTAGAAAATAGAACATGTTCTAATTTCTCGTACTAAAACGGCGCGCGCATCAAATTTTCAGTGCGTAATTTTAAGTGCGGAATTCAGTATTGAAATAAGCATAGTGTCAAACGGCTCTAACACTAAAATTACATCCTTTATACATTATAAAACAATGAGCGTCCGGTGGTCGCAGGGCAGGGGTGGGAATTCCCCATTGCATTGGTCCGATGGTCAAATTGGCCGGGGTTGTCGATGGTCGGAAAAACCGGCTATTTGCATTCATAAGGCATAATAAAACCCAACCGAGCCCCGACAAACCGGCGACATATTTACATTACCTAACATACTGCCCCCTTGAAGTTGTTAAACTTCAACAATTACATCATTGATCTAAAAATTATTTACATTACCTAACATACTGCCCCCTTGAAGTTGTTAAACTTCAACAATTACATCATTAATCTAGTAAGAAATTTAAGCTGAACATTATAATACATCAATGAATATTAATGATAACAAAACCACTAATGAATGGACTAAATGACTAACACCAAAATTGTTTGGGATTCAGCACAATTCAAGGCACTTGTAACACTAGCACTAGTGACTTTTCTAACCACCTTTTAACACTGGTGAACTCACTACGCTCACTATCCCTCCTTGTCGACGGGTAGAACACCCATGATCCGGACGGACGTTTTGAAGACTCCTGAACTCCTCCATGTTTCCATCGCCTCCAGGATGAACGTCACAACTCCATCCGATCTTCCAGGATAAAGGCGGCAGGGCAAGGCCAGGGGATAGGGGTTGAAAATGGGTTGGGTTTGACATTAAAGGGATTACAGGGCTAGATTTCATACAACTTTCGATTTGTACTAAGAGCGTATACATTTCAATTAGCGTCCAATGAATATTTCCCAAAACCCTCTTTAAATGTTGTTTAAATAAATAGAGATCTGAAATTTTTGTCTCATCGTCTTTGTTTAAAGGGCTCGCTTTGATATTAATGTTATCTGCAACAATTTTAGGTTGCACCTCGATAGTATTTGAATGAAATTTACTTAATCCAAATTTTGCCTTATTTAGTATATTATTATCTGTTATATTATCATCTCTAATCATCTGACTGGTTTCGGCATATTTTTCAGGTTTGGGTTCCGCCACTTCGGTTAAACAAAAATTAACGGGTTTTGTCCCGTACGCTAACGTCAAGAATTTAAATGTTTGATTCGGTTCATTCCGCCAGGCAATTAATTGGTAATTACCGTCTACCTCGTCAACTAAATTTTGGCGATACATTTTTGTAATGTCGGCATTTAATGCAAACTGAAAAGTTCTAAATTCTAAAATGATTGAGAATAAATCGCGCTGAATGACTGGTCCACGCAAAAGCTGATCATTTAAACTAGTCCCGTTAGAAGTTTTTGACGATGCGTCGAACACCACCCTTAATTTCGTCGATGTACTTGATTGCTTAAAAACGGCGTGGTGGGGAAGATACAAAGTATTTTGACTGAATGAATCGTTAGTTAACCGCATGTGACCAAGGCTGAGATATTCCTGAATAAAGGCTGAATAACTCGCTTTAAGCTCCGCGTCTCTGTTAAATTTCCTTTCAAGGTTAAAAAACCGCTTACAGGCTAGTTGCCTAGACTCTCCAGTATTAATTTCATCAGACCTTTTAGGTAGTTTCACAATAAATCGACCCTTAACACCACGCGTTGTGAACCGTTTGAAGCAGTTGTCACAATCTTGTGCCTCGGCCGACAGATTTTGATGTTTTTTACCATTGATTGTGTCGATTTCTGTTTCAAATAATTCCGTAACCGTATTGTCTAATGACTCATCCCTTATTTCTGCAACGTTGCAGGTAACTGTATTTTTTGATGATTTTTTGACGTAGTTTTGATCATGGAGACCAGCGGCAATAAACCCAAAGTGAGTTTTTTGAAGTATTAGACCTGTAGGTAAACAAATTCGGCCAATGCATAATAAGGTCCAGAAGAGCCCTCCACCCAGCAGGAGGTCTATGTTAGAGCTATTATAAAATTCGGGATCTGCTAATTGTATGTCTGCTGGAATTTCCAGGGTGGATGGATTTAATGGTACTAACGGTAACTCTTCCGTGATTTTTTCAACTACGATGCATTTCATATTATTGACTTGAAATGCATTAAAACTAGATTTTATATCAATTTCAACCGATTTTGCTGAATTGCTGGTTATGCCATTTATACCGTTGATTTCAAAAGTCTCATTAGAGCAACGTAATCCCAACTTATTACACATGGCTTTAGTTATGCAATTTGACATTGAACCAGGATCCAAAAAGGTGCGACATGATTGAAATCTCCCCTTTGAATTTTTAACAAGAACTATCGCCGTAGCCAACAGCACTGTACTAGCATTCTGAATTTTATTTAGTGCATGATTATTTAGAGTAACATTTTGCGGTTGTGGTTCGATTGAAACTTCAGTGTGAAGTAGTGTATGATGTGTCTTATTACAATTCTGACATTTCATTCTTATTCGACAATTCTTTGTAAAATGATTATCTCTTAAGCAGTTTATACAAAGTTTCATAATTTTTACTTTTTCCCATCTACTGGCAACCGATAAATTATTGAATTCGGGACATTCGTGCATTATATGTTCAGTGGATTTACAAAAATAACAATTGATACGTTTCGGCCACGTAGATGCTACATTAGTTATGGTGCGTTTATTAGTGAACGAAGTATATTTTTGATGATTGACCAGATTAGGATGATTATTATTTGCCGGCTTTGTAACATTATTTAGAGTTTCTAAAACAATAACTCGTTTTTTTAAAAACTGTATAAATTGATTATAAGTTGATACTGTAGAATTAAGATATGTTTGCCATTCTTTTCTTGAATTAAAATCTAGTTTGTCTGTAATAATTGGAACCAATAAGGCGTCCCAAGATTCCACAGGAATTTTTAGTGTTTTTAAAGCGGCTACGTTTGTTATTACAATATCTAATATTTCCCTTAACAAATTGGGCGATGATTTCTGCACGCAATTCGCGTTCAGAATTGACATAACATGATCGTGTACTATTAATCTTGTGTTTTTAAATCTTTTTTCAAGGATTTCCCATGATTTCGCGTAATTATTCTCTTCAAGTGGCAATGCATTAATTGCTCGTAGTGCTTCGTCTTTAACGCAAGATTTTAAATACTGCAGTTTTTGGCGGTTATTTAAGGCTTTATTTTCGTCAATAATTGATTTGAAATTGTTTTCGAAATTAATCCAATCCTTATAATTTCCACTGAAGGTGGCTAAATTTAACACAGGAAGATTTGGAAGAGTTTCTTTAGACTCGACAGGGTTTGAATGTATAGGTTGTACCTTGGCGCCTTCTGCTTTTTCAATTAAAACTCTACTAAAAGATCAATATATTTTTCTTCGAATTTAACACGCGCCTCGTAATTTATTTGTTTGGTTTCTTCTGTTTTCGAATCGAGAGCATCCTATTCGTGCTGCGTTTCCTGAAATTCTTTTCGTGCATCTTCCAATAATTGTTTCCGTATCTTTAAGGGGGTAATGTTCTAGTGGCGAACGGTAATGCTTTTCTTGTTCAGGTCCTACGCTGTTATTTTTCACTCAAATTAATTGAAACAAAAACCATTATGTTGACAAAACTATAAACTACATTCATTGGGAGATACTTTTTGCAATTTGTTACTAATAACGTTAAACAGGCTTGATTAACCGAAGAATTCTTTTCGAATATTTTTTAAATGAATTTTTTTCTCCTACAGTGTCAACAAAATTGTCCTCTAATTCTATTTCTGTTTTTAAAAAAAAATCAGGTTTTTCTTAGAGCCGTAATTTTTGAACAAATATACGTAATTTTCTTGCCTATCTTTAGGCGCGCAGTGATATTTCGGCCGTGTTTAAAATGTGTCATGATGTGGTAAACAGCGGACCGCACCGCTCAATCGTCACCCTGTGTCGTCTACACTGGAAAATAATTCTACAATTCAACGCAAGAAATACTCCAGCTTCTCACTACAAAGAATGAAAAATGCAAATACGAATTACATTTAGTCGTTTGAAGAAATTGACTCATATTAGAAACTTCTAGGGTTACAAATTTTAATATGTATATATATGTATGTACCTACCTACATATTATTATTAGGTAGGTATTTAAAAAATAAAACTAGGTATCTAATTCAATATAAATACTTATATAGCTTAACTTAATTAGTTATGCGGGGTGTTATAATAAACAATGAAATATTTCATTACCTACTTAATTGATATTCGTTTCATATTAATACTAATCTTGTATAACGTATAACGGTATGAAGGTAGGTTTTGATTTACCAATTTACCAAATTTGGATTCTAATAAAACATTATTCTTGTATATTTGTAGGTAGTAATGAAAAAAAATGGGTGGTCTCGGGCACTTGTAGACGAGAGGAATTATATAATATTAAAATATGAGTGAGAACCTGAAGGAATGTTTATAGTATGTTTATGTTCCAAATACAAAAACGAATATTCAGCGAACGTTCACAGTTATTGATAGAGAAAATAAAGCAGTTCATTATTTGGAAATTCTGCGAAAATACATAAGACTTTGATCAAGCAACGCAAGGTCAGATCATTTATTTCTGAACTACCGAAAAGGCAAATGCACTGCCCAAGTCGTAGGAAAAGGCGCAATTGGTGGCTGGCCCTCAAAAATTGCAAAGTATTTAAAGTTGCAAGCAGCTGAAGCTTTTACTGGGCACTGGTTTGGACGCACATCGGCTACACTTTTAGTCAATAAAGGAGTTGATGTGCTGGGGCTAAAAAGACATGGCGGGTAGCGTTCGTCGACGGTGGCCGAAAGTTATGTGGAAGATTCCCTCCGTCACTTCAGCGAAATTCTTACTAGTGATTTCATTTTTAGAATTTATAAATTTACTCATTGCTTTTACAGATGCAGGACATTTTATTTCAAGATCTGCCTCATCCGAAATACCATCCGGTGAAGCAAGAATGAATGGATAATGCCAACTTAATAGTAAACCACAATTTCTACATGTTTCCAATTTCCTCTGTACCTCGCAAAGAACTTGAGATTCGAGGACAATGCCCCTTTGCGTTGCTTCTGAAACTTCAAATTTGGAAGCTCCATTAGCTCGTATTTTCTACCAATGTTGCAGTAAAGGTTTGACAATGTGCAGCATCATAAGCTTTTGATGTAGTATTTCGGGCATAATGTAGTTCATACCACAACGGGTTTTTAGACTGCATCATCGTATGTTTTTCTACCCCCATGCAAGCTTCTTCAGGCATTTGTAACCTGCAGAAATTTAAAATCAGACGCATACACGTCAGAACTACATTGTGCAACTCGTACGACGGAGCGCTCTTACCGTTGCGTGACGTAATTTTTTGATCAGCCAATCACACTGCGTTTTAGGTCGCGTAGGAAAGCGCTGACTTGCAACGAAAGTATTTTATTTATTATTCGATTACAGATGAACATTGAACAAAAATAAATTAATTACGGCTTTCTGTTACCGGATAGCTTTATTTGGAGAAAGTTGCGAGGTAGAAAAAAAATCATGCAAGTTCCTCATTGACAAAGAAATCGGTGAACATACATAAAAGGAAAAATTTGAGAATTTCCCTCAATTTCCATGGGATCCCCTCATCAGATCCGGACTTGGTGAAAATGGAACTATCTCAGGAGTATACCCTTTCAAATAAAAAAAGATTTTTTTAAATCGGTCCACAATTGACGAAGAAATCGGTGAACATACATAAAAGAAGTCGGTAAGGAACGAAAAATTTGAGGAATTCCTTCCATTTTCATGGGATCCCCTCATCAGATCCGGACTTGGTGAAAATGGAATTATCTCAGGAGTATACCCTTTCAAATAAAAAAAGAATTTTCAAAATAGGTCCACAATTGACGAAGAAATCGGTGAACATACATAAAAGGAAAAAAACATACATACAGCCGAACATAAAACCTCCTCCTTTTTTAAAGTCGGTAATAAAAATGAAATAGGTGTCCTTTGTAGTTTTAAAAATAATGCAACATATCAAAATTAATAAGAAAACGCTAGAACAGGTCAATTTTGTTATTAAGGGGGGCCAAATTCTACCAAACTTTCAAGTCTTAGATCTCACCCTTTTAGCGAAAATTTCAGCGAATGGATAGCCCAAAAAATAACCACACCTCCAGCTCTCTACAACAATACAATGTAGGGCAAGTTCTTGGGTTCTTCTTGAAAACAAAAGGTATCTATGCTTTTTTGCATTCTTTTTCACATCAGAAAGTTCGCGTGCAAGTTAGTGAAAATGAAAATGGTTACATTAGAGAGGATTGAGATTGTTTTCAATAAACGTCATGCAGACAAGAACCTGTATAAGTCACCTCCTTCTCAAATAATTATTTATTGTAAATGAGCGACTAGTTTCGGCTAGTCCCGCCCTTACATTCGAAATGTCTTTTAATTTCTTTTAATGTCTTATTATGTTTGTTGTTCATGTCGAAGTTATTTTCTTGTGTTACGTTTATTGTTCATGTCGAAGTTTATGTTCTGTATTACAATTCATTACAAATATATTATACAGGGTGGAAAGTTTAACTGGAAGTACCTTCACTGCAATTGATTTTGAGAAAAATTCTTGAAACACGTCGATTTTTGTTTTTAAAGCGCCACTTTTTAGCCTGATCAGCTTTCTTTTGTTTTTACTCAGGGGGCTGTAACGACCCTAAAGTTTTTTTTTTTTCAAATGGGAAGATATGTCAACCGACACATCATTGGAAAGCTTATAAAAAAAGGAGTACAATGATATATATTTTTTTACTTTTCCAGCTAATAATTAAGAAGAAATAAATAAAAACAACTTTAATCTATTTCTTTCTTGGTAGGTTTACTGTATGAAAATTGTAGGGCTTGAATTAAAAAAATCTCGTTTTAGGTAAGGATAATGTTTTTTTTTTAATACAACAGATGTTCAATATGTCACCAAGTTTTTCTTGAGAAAATGCAAGACAATAATAAAACCCACTTCTTACATTTTACAACATTTCTGAAGTGATTTGCTGCATTTCCTAGGTAATATGTTGCAAATCTTCAAGATTATCGGGTTTTGTGGTGTAGACTTTACTTTTAAGATACCCCACAAAAAAAAGACAAGAGGAGTGAGGTCTGGTGGTCTTGCTGGTCATTCTATTACCCGTCTTCTTCCGATCTACTTATTATGAAAAATGTCCAAATAACGCCGAACGGAGGCAGCATATTGCGGTGGAGTTCCATCCTGTTGATACTAATTCATCTCTAAATTGGTCCGCCAGAGCTGGGCGAAGCGTTTCATGAAGAAACGGTAGATATATTTCTGCATTAAGATTATCAGGAAAGAACATTGGTCCTATGATCCTAAAAACAGTTTTTATGGTCTTATTCTCAGATGAGATAGAAATACATGAAACAAAACACATCCTTGTATTCCTTTCTTTATGAGCTTTCCAATGATATGTCGGTTGACATATCTTCCCATTAAAAAAAAAAAAACTTAAGGGTGGTTACAGCCCCCTGAGTAAAAACAAATGAAAGCTGATCAGGCTAAAAAGTGGCAATTCAAAAACAAAAATCGACCTGTTTCAGGAATTTTTCGCAAAATCAATTGCAATGAAGATACTGAATTTATTCCAGTTAAACTTTCCACCCTGTATATATGGTAATAAGCTTTCTTTATTTTAAGCATATTCCACGATTAGATTAAAGTTAAAAATTCACTCTATGAAATCTATGAATTCGATTCAATTGTCCTGAAATCTTGTGAAATTTTTGAAATCTCATGAAACACATAAAATTACATGAAATCCGAACGAAATCTTATGAAATCCAAACGAAATCCCATGAAATCCAATGACATATGAAATCTGTGGGACATACTCCCAATTTATTTTCTCGGCATGGTTAATAACAGTGAAATGCACCACTAAGTGTTACTATCAAATCTACCGTAGTAGCATCGTCAGGACCACTTAAAAATCACTGAAAGACTTTTAGGCGCCCACAATTCCATATTTTTTTCACAACAGTGTAGGACAACATGTGTAAGTAATAAACGCTGCAGGGGGCCTTCAACCCCAATCGAACGTCCATCCCAACCGATATTTTACAAGCGCACGTTATACTTGCTTTGACGGTACGACCTAACTCTCTCTTGAAAATATTTCCTCGCTCCGACATTACCCCCTTAAATGAAGGATGTTGGTACTTTCTGCATTAAAATCTTGTAAATACGCTTTTATGCGCTCAAGTGTAAGATTGATGATATTTAATCTGGTTTTGACATCTTCGATTCGCGTCATCGTAATAGATGCTAGTTGTTTTAATTTAACTTTTGATTTAACCATAGGAATTATTGAATTATTACCATTATATTATGATTATGATTTTTATAATATGTATTTCAAATGATTGCAAGTTTGATTTCGTTTTAATGATTTTTTCGTACAACATTTAAGGATTAGGTTTTTTAAGTTTCGTTTGGTTTTGATTTTACCGTCCACGCCGTTTAGTACATATCAAATAATTGCATAAATGGATTTGAAAGAACAAACGGGAATTCTGGCCACTAACCTTTAACCCTGGAGTTCCTGCACTGGACGGCGGCGGCGATGAGTTTCTTTCTTGATTTCGAACACCTGGATCTGTTGAACGGGTCTTGATAGAACGCCTGGATCAACTGAACGGGTCTGGATTGATGATGCCTGATTCACTTAATCAGGTCTTGATTGATTTCACACAAAAACTTTTACTCGAAGCACACTATGCTGATGCCTGATTCACTTAATCAGGTCTTAATTGATTTTCACTTTTACTTGAAGCACACTTTGCTGATGCCTGATTCACTTAATCAGGTCTTGATTGATTTTCACTTTTACTTGAAGCACACTTTGCTGATGCCTGATTCACTTAATCAGGTCTTGATTGATTTTCACTTTAACTTTGTTTTCACTGATATCCGGCTCGAAGGACCATATGTAGTCCACTTGTGGTTTGTATGTTGATGAATTCTGATGTTGTACGGATTAACTTGTAGTCTGTTTTTAACTACGTTTATTTTGTTGATTAATTACAAACGAAACTTAAATTACTGTATACGAACGGCGTTACGTAGCCGTCGTACTTGTGAGTCCTTACAAGACTCGTTCAAAACTATTTCCTAACACTAAAATTACATCCTTTATACATTATAAAACAATGAGCGTCCGGTGGTCGCAGGGCAGGGGTGGGAATTCCCCATTGCATTGGTCCGATGGTCAAATTGGCCGGGGTTGCCGATGGTCGGAAAAACCGGCTATTTGCATTCATAAGGCATAATAAAACCCAACCGAGCCCCGACAAACCGGCGACATATTTACATTACCTAACATACTGCCCCCTTGAAGTTGTTAAACTTCAACAATTACATCATTGATCTAAAAATTATTTACATTACCTAACAACACTGACGTTTTTAAAAGTTTTAGTTGACTGGATCATTAACAAATAAAAAATTGGCTTTGAGTATAAGTATAAAACCTAGCAACAGATATGATGAGAAATATACCTTGATGGCCTAAAACCCTCTGATTGGTCAAATTAAAATGTTCTTTTCTTCAATACCATTTGAGCTAACAATTTTTTTCTTTAAGAATATTTATCTGTGCATCAGGGAGATTTCTCCAGTTTTCTCTGGGGCGCGAGCACTGGAACATCCTGTATATAAAAATGATTGTTCTTATCTATGTTTCGTGTCAGTAACATACCCGCGACTGGGAGAAAACAGCTTTTATTCACAATCATTATTGTAGTATGTCGATTCTTTAACGGAACACTAGTCTTTCTAGGCCCTGTACGCTTTTTCGTACCGACCTTTGCTTTTTTCTGGCAACAAGTTTTCGATGGCTTCACTAGCCGCTTTTTTCAAAGCAGGTGGAGTACATTGCTGCATGTCACAATCTGAATCAGAATTGTTCGACATCGTCACTTGAAGAATTTTTATTAATTTAGTGCGTGATGTCAATGTCAAATTAGTTTTAACGCAATTTTTGTTTTCATAGGCTACTATGTGAACAGCAAACGTATTTGATTTTCATGAGAAAATACAACAAAATCGAATCAGATGATTTGGTTTGCCAAAAAGGTTTAACCAAAAACGGGATGATTGTGAATAAAATAGTATACAATCCTCGGTGAAACGTTTCATTTCTGTCTAGAGCATTAGCTTACGACAGAAATGAAACTGTTTCCACCTCGGATGTAATATACTATTTTTACGGTCAGCTGTATACCAATGACAACCGCTGTCACACGTGACAGGAAACATTACATGTGAATTAAACAAAATAATTCCTCGCAGAATAACGAATTTGAGTCGTCCACTCGCCACACAGAAAAATCGAAAAGACGAATATGACTGAAGGAGAGCAGGCATCCGTACGAGAGAAGAACAGACCATCCAGATGCGGAACACGATTGCGAGCACGGAAGTCGCGTTCTGCAGCAACAGATTTGGTTCGTTTTCAACAGAATGAACGCGAGAGGGTGGGGATAGCTGAAACACGTACCCAAAGAACAGCAATGAATCTGCAATACAATCGTCTTGCATTCCGGTACAATCCAGCTGTTCAAGTCGCCATGTTGTCATTGGCCAGATGAGTCATGTCTGTACCTACTGCCAGGCGCTAAAGTTCAATAATGAAACGAAAAGGATGTGTTGCGCTGGCGGAAAAATCAAATTGCCTCAACTTGAAGCACCACCAGAGCCATTGAAAACTCTACTTGCTGGATTTACCGCTGAATCGAAGCATTTCCTATCGAACATCAGGAAATATAAGTCTTGCTTCATTTGGTGCGGAAATGAGGTAGTATGCAAAATTTTGAACTTTTTTTATAAATGAAACTGCTTAAAATAAAGGACTCAATAAAGGACTTATGGTACAGTTCTTTCATAAAAAATTAAAACGAATTTCAATTCAATTTTTTTTGCATTTTCAGTAAGTATAATTTCACCATAATAGCGCTAAACCATACACTTTTCAATGAAGTTTATGATTATTGTATTTTCCAAAAACTTTATTTTTTAGTGTACTACCTTATTGTGACCTGTGATTGTGACTGCCGAAAGTTCTTCATCGATTGCTTTCAAATTTTGACATAATATTGCATTCGAATACCTGCGTGGTTTTCGATACCTATTCGCGATTCCAGCTAAGGGGGGACCGCCCTCTGGTGGCGAGTTTGTAAACGGTCAAAGGCGGATAGTGCTGGATTGCGCGCATTGAGTTAAACGGTTGCGGTGAGTTTAATTGTTTATATACCGTGTTAAATATGCCTCGATTAAAATCAAACAATCGAAACTATTGTTTTTAATTACTTTTGAAAAGCCGGTAAGAAGAGCGACCTTAGTTTTCACAGTTTTCCTCTGCCAAACAAAAAAAAAAAACTTGAACGTCAACAAACTCGGGAGTCAAGAGTTCATCGACAGATGAAGAGCTTGGGAAAAATCCATCTAATCAAATAAAAAAATCACACAATACATGAGAGCCCAGGCAACACAGTATAATTTAATAGACGTCGAAACACTGTCTACACCGTCTATAAGCCGTCTTTGTCTAAAATTGAACTAAATATAGACGTCTATGGTGGATGATCTTTAAACCCTCTACAATATAAATGTCGAATATACGTCTATTATAGATTTACAGTCGGACTTCAGTCATTTTTATACATTATATTATATGTATAAACTTCTACATATATTATATATAGAAAAAAGATATCTATATATCCAGGCGAAGCACATCAAACCACTGATTCTCTGAATAATATATAGAAGTAATATTTTATCCGCAAACGTTTTCAGATAAATAAATTGGACAACAATAATTTATAGTATGATTTAGAAAAATTAAGATCTTAAATTAAGATTAAGCTAAATCGTAATATATAATACAAATGTTTTCTTGGTTAGAATGTCAACAAAAACAAAATTTAGTTGAAGAAAACTGTAAAAGTCATCATTTGTGTAAGTGTAGATATTTTTTTAAATATGTAATTCCAAAAAGAAACCGATGATCATAATATGTTTGTAGATTCCGAACTAGAAATGCACGCCGCCCGAAGTTCTTGAAGCAGCAAAAGCATCGAAATTTATGTTACCATCCACCATCATTAATACATAAATAATAATTATGATTTCACTGCAAAGTTTAATTTTTGTATTTTATGTGATAATGCACATAAAGTAGGGAAAAGTTGCTATTTTATCTGCAATAAGATAAAGTGAAACTTTTACCTTGTCAATGAAAACAAAAATAAAGTTGTCACGGATAAATATTATTACAATTACTAAAATATGTTCAAATTTCACGAATCCAATTGCAAAGAAATTTGCAAGAGGAATGATAATGTTCCTAAAGTTAAAATTATTGTTCATAATGTTTAAATAAATAAATTTCTAGATATTTTTGAATTTAACGGTTTATGGATCTATTTTTTAAGCGTAGGAGTAAGTGACCTCGTTGCAGGTACATTTATTTTGTCGGACCCTAACCAAACTACCCAATACCGTGCGGAACTAAGATCACGTAATTTTTCCACCCGCAAGTGCTCGACACTCGACACCAGACTCGACACCCTCTCGACACTTCGAATCTTCAACAGTAATATGAGTGAAATGGCGTTTAGGGAGAAAGTAGTAAATTAATTCGTTAGAAAAGATTATGTTGGTACAGGGAGACCATGGTACAGGGCCAACTTATGATAAATCATTAGCATACACCTATTTAGTAAGGTTTGATAAGATAACTTCCAAATTAATTTTTCCAATTATTTATGATTTTAGAAAAACTGTCCAAGTTCAATTGGTGTGGGGACTACTGTTCGTCAAGCCGTGATGAATATACTAAAAAATGTGATTACGAACAAATTTGCGACGAAGTTTAATTGGGCCGGCCATAACGGCAAAAGACCATTCAAGGACACAAACTTAACGCAACTGATAAATCGTGAGGTGAAATGCATTAATTTAATAGGGTACTTAATTAACTAATTTCAGAATCTGTATTATTGCATTTTTCGTCTACGGGAAACAAACCCTCGGACCTAAATGACGTAGTAATCACCAAGGCCATTCAAGACTGGCTGAGGTTATCAACTCAGCGGCATTATGGTGCCAATAAGGGTGGCTGTTAAATTAATTGTATTTGGTATTCAATATATATGTTTAATTCATTTCATTTTTGCATTATTTCATTTCCTGTCAATTGAAATTTTATATTCGTTTTAGATCAAAATGGTACGTCTATATTTAGTCGAAATTGTACGAAATATTTAGGTCTATCATTGTACGTCTATATTTAGTCGAAGTTGTATGAAATATTTACGTCTATCTGGCGGACATTTGGACGTCGATAAACAGTCTATATAGACCATCCTTAGACGTCTAGTCTAGTCGAATTTTTAACATCTATTAGACTAGATGTGTTGCTTGGGAGTCTTGCATTTCAAAGCAGAGGATTTTTTCACAGATCTTCCTCGGATCTTCCAGATAATAAGTTTCCCAATTTCTAAGTTAACCCTTGTGAGTGACTAGTTTTTATTAGATGTGGAGCGAAAACGAAATGTGCTGAAAAAGACAGCAGTATACCGTCATTAAATTTGTCAAGTAGAAGCCATGAAACAATTTGTTCTGTGCGGAAATGGCGGAATCCAAGACGAATACAGATAAATCACCCCGATGTACTAGAACTGGTGGATGATGTGCCACTGTTGGAGTTTTTTGCTCCTGGAAATATCTAGGCAAGATGTACGTGAACAAGTTTCAGCTTAATACAGAACATACTCAAGCTGAGAGGTCGACGAAAGATGTAACAGTGCAAGATGATGTGAATATTCCTTCACAGAACCAATCGTTATTACCCCGTTGGCGTCGACTTCCATTTGTCACTTTATTGTTTATTGCTTATTGCTTAATAAATTGGTTAATAACACACAAATCGGAAGGTTTAACTACTATAAACGTAAAATTAAGATGTAACTAAAAAGTAAGGTTGTTGTTGTTGTTACCATGTTACCATGTTACCATGTTACCATGTTACCATGTTACCATCCGCCTTTGACGGCCATGTTTGTGGCGGGAATCTTAACTTGAATCGCGAATAGGAACGGGAACGGTACCGTAAACGAGAAAGAGTAATTCCTATGTGAAAACGAATACTTCATGAGCGAAGCCATGACGGGCCAGCTAGTTGTGACTAAAATAGTATACAAACTTCGGCAAAAGTACCATTCCTTTGTCTCAATAACTAGTTCACCTCGACGCTACGCCTCTCGGTAAACTATAGTTCTCTCGACAGGAATGAAATACTTTCCGCCTTAGTATGTAATATAGTATTGTTTCCAATGTTCAACAACCTAACCTCACACCGAAAGACTCATGATTGATAGTAGCTACGCCCCCAGACAGGGGGCCCCAATGGTGGCTACGCCCCTTGTCTCAGGGGGGCCCGCTGGTAGCTACATTTGTTTTACTTTTGTGTCTTTTGTGTTGTTTCGCAATCTGTCCAAAAACGAATTTATTGAAATTTGGACTGGACAGCGTCTGTCGGTTCAGTATCGAATAATTACTCATGTAGAAATTCCCGCCCAAACGGTGGAAGGAGCGCCACCCTCTGGTGGTAAAAAGAACGAAGAAAGAACGATGGCGATCGGCGTGGTTAACGAATGTATTTCAGTGTATTTGTATTTCTTGTTTTAACTCAGAATTAAAGCTTTATTTTTTAACTTGTTTAACGTATTACTAACGAACATTTTCCATAACTCAAATCTGTGGGTTGTGGGGTCTAACCCGTGTCTAACCCACGCATTTGAACTGTGATATAATATGGCGGCACCAATCAAAACTTGGCGATGTGTTGGTCAGACTCTTATTCAAGCGTCTCTAGGTGGGTTATCACAGTATATACTTCGCTAATGTATTTGTAACTGTACCACGAACTTGTATCTAAGAGTATTGTGTACTAACTGAGTATTATGACAGCAAACAAAAGGACAAAAGAATACTTTAAAAGATACTTTTTATCTGTAAAAGAACTGAAATAAGCAAAACGATTACAAAAATAGAGAACGCAGATAAACCGTATACTGTAGCCTGTCTAGAGAAAAGGAGAGCATTTAACAGTAATTCAAATATATGGACAGGAATCTTTGTACCACCGCAATGCTTCCTAGAATAGAAATTGATCTTGTCTATCCATACCTCCCACATAAATTTTTTTTTAAATTGGCAAAGGCTTTGACTTTGGATTCCCTCTTTTATCAAAATAATCGATCAAGTTATTTTCGAATTCAGTAGCAACGTAGGTTACATCCCTTTTGTCTTTCCATTTACTAACCATAACTCCGTCAGAAAGTCTCACCTCTCCACAGCTTTGCGTATTTTACGGTCAATGGATATTTTTTTCTATTCGACATGTAAAGTTTCCATACTAAAAGTTTTACGGTTTAGCAACTATAAAGCTAAATCGTAAATATTATAAAAGATATCCATGTAAAGACTATGTAATACATTTGCCGCAGGGCCCGAACCGCCAGTCTCCTAAAAAACTAGGATATCTGATGGCTCAGTTGATGTATAGAATTTGACTTCATATTTGTGTTGTTTATTTGGGATATATTGGCGAAAGCTAAAACGTCCTTGCCAAAGTACCATTGACTCAAGTTATGTAATCCATCTCCAAGGCCTCGGTGATAAAAAGCTCCGACACCTGCACTTTCCGCCCACGACTTCCTCATGCTTAGTAGTGCTTTTATTAGTTATATAAGTATTCTTTGTAATCATAATAATTATTATTATTCTGTAATTGCCTGAGTGCACCCGTAGTTGTGTTCGTAAATAATTTTTTTTAGAATACGTTCGACACGATTCTTTAATTGGCGCAGTCGGTAGGATCGCGTGTGAAATTTTGAACTGTCCGTACAACAACTTCATAATTTCG
This sequence comes from Diaperis boleti, assembly GCA_963583935.1. Lineage (NCBI taxonomy): Eukaryota > Metazoa > Arthropoda > Insecta > Coleoptera > Tenebrionidae > Diaperis > Diaperis boleti. Next base: position 35,097,173 of record OY757245.1, on the reverse strand, counting down.
TGAAACACCAGTTTCTTCAGCGCGATTCGAAAAACGAACCTTGGTCTTCCCTGCCTGCAGAGCAACGGAAAGAAAACCTCAGAACTTCTACGAGCAGTGCATCCCCAGAGCAAAGAATTAATAATCCACGAGGAATCGATTCAACCCTCCGTATAAGGTAAGAATTGAGTACTTGTGTCCCGCCGTTTGTTACTCCTTGTATAGGAACTAACAAAGCCCTTTTTGTCCCTGTTCTTACTAATCTCTTGAAAGAATTAGTAAAAACCTTTTTGTTTCATCGAATCTGAATAGAAAAGTTTAATTTTAAGTTCAACTTTAATCTCAGTGTATACGAGACAAAGAAACAAAGTCGTTTAATAATTTCATGACCGAGTCAGATGACTCATCGATCGATTTAAATCCTAATTTTCTTGAACCAATCGATCCAACAAAAGTAGAAATTTTAAGTAGTAACATTAATTCATTAATCATCAACGAAATGCCTCCACCACAAGCTAACCCTATTGATATTTCTCTTTTACAATATCAAGCAGATACAATCCCGACTTACGATGGTAATCCCGAAACAGTGGAAATATTTATAAATTCTTGTGAATATCTCTTTAGCCAATACGCAGACAGACCTGACTTAACCGATTGTTTAGTTAGAGCAATAATCGGAAAACTAACTGGTCGTGCCTTGATAATAATCGGTTCGCGAATACAGTTACGAACTTGGGCACTTATTAAACAAGCCCTTCGTGATACTTTTGGTGATCAAAGAAACCTTGATTGCCTAGAGCAGCATTTGTTGACCCTTCGACCATTTAAAAATGAAAAACCACTTCTTTTTGGCCAACGTATACAAATAGCCCGCAGCAGATTAGCCGCTAAACTTGCCAGTATCAATGAACTAACGATTAATAACGCAACTAAACTCGTATATAGTATGTCCCCGGATTGAGTTTACAAGAGGAAAATATTTTTTATTTTTGACTTTACGCCAAAACCTCAAAGGAATAAGATTTTTTGCTTGTCCTGAAACCATCAGATCTGTAATTAAAACTTCATTATTCTGACCGAGTTGAAAGAAAACTTAATTTTTCTCTTGATTTTGGACTTGGTAATGATTAATTTTAATTTTAAAGTTTTCTTATCACGAAGGCAAGCTATCGTTTTGGAGCAGAATTGTGCGCAGAAATGGATGGGGGGTTAATTGAATAATGATTGTTCTTGTTAAAAATTAGTTTTTTATGTTAAAGGTGTTTCATTGAGTTGCCATTTTTTTATTAAATTAATTTTAATTTATTTAAAATAATTTTTTTCACAAACATTTTTGTTATTTAACTTGCGTAAACTCATTTGTCAACGTGACATCGTTGTCAAAAAAATTAAATCGCCAATGTGGTGGGATTTAAAGAGCAGAGAAAAAAAATTATAAGTCCAAAATTAAGAGAAAAATTAAGTTTTCTTTCCACCGAGTCAAAATAATGAAGTTTTAATTACAGATTTGCTGGTTTCAAGACAAACAAAAAATCTTATTCCTTTGAGGTTTTGGCATAAAATCAAAAATAAAAATGTTTTTCCTCTTGTAAACTCAATCCGGGGACATACTGTAGATGAACCAATACGATAAACTTTCATTAAAAACCTTTATCCACGGTTTACCAAGTTCTCTACAGAGCATAATCCGATTAAGAAACCCCCTGTCGCTAGAAGCAGCAATGTCCCTAGTCAAAGAAGAAGATTTCTTATACGAAAGCCAAACGTCCGAAAAATTTCAAAATTCAAATCCCCACTCTTCTCTTCCACCTTTAACGTCTAGAAATAACCTAAATTATCAAACAAATTTCCGCCAAACTTATAGAACTCTCCCGATACCAGTTCAAACTATGACACCCCAAGGAACGTATAGACAAAATTACAATTAGGGTTTTGAATAAAAATTTTTTTTGTCATAAATGGAAAGATCATATGTAAGTTTTATTACAAAAGTATATTTTGTTTTTGTTTTTACGTTATAATTAAAAATTTATATTGAATTAAAAATAAATTTTCGAACCCAGTACCGAGGACGCGCCGAACAAACCCGAGCGCATTTGTGACGTCACAGTGTTCATTTCTACAGGTTTCTACTAATTATCAGAAGCAGCTGTTACACTGTTTCACTTTGACATCTTGTCGGACAGTAATGTCAGTAATGTCATGCAGCGTCTTTTTTAAAATATGCGATATGACACAACGTATATCTGCGTCCTCACCAAAGTAATTTAGTTTTTACGTCAGTTATATTGCAAATGCATATGGGCCTGTTGCGTCTGTCCCACTTTGGTGCAACGATTTTGTTTTTGTGCTAAATTGTAACTATAATAATAATTGATTATAACATTTATTCAATAGGATTTTCGTTGTCAGATACACATAGTAGAAGAAGTAGAAGAAGACAAAATGTACGACCCTTACGAATATGTATAAGATGTCTTTAGATGAAGGTGAAGGGGATCCTTATGTTGATTGGACTGGAGAGTACGGAAGAAAGCGAAATGTCTCATTCAGACGAGATTGGATCGTCAAATCCAGAATCCGTCAAAAAATACAAGTCCAAAATAATGCAGCTCAATGTACACAAGTCTTGGATATTTCACAAAGCATTGAACAAGGCACATCCGAGCATCAGGAAGAATAGGATGAATACATACTTTAATTTTGAAGTCTACAAACTGTTTAAAAGTAAATCTTCGTCCCAATGCTAGTCCTCGAAATGTTTTTTGAAAATCTATTTACGGAAGATTATACTGCAATTTATAGTTGATTGCACAAATGATTATGGAAAAGCTTTAACTACAACAAACAGACCTAAGACTAAAATATCGCGAGATGCTAGCTTTCGTCCTGTTACTCCTGATGAAATAAAAAAAATGCCTTATGTATGCTACAGGGACAAGTTTCTACTTCAAATATACGGCGCTTTTGGAACAAATATTGTTGTTTTATTAGTTAGTTTTATGTTGTTCTACCACTTTAAAAAAAAAAAAAAGTACAAGCTGTTCCGGATATTACGTTGACTGCTCAATTTCAGTCTGTTTATGGTCCGCCCAAAGAGCTATCTTTAGATGAGTCACTGTTACATTTTCGTGGCAGTTTAGTATAGCTCCACTATCATCTTCACAATAATTGGTTCCTTCTACTCTTGGTTTTTGGAACAGTTGATGGTTTGAGTCTTCAGGGAACTTACAAACTGCTCGGCCGTTGGGTTTCAAACAGATTTTCGAGCCGAGTCTTGATTGAACCTTCGTGGGCTGAAGTATTGAAAGACACGTTGTTTCAAGGAGCCGCACACTTTTCTGAAAGATGTTAAAGTATGAATTAATCCTACTTGTTTCCATTGATCGAGCCTAAAAGCAAAAAAACAAACGTACCCCATATTTACCGGGGTGCATTCTTCTGAAACGAATAACTTTACGTCGTCTTCACGTTGCAGACAAACTATATAAGATTGACAGCATTGAGACTTACCGAGAACAGAAGACAGAGCAGGATAGAATGGACAGAATGCCAATTGCCTAATACAACCATCACCCGCCTGTTACCGTATAATAACTGACACCACAAACTGACACTCTTGACACTGACATCTAGAGAAACATCTGCTGACATCTGATAGTGAAATTGTTAACTGATTAACAATATGACGTCAGAACCAATTATGGCGCGTTCGTAGTCACGTGACTTTTTTTTAAATTTTATCAATTTTAAATTGTTTATAATTAATTTTAAAAAAAGTTTTGGAAGTTTTTCGCATCGGCTATCAATATAATTTGTTCTAAAGTTTCAGAATACATTAAAAAAATTGATATTAATTTTTTTTCAAAAGCCTAATTGGAATACAATTGAATACAACTAATTCGAAAACCGAATTATCAATATAAATTTCCCGATCCTCAACGAACATTTGGAAAACCACGCGATGTCTTTAAACCTAGAAATCAAGACCCTAGAGAACCAGTTACACCAATGTCTACTACGTCACGGCAACCCACAATTCGAAAACCCTTTAATCAACCTGATAGACATTTTATAAAAAAAAATTGACAAAATAACGAAACCACTAACAGTCTCATTGAAAGAAGAAACCAAAATTGTCCACACTCCAGAATTTATCGAATCTTTTGAAAAATGTAAACAATTACTTGTGAATGACCCAATTTTAAAATACCCAGATTTTGAAAAACCTTTTATTCTAACAACTGACGCATCCCAATTTGCCATTGGAGCCGTCCTTAGCCAAGGTACTATAGGAAATGACCGTCCAGTTGCTTATGCATCTAGAACCCTAAACCCAGCAGAGATCAACTATAGCACTATCGAAAAAGAACTTGCTATCGTTTGGGCCATTAATTATTTTAGACCTTATCTTTTTGGTGTAAAATTCACTATCGCCACAGACCACAAACCCTTGCAATGGCTTTTTAGTTTAAAAGAACCCCAATCGCGACTAGTTCGATGGCGCCTAAAGCTTGAAGAGTATGACTATGTCATTCAATACAAAAAAGGCAAAACAAACACCAACGCCGATGCCTTATTGCGAGTACAAATATACGCTATTGAAAATGAAAAACAATCAATGATAGTTTCCACACACCGCGATAACGTTAAACAATTTTATAAAGCTGTACATGATAAAAATCAATCGCATAAAGAAAAGATCATCTCGAAACTCAATCAATCTCGCGAAGAACCCGACCAATACTATCCACAAGAAACAGCTCACCTGAAAACAAAAAAACAGAAACAAAATAGACCCTAAATTTCTGCCCGTCCCTGTACGAACAGACAAAGACATGAAAATCCAAACACTCACTAGACAATATCATAAATCTACCCTTAGACGAAAAAGACAATTAAAACAACCTTCTCAGTTACAGAACGATGAAGATGACGATCTTTCTAATGATTCTCTCGACGATCCTTCTCAATAGAACCTTTACAACAAATGCAGTCTCAAGTTTCTATCATCACTAAACTTTCCAATCAATACGACACTGCTCTAAAAACGATCGTGAAAAACCAACAGTTAGTTTCCGACCGAGTTAATACATTTCTTAACAACACAAATCGTAGGTTTAACACTGTATATGAATTAGCAAGCATACAGAGTACCATCGAACAATTACCTAGATAATTTAGAAACCGCCATTCTTTTTGCCCATTTAGACACCCTTCACTATTCAGTACGCTCACAAAAAGAACTAGAAACGTTAATTTTAAAATTAACAGAAATCTATGGCAAAACAAAAATCTTACAACTACAAAATGATTTTTATTACACGAAGATTGTTTCAACTAAAGTTCACCTTCATAATGATAAAATTATCTTTGCGATTCAAATTCCAATATTACACCCAGAACAATTTTTTCTATATCATTTGTACCCCGTTCCAATCAATAATTTGACAATAATTCCTAATAAACCCTACCTGGTACTCGATTCGAACCTTCATCAATACCGAGAGACTCCATGCCATCAAATCGAAGATTTCTCTGTTCATCCGGACTAATACCGAATACAGAAGATTGCAACATTGCTCTCATCCACAATCAACCTACGAACAGTTGCCAACCATCGCACGTACAACTCAAAACAACCCTCTACGAAGAACTCTCAGAAGAATATCATCTGATCATTCCGGCCGAACCCATTTCAATCACCCTTACCTGCGGACACACCAAATTGATGTACATTTCATCCCCAACACTATGTAAAGTACCCGAAGGTTGCGATTTGAAAAGTGATGCCTTTGAAATAAAACAAGAAAGAAATCCAATAGAAGGAGAGCCCCTCATCTTGCCAGCAATAGAGGAACTGTCTCTCGCCAACGCTCCGAACGAAGAGAAAATAATATTACACCCTGTCAGCCTGGACCAACTCCCAGAAATTCGACAACAAATAGAACACTTGAAGCCAATCACGATAGAGCCTCTTCATTGGACACATCAAGCATCATTTCCAATTGTCCTCATCATCGTCGTAGCAGCCACTGCCTATGGCAGTTATTGCCTATTCGCCTGGTGGCGTTCAAAGAAATCAACCCAGTCGACGCCATCACCGACCGAGAAGACTAGGAAGCCAACCCCCAAGCCAAGAGACCAGACTGAGAAACTTCCCCAACCCAGTTTCTCCGAACTTGTCATGGGAGGGGTTATGTAATACATCTCCAAGGTCTCGGTGATAAGAAGCTCCGACACCTGCACTTTCCGCCCACGACTTCCTCATGCTTAGTCGTGCTTTTATTAGTTACTAGCTGACCCGTCCCGGCTTCGCACGGTGATTTTATTTTATTAAGGGCCGGTTTCACCAACATCAATTAACTTTAACTCATAAATAACTGCATAGATACGTTTGTTAAAACTATAGCAACAATTGTTCGTAACAGAGGATTAAGTTTAACGGAGGTTGGTGAAATCGGCCCTTAGTATTTTATTTACTACTTTAATAATTTTGAAAAACCGTTTCTTAGTGAGCGCCCACGTGGTAAAATAAATAAGTAGTAAAATTTCATTGCAATCGGTTTAGTGGATTCAGAGATTAACCCCCCCATTACGTTACTCCCCTTAGAAATGGAATTTTGAAAAACCGTTTCTTAGTGAGCGCCTACGTGGTAAAAGAAGTAAGTGTGCAAAATTTTATTGCAATCTATTAAGTAGATTTAGGGATTACCACCCCCGCCCCGTTACCCCCCTTACAAATGGAATTTTAAAAAACCGTTTTTTAGTGAGCGCTTACGTGCTAAAATAAGTAAATGTGCAAAATTTCATTCTAATCGGTTTGGATCTAGAGATTAACTCCCCCGCCCCGTTACCCACCTTTGGAATGTAATTTTGAAAAACCGTTTCTTAGTGGCGCCTACGTGGTAAAATAATTAAGTGTGCAAAATTTCATTCCAATCGGTTCAGTGGATCTAGAGATTAAATCCCCCGTCCTATTACCCCCCTTAGGAATCAAATTTTGAAAAACCGTTTCTTAGTGGTAAAATGAGTAAATGTGCAAAATTTCATTCCAATCGGTTCAGTGGATCTAGAGATTATTCCCCCGCCCCGATACCTCCCTTTGGAATGCAATTTGGAAAACCCGTTTCTTAGTGAGCGATTACGTCGTGAAATAAGTATGTGTGCAAAATGTCATTTCAATCGGTTCAGTGGATTTAGAGATTAACTCCCCCGCCCCGTTAACCCCCTTAGGAATGGAAGTTTGAAAAACCGTTACTTAGTGGGCGCTTACGTGGTCAAATAAGTATGTGTGAAAAATTTCATTTCAATCGGTTCAGTGGATCTAGAGATTAACTCCCCCGCCCCGTTACCCCCCTTAGGGATGGAATTTTGAAAAACCGTTTCTTAGTGGGCGCTTACGTCGTGAAATAAGTATGTGTGCAAAATTTCATTGCAATCGGTTCAGTGGATCTAGAGAATAACTCCCCCGCCCCGTTACCCCCCTTAGGAATGGAATTTTGAAAAATTGTTTCTTAGTGGGCGTTTACGTGGTGAAATAAGTATGTGTGCAAAATTTCATTGCAATCGGTTCAGTGGATCCAGAGATTAACGGGGCGGGGGGCCCCGTTACACCCCTTTGGAAAGGAATTTTAAAAAACCGTTTCTTAGTGGACGCTTACGTGGTGAAATAATTACGTGTGCAAAATTTTATTGCAATCTATTTAGTAGATCTAGGGATTACCTCCCCCGCCCGGTAACCCCCCTGTGGAAGAGAATTGTAAAAAACCGTTTCTTAGTGAGCTCCTACGTGGTAAAAGAAGTAAGTGTGCAAAATTTTATTGCAATCGGTTTAGTAGATCTAGGTATTAACTCCCCCGCTCCGTTACCCCCCTTTGGAATGGAATTTTGAAAAACCGTTTCTTAGTGAGCTCATACGTGGTAAAAGAAGTAAGTTTGCAAAATTTCATTGCAGTCGATTTAGTAGATCTAGGTATTAACTCCCCCGCCCCGTTACCTCCCTTTGGATTGGAATTTTGAAAAACCGTTTCTTAGTGAGCTCATACGTGGTAAAAGAAGTAAGTGTGCAAAATGTCATTGCAATCGGTTCAGTAGATCTAGGAATTAACTCCCCCGCCCCGTTACCCCTCTTAGGGATGGAATTTTGAAAAACCGTTTCTTAGTGAGCTCATACGTGGTAAAAGAAGTAAGTGTGCAAAATGTCATTGCAATCGAGTCAGTAGATCTAGGAATTAACTCCCTCGCCCCGTTTCCCCTCTTAGGGATGGAATTTTGAAAAACCGTTTCTTAGTAAGCTCATACGTGGTAAAAGAAGTAAGTGTGCAAAATTTCATTGCAATCGGTTTAGTAGATCTAGGAATTAACTCCCCCGCCCCGCTCCCCCCTTTGGAATGGAATTTTAACAAACCTTTTCTTAGTGAGCGCTTACGTGGTAAAATAAGTAAGTGTGCAAAATTTCATTCCAATCGGTTCAGTGCATCTAAAGATTAACTCCCCCGTCCCGTTACCCCCCTTAGGGATGGAATTTTGAAAAACTGGTTCTTAGTGGGCGCTTACATGGTGAAATAAGTAAGTGTGCAAAATTTTATTGCAATCGGTTCAGTGGATACAGAGATTAACGGGGCAGGGGGCCCCGTTTCCCCCCTTTGGAATGGAATTTTTTAAAACCGTTTCTTAGTGAGCGTCTACGTGGTAAAATAAGTAAGCGTGCAAAGTTTCATTGCAATCATTCTTTGTAATCATAATAATTATTATTATTCTGTAATTGCCTGAGTGCACCCGTAGTTGTGTTCGTAATTTTTTTTTTTAGAATACGTTCGACACGATTCTTTAATTCTCATTTGTATTTTTTTTTGTATAATAAAAGTTCGCTAATTTATCGTTAAAACAATTGTCCAACAGGTAAGAAGAAGAACAGCTTAGTAGTACTAAATAAAATAAATATAAATTACTATAATTATTAATTACACACATTACATAGTATTAATGGCTTTTAAAAAGTAGACGTAATTTTCTAAATATATTTACTGGTTATGCAAACAGTAATACAAGGGCTTTTAACCCGTGTCAGCAGCAGGTAATAACAAAGACAATATAATCGACAGACTGGTTGACGCCAAAATAACATTTTAGAAACAACTTACAACGTTTGAACATTTATAACAGACTAAACGAGAAACAATCATCAAAAGTAATGTGTTGATTATTATTTATTACTCATATTATCAGCTGTATGGGTCGCCACACTGTCCAATTTGACCTCTGCGCTGGTATCTGTAAAAAGTATACAACATATGCAACTGAATCCATATTAGGGAAAAAGACTTACCTCATTAAGCAATTCGTTTCAAAGAAATCAACCCAGTCGACGCCATTACCGACCGAGAAGACTAGGAAGCCAACCCCCAAGCCAAGAGACCAGACTGAGAAACTTCCCCAACCCAGTTTCTCCGAACTTGTCATGGGAGGAGTTATGTAATCCATCTCCAAGGCCTCGGTGATAAGAAGCTCTAACACCTGCACTTTCCGCCCACGACTTCCTCATGCTTAGTCGTGCTTTTATTAGTTATATAAGTATTCTTTGTAATCATAATAATTATTATTGTTCTGTAATTGCCTGAGTGCACCCGTAGTTATGTTCGTAAATAATTTTTTTTAGAATACGTTCGACACGATTCTTTAATTGGCGCAGTCGGTAGGATCGCGTGTGAAATTTTGAACTGTCCGTACAACAACTTCATAATTTCGTGAAACAAAAACCTTTTTGTTTCATCGAATCTGAATCGAAAAGTTTAATTTTAAGTTCAACTTTAATCTCAGTGTATACGAGACAAAGAAACAAAGTCGTTTAATAATTTCATGACCGAGTCAGATGACTCATCGATCGATTTAAATCCTAATTTTCTTGAACCAATCGATCCAACAGAAGTAGAAATTTTAAGTAGTAACATTAATTCATTAATCATCAACGAAATGCCTCCATCACAAGCTAACCCTATTGATATTTCTCTTTTACGATATCAAACAGATACAATCCCGACTTACGATGGTAATCCCGAAACAGTCGAAATATTTATAAATTCTTGTGAATATCTCTTTAGCCAATACGCAGACAGACCTGACTTAACCGATTGTTTAGTTAGAGCAATAATCGGAAAACTAACTGGTCGTGCCTTGATAATAATCGGTTCGCGAATACAGTTACGAACTTGGGCACTTATTAAACAAGCCCTTCGTGATACTTTTGGTGATCAAGGAAACCTTGATTGCCTAGAGCAGCATTTGTTGACCCTTCGACCATTTAAAAATGAAAAACCACTTCTTTTTGGCCAACGTATACAAATAGCCCGCAGCAGATTAGCCGCTAAACTTGCCAGTATCAATGAACTAACGATTAATAACGCAACTAAACTCGTATATATGAACCAATACGATAAACTTTCATTAAAAACCTTTATCCGCGGTTTACCAAGTTCTCTCCAGAGCATAATCCGATTAAGAAACCCCCTGTCGCTAGAAGCAGCCATGTCCCTAGTCACAGAAGAAGAAAATTTCTTATACGAAAGCCAAACGTCCGAAAAATTTCAAAATTCAAATCCCCACTCTTCTCTTCCACCTTTAACGTCTAGAAATAACCTAAATTATCAAACAAATTTCCGCCAAACTTATAGAACTCTCCCGATACCAGTTCAAACTATAACACCCCAAGGAACGTATAGACAAAATTACAATTGGAATACAATTAGATACAACTAATTCGAAAACCGAATTATCAATATAAATTTCCCGATCCTCAACGAACATTTGGAAAACCACGCGATGTCTTTAAACCCAGAAATCAAGACCCTAGAGAACCAGTTACACCAATGTCTACTACGTCACGGCAACCCACAATTCGAAAACCCTTTAATCAACCTGATAGACGTTTTATAAAAAAAAATTGACAAAATAACGAAACCACTAACAGCCTCATTGAAAAAAGAAACCAAAATTGTCCACACTCCAGAATTTATCGAATCTTTTGAAAAATGTAAACAATTACTTGTGAATGACCCAATTTTAAAATACCCAGATTTTGAAAAACCTTTTATTCTAACAACTGACGCATCCCAATTTGCCATTGGAGCCGTCCTTAGCCAAGGTACTATAGGAAATGACCGTCCAGTTGCTTATGCATCTAGAACCCTAAACCCAGAGCAGAGATCAACTATAGCACTATCGAAAAAGGACTCCTTGCTATCGTTTGGGCCGTTAATTATTTTAGACCTTATCTTTTTGGTGTAAAAGAACCCCAATCGCGACTAGTTCGATGGCGCCTAAAGCTTGAAGAGTATGACTATGTCATTCAATACAAAAAAGGCAAAACAAACACCAACGCCGATGCCTTATCGCGAGTACAAATATACGCTATTGAAAATGACAAACAATCAATGATAGTTTCCACACACCGCGATAACGTTAGACAACTTTATAAAGCTGTACATGATAAAAATCAATCGCATAAAGAAAAGATCATCTCGAAACTCAATCAATCTCGCGAAGAACCCGACCAATACTACCCACAAGAAACAGCTCACCTGAAAACAAAAAACAGAAACAAAATAGACCCTAAATTTCTGCCCGTCCCTGTACGAACAGACAAAGACATGAAAATCCAAACACTCACTAGACAATATCATAAATCTACCCTTAGACGAAAAAGGCAATTAAAACAACCTTCTCAGTTACAGAACGATGAAGATGACGATCTTTCTAATGATTCTCTCGACGATCCTTCTCAATAGAACCTTTACAACAAATGCAGTCTCAAGTTTCTATCATCACTAAACTTTCCAATCAATACGACACTGCTATAAAAACGATCGTGAAAAACCAACAGTTAGTTTCCGACCGAGTTAATACATTTCTTAACAACACAAATCGTAGGTTTAACACTGTATATGAATTAGCAAGCATACAGAGTACCATCGAACAATTACCTAGATAATTTAGAAACCGCCATTCTTTTTGCCCATTTAGACACCCTTCACTATTCAGTACGCTCACAAAAAGAACTAGAAACGTTAATTTTAAAATTAACAGAAATCTATGGCAAAACAAAAATCTTACAACTACAAAATGATTTTTATTACACGAAGATTGTTTCAACTAAAGTTCACCTTCATAATGATAAAATTATCTTTGCGATTCAAATTCCAATATTACACCCAGAACAATTTTTTCTATATCATTTGTACCCCGTTCCAATCAATAATTTGACAATAATTCCTAATAAACCCTACCTGGTACTCGATTCGAACCTTCATCAATACCGAGAGACTCCATGCCATCAAATCGAAGATTTCTCTGTTCATCCGGACTAATACCGAATACAGAAGATTGCAACATTGCTCTCATCCACAATCAACCTACGAACAGTTGCCAACCCTCGCACGTACAACTCAAAACAACCCTCTACGAAGAACTCTCAGAAGAATATCATCTGATCATTCCGGCCGAACGCATTTCAATCACCCTTACCTTTCATTATTTTTACATTTCATCCCCAACACTATGTAAAGTACCCGAAGGTTACGATTTGAAAAGTGATGCCTTTGAAATAAAACAAGAAAGAAATCCAATAGAAGGAGAGCCCCTCATCTTGCCAGCAATAGAGGAACTGTCTCTCGCCAACGCTCCGAACGAAGAGAAAATAATATTACACCCTGTCAACCTGGACCAACTCCCAGAAATTCGACAACAAATAGAACACTTGAAGCCTATCACGATAGAGCCTCTTCATTGGACACATCAAGCATCATTTCCAATTGTCCTCATCATCGTCGTAGCAGCCACTGCCTATGGCAGTTATTGCCTATTCGCCTGGTGGCGTTCAAAGAAATCAACCCAGTCGACGCCATCACCGACCGAGAAGACTAGGAAGCCAACCCCCAAGAGACCAGACTGAGAAACTTCCCCAACCCAGTTTCTCCGAACTTGTCATGGGAGGGGTTATGTAATACATCTCCAAGGTCTCGGTGATAAGAAGCTCCGACACCTGCACTTTCCGCCCACGACTTCCTCATGCTTAGTCGTGCCTTTATTAGTTACTAGCTGACCCGTCCCGGTTTCGCACGGTGATTTTATTTTATTAAGGGCCGGTTTCACCAACATCAATTAACTTTAACTCATAAATAACTGCATAGATACGTTTGTTAAAACTATAGCAACAATTGTTCCTAACAGATGATTAAGTTTAACGGAGGTTGGTGAAATCGGCCCTTAGTATTTTATTTACTACTTTAATAATTTTGAAAAACCGTTTCTTAGTGAGCGCCCACGTGGTAAAATAAATAAGTAGTAAAATTTCATTGCAATCGGTTTAGTGGATTCAGAGATTAACCCCCCCATTACGTTACTCCCCTTAGAAATGGAATTTTGAAAAACCGTTTCTTAGTGAGCGCCTACGTGGTAAAAGAAGTAAGTGTGCAAAATTTTATTGCAATCTATTAAGTAGATTTAGGGATTACCACCCCCGCCCCGTTACCCCCCTTACAAATGGAATTTTAAAAAACCGTTTTTTAGTGAGCGCTTACGTGCTAAAATAAGTAAGTGTGCAAAATTTCATTCTAATCGGTTTGGATCTAGAGATTAACTCCCCCGCCCCGTTACCCACCTTTGGAATGTAATTTTGAAAAACCGTTTCTTCGTGGCGCCTACGTGGTAAAATAATTAAGTGTGCAAAATTTCATTCCAATCGGTTCAGTGGATCTAGAGATTAAATCCCCCGTCCTATTACCCCCCTTAGGAATCAAATTTTGAAAAACCGTTTCTTAGTGAGCGCCTACGTGGTAAAATGAGTAAATGTGCAAAATTTCATTCCAATCGGTTCAGTGGATCTAGAGATTATTCCCCCGCCCCGATACCTCCCTTTGGAATGCAATTTTGAAAACCCGTTTCTTAGTGAGCGCCTACGTGGTAAAATAATTAAGTGTGCAAAATTTCATTCCAATTGGTTTAGTGGATCTAAAGATTAAATCCCCCGTCCTGTTACCCCCCTTAGGAATCAAATTTTGAAAAACCGTTTTTTAGAGAGCGCCTTCGTGGTAAAATAAGTAAGTGTGCAAAATGTCATTTCAATCGGTTCAGTGGATTTAGAGATTAACTCCCCCGCCCCGTTACACCCCTTTGAAAAGGAATTTTAAAAAACCGTTTCTTAGTGGACGCTTACGTGGTGAAATAATTACGTGTGCAAAATTTTATTGCAATCTATTTAGTAGATCTAGGGATTACCTCCCCCGCCCGGTAACCCCCCTGTGGAAGGGAATTGTAAAAAACCGTTTCTTAGTGAGCTCCTACGTGGTAAAAGAAGTAAGTGTGCAAAATTTTATTGCAATCGGTTTAGTAGATCTAGGTATTAACTCCCCCGCTCCGTTACCCCCCTTTGGAATGGAATTTTGAAAAACCGTTTCTTAGTGAGCTCATACGTGGTAAAAGAAGTAAGTGTGCAAAATGTCATTGCAATCGGGTCAGTAGATCTAGGAATTAACTCCCCCGCCCCGTTTCCCCTCTTAGGGATGGAATTTTGAAAAACCGTTTCTTAGTGAGCTCATACGTGGTAAAAGAAGTAAGTGTGCAAAATGTCATTGCAATCGGTTCAGTAGATCTAGGAATTAACTCCCCCGCCCCGTTACCCCTCTTAGGGATGGAATTTTGAAAAACCGTTTCTTAGTGAGCTCATACGTGGTAAAAGAAGTAAGTGTGCAAAATTTCATTGCAATCGGTTTAGTAGATCTAGGTATTAACTTCCCCGCCCCGTTACCCCCCTTTGGATTGGAATTTTGAAAAACCGTTTCTTAGTGAGCTCATACGTGGTAAAAGAAGTAAGTGTGCAAAATGTCATTGCAATCGGGTCAGTAGATCTAGGAATTAACTCCCCCGCCCCGTTTCCCCTCTTAGGGATGGAATTTTGAAAAACCGTTTCTTAGTGAGCTCATACGTGGTAAAAGAAGTAAGTGTGAAAAATGTCATTGCAATCGGTTTAGTAGATCTAGGAATTAAGTCCCCCGCCCCGCTACCGTCTTTGGAATGGAATTTAAAAAAACCGTTTCTTAGTGAGCGCTTACGTGGTAAAATAAGTAAGTGTGCAAAATTTCATTCCAATCGGTTCAGTGCATCTAAAGATTAACTCCCCCGTCCCGTTACCCCCCTTAGGGATGGAATTTTGAAAAACTGGTTCTTAGTGGGCGCTTACATGGTGAAATAAGTAAGTGTGCAAAATTTTATTGCAATCGGTTCATTGGATACAGTGATTAACGGGGCGGGGGGCCCCGTTACCCCCCTTTGGAATGGAATTTTTTAAAACCGTTTCTTAGTGAGCGTCTACGTGGTAAAAGAAGTAAGTGTGCAAAATGTCATTGCAATCGGTTCAGTAGATCTAGGAATTAACTCCCCCGCCCCGTTACCCCTCTTAGGGATGGAATTTTGAAAAACCGTTTCTTAGTGAGCTCATACGTGGTAAAAGAAGTAAGTGTGCAAAATTTCATTGCAATCGGTTTAGTAGATCTAGGTATCAACTTCCCCGCCCCGTTACCCCCCTTTGGATTGGAATTTTGAAAAACCGTTTCTTAGTGAGCTCATACGTGGTAAAAGAAGTAAGTGTGCAAAATTTCATTGCAATCGGTTTAGTAGATCTAGGTATTAACTTCCCCGCCCCGTTACCCCCCTTTGGATTGGAATTTTGAAAAACCGTTTCTTAGTGAGCTCATACGTGGTAAAAGAAGTAAGTGTGCAAAATGTCATTGCAATCGGGTCAGTAGATCTAGGAATTAACTCCCCCGCCCCGTTTCCCCTCTTAGGGATGGAATTTTGAAAAACCGTTTCTTAGTGAGCTCATACGTGGTAAAAGAAGTAAGTGTGAAAAATGTCATTGCAATCGGTTTAGTAGATCTAGGAATTAAGTCCCCCGCCCCGCTACCGTCTTTGGAATGGAATTTAAAAAAACCGTTTCTTAGTGAGCGCTTACGTGGTAAAATAAGTAAGTGTGCAAAATTTCATTCCAATCGGTTCAGTGCATCTAAAGATTAACTCCCCCGTCCCGTTACCCCCCTTAGGGATGGAATTTTGAAAAACTGGTTCTTAGTGGGCGCTTACATGGTGAAATAAGTAAGTGTGCAAAATTTTATTGCAATCGGTTCAGTGGATACAGAGATTAACGGGGCAGGGGGCCCCGTTACCCCCCTTTGGAATGGATTTTTTTAAAACCGTTTCTTAGTGAGCGTCTACGTGGTAAAATAAGTAAGCGTGCAAAGTTTCATTGCAATCCCTTCGACGGATCCGGAGATTTCGTGATGAGTCAATCAGTGAGTGGTATTTGGATTTTATATATATACTAGCTGACCCGGCGAACTTTGTACCGCCTCAGAATCAATAAATGTTGTGTTATTTCCTCATTTTTCTCCTTCTACTCCTTTTCGTTCTACTTCTTCTTCTGGTTCTCTTTCTATTCCTCCCCTTGTAATTTTTCGATGTTTTAATATGTAGTTATTCTGTTATTCGGGGCGGAGACAAATCCAATAAATGAAAGATTATAAAAATCGGTGCAGCTGTTCTTGAGTTATAAACCCAAGGGCACAGAAGGGCCCCTGAGCCCCCTTGTCCAAGTTTTCGAGAACGGATTGACTGTTTTTTTTCGGGGCCAATAACTATTAAAACATCGAAGAAATTAATGAAAAAAAAAATTTCTCATACATTTTGTATGGAGACCGTATATAACGCTATCTTTGATACATGACAGAAACAAAAATGAACATGGCGTTGTATGCTGGTTCCGGTAACGCCAGTGGATAGCATTGTGTGCATTACTGAATTTGATTCAGCTAATAAGCTAACACAACATTTATTGATTCTGAGGGGGTACAAAGTTCACCGGGTCAGCTAGTTATTTGTTATTGTTGCCCTGTACCAGGGGGGCTTTCGTTATTGTCATTGTCCTGTACCAAGCTCCCCGCCCCCAGTAATTTTTCCGATGTTTTAATAGCTATCCTGCTATTCGGAGCGGAGACAAATCCAACAAATCGAAGATCATAAAAAACGGGGGCCCCTTGGCCCCCATGTCCATGTGAATAATACTTTACCACCTATTCTCATACCAACCAAATATAAAAAAAAAAAATCGGTCCAGTTTAAGGGGGCTCCCTGGGCCCCCATGTCCATGTAAAAAGCACTTTACGACCTATTCTCATACCTACCAAATATACCAAATCTTTTTTAAAAGTCGGTCCAGCCGTTCTTGAGTTATAAACCCAAGGGGGGCCGCTGAGCTCCCCTGTCCAAGTTTTAATAGTTATTTTGCTATTCGGGGCGGAGACAAATCCAACAAAACAAAAATAATAAAAATCGGTGCAGCATTTTTTGAGTTATAAAACCAAGGGGGCTCCCTAAGCCCCCTCGTCCATGTTTTAATAGTTATTCTGCTATTCAGGGCGGAAACAAATCCACCAAATCAAAAACCATGAAAATTGGTCCAGCCCTTCTCGAGTAATAAACCCAAGGGGTCCCCCTGCGCCCCCATGTCCACGTAAAATATCCTATGTCCTTCTCCTAGTTCTAAGCTACCTCCCCACCAATTTTCAGCCAAATTGGCCCAGCTGTTCTTGAGTAATAAACCCAAGGGGCCCCCTTGGGCCCCCATGTCCACGTTTTAATAATTATTCTGCTATTCGGGGCGGAGACAAATCCAACAAATCAAAGATCATAAAAATCGGTTCAGCCGTTCTTAAGTTCTAAAGCCAAGGGGGCCCTCTAAGCCCCCTTGTCCATGTTTTAATAGTTATTCCGCTATTCGGGGCGAAGACAAATCCAACAAATCAAAAACCATGCAAATTGGTCCAACCGTTCTCGAGTAATAAACCCAAGGGTCCCCCTGGGCCCCCTATGTCCTGCTCCTGGTTCTAAGCTACCTCCACACCAATTTTCAGCCAAATGGGTTAAGCCGTTCTTGAGTTATAAATAGTGTAACTAACACGACTTTCTTTTATATATATAGATATAGATATAAGTATTCTTTGTAATCATAATATTTATTATTATTCTGTAATTGCCTGAGTGCACCCGTAGTTGTGTTCGTAAATATATTTTTTTTAGAATACGTTCGACACGATTCTTTAATTCTCATTTGTATTTTTTTTTTTCTTGTATAATAAAAGTTCGCTAATTTATCGTTAAAACAATTGACCAACAGGTAAGAAGAAGAACAGCTTAGTAGTACTAAATAAAATAAATATAAATTACTATAATTATTAATTACACACATTAGATAGTATTAATGGCTTTTAAAAAGTAGACGTATTTTTCTAAATATATTTACTGGTTATGCAAACAGTAATACAAGGGCTTTTAACCCGTGTCAGCAGCAGGTAATAACAAAGACAATATAATCGACAGACTGGTTGACGCCAAAATAACATTTTAGAAACAACTTACAATGTTTGAACATTTAGAACAGACTAAACGAGAAACAATCATCAAAAGTAATCTGTTGATTATTATCTATTACTCATATTATCAGCAGTATGGGTCGCCACACTGTCCAATTTGACCTCTGCGCTGGTATCTGTAAAAAGTATACAACATATGCAACTGAATCCATATTAGGTAAAAAGACTTACCTCATTCAGCAATTCGTTTCATTAAAGACCCAACACTGGGTTGCTAGCCGAACCTTGATTTTGTTCATTTTTTTCTCTAATAGATAATCATCAGCAAGTTTCGTACAAATTAATAAGTGTCTTCTGCAATAAAAGTATATTCTTTAGTAAGTTATTTCTAATTTCGTTAATTAGATGAGGAACATCAAATATTGGGACAATTTCCTCCCCATTAACCCAGTAGGCAAATAAAACAATTTCGGAAAACTCATTTATGGAACAATAGAACCATTCTCCAACATGAAAATTATGCACAAAAAAAGTAGGAAATGACTTTTGAAATTATTGCCTACAAGCAACATTGTCTGTTTAAGAGCACAAATAAACGTTCTATTTTCAAAACCAAATTTTTGATTTGATTAAACAAAAGTAAATGAAATCACAATAAAACAATCAAAAATAAAGTACTGTGTAAAAAAATTAACACAAATATTATCTGAAATCGAAAAAATATAAAAATAAAATAATGAAAACAACATCAACATCAATAAAATGAACAGTACTCAGAATAAAAATACACATAGGTATTAAGTATTATTTGTAATTGTGTAATTGTGAAAGTAAATTTTTTTACATGCTACTGTTCTAGAGCCGTTTGTGCAATATCTGCATCTACCCTTTTCAATAAACACTCAAACCTACTACATAATATTAATAACTTATTCTGACACAACACACTATGTATGTACACTGAAAAACAATGTTTAGGAATCCTTACAAATTTGTATAAACACTGTTTTTTTTTTTACTTTAATTTCTAGCAATAAATGTTACATACTGGTATGTTTCTATTAAACCATTAATAATTTCACAGACCAATACAGTAACCCTTTAACAGAAGTCATCACCTCAATGATCAATCCATTCAGTGTTGCTGCTCAGTGGGCCCAGAACTAAAAGTAAAGCTTACTGGTTGGTTGCTTCCAGTGTTTGTTGAAGCTTTAATCATGATGATATTGACAGAGTCAGCTAACTTTGATTTGTTTCTGTGACCATAATCTTCCAAGCCTCCGAAGCAGTCATACTTTTGTTGTAGGTAAGGCCTGCAGAAATCGAGATTTCAACAAACACGACAATGCATGAAGGGTATTAAAAACACGGTTATTAACTCCTTTATGAAACAGCAAATGTGAATTAACAAATTTGTTTGCGGCTGATGCTTTTAACAGAGCTCAAGATAATTTTTTTTCAACAAGCGAAAACCTACATCCTTTTATAATTTTAAAATTCAAAGTGTCAACTTTGCAAACTCAAGAATAAAAATATATAAATGAGTGCAATTATTTAAATTGTCTTAAACTCACTTCAATCATATTCAAATGGATGAATTCATTGTGTATTATTAGTTCCCTACACAACTGCCATAGCTGTTTCCAATTCTGTTTTTTTTGAATTCCATGTGAAAGTTCAGTCTTCATCGCATTTTTTTTCTAGAATAACATTTCAGGATATTATTACAAAGTCTCCATTTCTACAAACATAATCTATAAAATTGAAAGTAGTAACTAGAAATCTACACCCTTACATCACTAATGGTTGATCATTTTTCATGTAGAACAGAACATGTTGTGCTTTTCATTGTAAATTCTTGGCCGCTCATTTAACAACCATTATAGGTATTTCCTGTCGTTCCTGTTGATCTCTCAAATAACTCTACGAAGCATCATAGATTTATGTTACAAACAAAATTTTATTGCAACATTAAACCAGTTGTAAAAATATGAGTAATTTACCATCCATATGGTGTTTTTCCCGCCTTCACGTCCATGTGCATTAGTCAGACCCAAAAATCATGAATTAGACTTGTATTTACATTTCAAAAGTTTCAAGGTTGGCACCCAACTGCAAACAACACATCATGTTTTCCTTTTTATAACCCTTTTTTCACTTCTACTGTGGTAGTGGGTTAAATCAAGTAAAGACTGGTAAAGGTAACTATCAGCCCCAGGGCGCGCCCCAAATAACCTCAAACCACGAATATAAACAAACCCGAATTTGACGCATGCGCACCCCTCCCGACCCGGCCGGCGTTGCGCCGTATCTGTCACACAGCTGTCAGTCGGTGCCCGTTTATTCCCGTGGTCTTTGGGTGTGTGCGTCGTGGTGACAGTGTCTCGTGGCCGTAACCCGCGTCGCGTCCGCCGCCCCCAAAGTTGTGACCGCCGTCCCCGAGTCGCGCGAGTGTTGTCCAGTTCATATGCAACCCGGATGGTCTAGTGCCGTACTAGCTGCAGGTGTCGCCGCCCCCAAAGTTGTGACCGCCGTCCCCGAGTCGCGCGAGTGTTGTCCAGTTCCTATGCAACCCGGATGGTCTAGTGCTGTACTATCTGCAGGCGTCGCCGCCCCGTGGAGGCATGCTGTGACCGCCTCCGACGAGATGGCAGATCAGGAGGTACTCTTCGACGACGTCTACGAGCTGTGCGAGGAGATCGGAAGGTAGGGATGGTGCGGGACCTGGCGGTCGGGGTGGGAACAGCTGATAGGCCGAGGTCTTGGGGGTGGCAAAGGGAGCCTTGGCCATGTCATTTTGGCGGCGAAAGGGGTGTGAAAAGGGATTCCAATAAGACACCGGTTTCAACTTTTTTCTGCTCTTGTTATTTCGGCTTTATTTATTTTGCACTTTACTAGTCTAGATAACGATATTTACGAAACTAGCTGGGTAAATAGCTAAGTAACAAAATGGAAATTTTAGCAGACATAGGGTGTCACCTCAACATTGTGCCAACGCAGTGGCGTCAATGTCAAAATTCTTGACAATAACAACAATTGACGACAAAAACTGACTTGATACAACTTTTTTAAGAAATTATTGTCCTGTCTCAGGATTGGTCAACTTAATGGTCCTCTAATTCTTTAACGAAACATTTTAGACAAAAACCTTTTCTTTAGCTCCAGAGATTTGTCTATTAACACGTTGCCACAATGTTTAGGTAATACCCTTTATGTATAGCCATTTAAACTTTAACTAGGTCAATTCCAAAAACTTCCATTCCTTCTAGGAGCACTCTACTCTCTCTGGCTGATAGAAAGATAAATTATTATTTATTTGTTTACAGCAATCATGCGTTTTTATCGGTTTTTAATATACAGGGCGATCATATTAAAATTCAATTACATATTAATAATAATTAGGTCTTTTGCTGCTATGTATGTATCTGTTATTAAAAACACTAACTTAAATTTTGGATATCCTTGAACTGTCAGAGCTTGACCTTCACGGGTTCTGACTGATAATTGACAAAAAAGTGTGACGTCATCGAAAGTGATCAGATAGACGAAACTTGTCTGACATTAAATTATGGTAGGAATAAAATGCTCGGTATTTTAACGTGGTTTGTACAATATATATTTTTTAAATGTCCGATAAAATATATATTGGCATTGAAATAAGTTTTGCATGTTAAAAAAAAGAAACCGACAGATAAATTTCGTTCGGTCAAAGTTAGGATTTTCCGGTAAATGTTGAGAGACTATACAGGGTGTTATGGAAGTTCTATCAGAAAATTTAACCACAAGTAGAACTCGTCAAAAGAAACATTTTTTTATTTATTATTTTTTCCCCAAACGCTCCCCGCCAGAGTTAAAATTAAGAATAATTTGAAACACAAAACCAATACCCGCCTATGGACTCCATGTGCTTTGATAAAGAGGATGCACAAAAAAGTTACCCGATAACCGAATCAAAATCAAAACTCTATAAATGAAAACACGTACTAACCTACCATAATATGCACACGTTGAAGGAGGTTACTTATAACAAACTCTCTAACTCACATAAATGAATTCAGTTCTTTTTTCGTGTAACGTGCGGTAAACAATAAAAGTTTATATTTTTTCTATTTCCCACGTTGCTGAAATCCGCAATTTAAAAAAAAAAATTTGACCCCTTATTTCACCCTCCGCCTATGACTACATTAACTTGACCGCATCAGAAAGTTTTTGTCGAACGAGGTAAACACCTTATAACTTTTTGGGACGAAAAATTTGTCGTTGATAGTAAATTTTAGTTATCAGTTGTTTTATCAGATTTACAAATTAAAAATCGTGTTAATTCTTGCTACTACGAGTTAGGATACGTGTGATAGTTCATTGGATTCGTAATCTCCAGAAAAATGGGGGGCTGTTGTTTTGCAAATAACTCGAAAACTATTAATGTTAGAGAGTTTTAAAAACAGGTTCTCAAAGATACTAGTGACTATGTTTTAAATGTCAATGTCAATCAATGTCAGGCAATGTCACTTCAAGATCCTTTGTTCTTGAAAAAAATACAACTGTTGGACAAAACGTCGAATATCACACGTGACCAAAATGGCATTGTAAACTCGCAGACAATGAAGCATTTCATCTATTTTAGAGTTCTCGTTTAAATTCTAAAGTTAAACTAAAGCTTCTAGTAATAATTATGATTTATTTAAATAAAAAAATAAAAATGTTAAAAAAAGGGATCTAAAAATTTATTTTAATAGAAATATGTAGTTGCTATGACTGTTTTTGGATATGGAACAGCTATGACATAACATTTTACAACAATTTTTAGGGCCATCTGTTTAAACAAAATTTTTAAACAAATGAACTAATTACATGTATCCAACACCTGTTTATTATGAAGTCATAATAATGAAGATTTTGAATGTATTATGAGGTCTATAAGACACTATAATGACTTATGAACCCATAATTTAACGGTTTTCTAATTTGTCAAAGCAACCAGTTCATAAGCCAACAGTTTTGAACGTCAAATTGTTTTGGGTTTGAGAACGGGTTGCTGGAATCAAAACTGTCTTGATTTTTGGCGTGTGCAGTTAAAACCGCGTGGGGATGATTCACTGTGTGTGGAGATAAGTTGTTGCAGGTTTCATTCCGATTTCATAGCGGCGTGTTAAATTTTAACAATTACATCGGGCCGTCCGATTTGAAGGGTTAAAATATGCAAGCAAAAATTAGACTTTTGGATTGAAAAAGAAACAGATTTAAATGTTAAGGCCGAATAAGCATTTTTTGAATTTTCTATTTTTTAAAGTTTATTTAGATTTTCAAGCGCTACGTAATATTGATAAAAATGAGATAGGGGAAATTGCTAGGTCGCCCGCGATATGTAAATCGAAAGTATGAAGCATAAGGAAGATATTATAGCTATTATTACAACTAGGGGAATATGAATAGTATATTTCCCGAGGTTGGCTAGTTACATCCCGAGGGTTGTATAGACAACCAAGGGAAATGTATTCATATTCCCCGTGTTGTAATCAATAGTTTTTTTGATTGAAACAATATTGTTGTGAAAATGAAAAATATTGGATTGTATTATATATTTTTGAATTTATCGGATTGGTGTTTCTAAATATCATGGTTGATTGGTTTCATTTTCGCGTTCTGTGATAAATAAAATAGATGAAATGTCAAACTACGTGCTAACACAAGCGGCGAAAGCCCGTGGATGTTTGGTTCCGGCGAAAACTAAAGCTGCTTACACTAAAGTGTATGAAGACTTTCAAGAGTGGAGAAGAGAAAATTTGGTGAACGGTGTCGACGAAAATATTTTGCTAGCCTTTTTTGAAGATTTGGTATTTTGCTATGATTTTTGTTATTTTTGGCGTATGACGTTGTGGCCAAAACTATCGATGCTAAGGTCAATGTTACATTTAAAGGAAAAAATTGATGTTAAAATGTTCGATGAAGTAGAAGCATTTGTAAAGAATAAAAATAAAGGATAAGTTTCTAAAAAATCAGAGGTGTTGTCCCGAGAACAGCTCAAAAAATTCTTGCGAGAAGCTCCTAATGAAATTTGTTTGATGTATAAGGTAAAAATTTCATTATGATTCTCCTCTGTTGCATCGATTGTTACATCCGTAATTTTGAAGGTCGCTTTAATTATGGAAATCTTTGGCGCCTGCAGAACGAACGAATTGGTGAATATATGTCGAATTGGTGATCGTGATCAACCTTTCAAAGACGAAGAATGATGTAAATAGGAAATTTACAATTATTGATGAAGAAGATCTTGGTGCTGCTCGTTTGGTGAGAATATTCGACGTTGCGTCTGCATGGTGTTCTTAGGTTCTTCGTGGCTTATCGAAATAAGAAGTGTACTCTTCAGCCGGTCGGCAAAAATACCTTCGGAAAGATTCCGAGTAAGGTTGCTGAATGGTTAGGTTTGGATAATCCGAAGGCGTATACAGGCCATTGTGGCAGACGAACATCCGCGACTTTGGTGGCCGATGCGGGAGCCTCAATGACTACACTGAAGAGACACGGTGGTTGGAAAAGTTCGTCTGTTGCAGAAGGCTATCTGGCTGACAGTATGTTGCAGAAAAATAAGGTAGCAAAGATGATAGCTGGTGTGGAGGGACAGTTATGTACAGCATCTGTTACGATTCCTGGGGTGTCGATGATGGCATCGCATGTAGCACAGTCATCACAATCTTTGGTGACGGTTTTTTGAAAATCGTTCAAGACTGCAACTGAACTAAATGATCTTAGTAAGGAAACGGTAATCTCATCGACGAATTGCGAACAAGATTCTTCATCGTTTGTATCTGGTTGTAATCGCTTTAGCGGAAGGTTTGAGAATTGCAATTTTTATTTTGGTTCTGAAATAGTATATTGAAACACTAGTTTTGTAAAACTTGTATTAAGACACGAGTTCAGGTTTGCAGGACGTAGGCTGCCGTAGGCTCTTAAGTTTTACAAAACGCGTTTTTCATTTGTTAAATTTTAATTTTTCTGTACCTGACGTATACTTGAGATGACTTACATAGAACCTTAAGGGTCTTTTTAACAATCATCGGAGCAAGAATCTCCGGTCGTAGTGAGGGGAAAGAAGTGCAGTGGGACGGTCGAGACGCGACCCCCACTGCCAACGAACATTCAAAATATCATTTTCACCCCGAGTTCTCGCATAGCCAAAGACCGGGTGCATCAGTGGCGTAGTCCAACGTTATGCCAACAAGGTTTTTATTTTATCGAAGACCGTTTTACCTACCTACCTACCTACCTACCTACCTACCTATGCTAAAGTTGTTCAAGGATATCTATTTTACAAACGTAAAAAATCATTCTTAAATTTTTTGGTTAGATAATATTACCCAGGTACGTGTTTTTAAGAATTTTTACAATATTGGGTTATGATATGTATCTACCTAGGTAGGTAGGTATCAAAAAATTCAATTTACAAAGAACAAGCGAAATGTAATGAGGAGATCAAAAAGCCTTTTAAAACAAAGGTCTTAGGATAAAAAAAGGATTTCAACACTTCGTAGCTATTGTTTGTATTTGAACAGTTAATGGATAAGCAACATGGTCAAACAATCTTGTACGATAACTAAATAGGTACATTATAAATAAAATATTAAACTAAATCATCAACCGCTCTTTCAGGATTTCTGATTTTTCTTCCTCTAGTATCTCGGGGATTTATAATTTCTGGCAATGGAATTGGAATAAAATATTCTTCTTTTGGTTTCAAATAAAGTTGTGTTCTGAATTATCAGTCTCATTTATATTCGACTAGCTAACCCGACAGACGTTGTCCTGTGCAAATTTAAATATTTTTTTTGGACATATCGCGAAACAATACAAAAATAAAAACAAATGTAATCTTATTTTAATTTAAGCTGTGATGCGTTCTTCCAGATTTTCCTCCAGAACATAACGATTTTTTTTTATTGAAAACATTCAATTGAGTTATTTCCATAACGGGAACATAACGAACTAAACAAAAGAAGAATCAACCAAATATGTCGTTCCTATCGTCAGTTATGATCGAGACTGCATATATGTAATATTTAGTTATTTATTATATACGAGGGTGGAATGTACTATATCGTCGAATAAGAAAAAAACACCGCCTATCAACCCTTTTCGAAAATCTGGTTTGTCCTTATTCTTCTTCGAATTCTCAAGCCGCATAGGGTGGTTAGCATAAAATTTTTCTCATTAGTGTATAATTAACATGTTTTCTATACATTAGTTAGAACAATTTATGCTAAGCAGCCTATGCGTTTTGAGAATTCGAAGAAGAATAAGTACAAACCTGATTTTCGAAAATGGTTGATATGCAGTGTTGCATCTTAGGCGACGATATTAGACACGCAAGAAAAAGTTCTTTCTTAAGGGCCTAATATAGTACTTCACACGAGTGTAATATTACATTTTATCCAAAATCATTCCAAATAATTATATCCTTTGTGTTTTTTATCCATTTCCCATTAAAAGCAGAGAGCTATGCAATGGTTGTTATAGTTTTGCATTTGGTTGATTTGGACTATTCCGTGAGTCGGAGTTGTTCTCTCACTAGTGTGTAATGATCAACATTACATCCTCGAATTACCATAGTAATTCGCTTATTACACACGATTTTGGATAAAAATTATTATTATTAATTTATAAAAAAAAACAGTTTTTCCAAATTTTCCTACATTCCTTTGTAATTATCTCGAATTTGAAAACTTTTCCAGGAACATAACAAACGAAACAAAAAAAGAATTACGTGTATCCATCGTTCGAAACGTGAGTTATAGTCCCATCGAAATAGCACTTTCAGTTTTCCCCGAATGTTCATTGTTTCAATTTTTCAATGTCATTTATAAATGTCATAATAACAGTAAAGGACAGTTTACAATAACATTTTTTGATATCCTAAAATTTGATCGTTAAAAATTTTATGTCTGCATTGTATGTCGTTCCTATCATCAGTTATGATCAAGAGTGCGTACAAGTATTATAATTTTTGTAGTTTTTCCGAATTTTCCGACTTTGCTTTGTAATTTTTCTGAAAACTTTTTCAGGACCATAACAAACAAAACAAAAAACGAATTACGCATATATCGTTCGAAACGTGAGTTTTGCTCTTGAGTTCATACGAAAATCAGATAGAAAAAAGCACTTTCAGTTTATCCCGAATTTTCCAATTATCCGGTAATTTTCCAAAAATTTTCTTCCATACATACCTTGTCCTGACAATAACGAAGACAACAAAAACAAACTGCCAAATCGATCAACCCGTTCTCAAGTGATGCTCTTTCATACATGCGGCAATTGATTTTTATTTACTTGTAAAAAATAGTTTTTTTTTTATGGAGGGACATTTTGGTCCGGCTTCTAAATTTCACGCAAGTCAGAATAACGCATTAGATATAGCCGCCGGGAGCTACAGCGTATGTCACAAACAATAATATTAGACCCGACTAATGTGAGACAGAAACCCAGTGTCAGGGCGCAAGAATGGCTAATTTTGTGAGACACACATGCTGTGTCAGCTAACGTGTCAAAATCCTCAGTAGGTTCTTACACTATACATAAACGCCAAAATACTGACAATACAGTTATAGGAACAAACAGCGCGTTCCCACATCTGTGTTTTACTACGCCAATGGCATTTAGTCCAGGGTGGTCCAGTGGACATGCCATCATGAGTTAGGCGGAGCTAGTGATTGTGACAGTAAAATTTCCGTAATATAGGCAACCAACATTTAGAGTGCAACCCCCTCGTTTTCCTCATTTTCCAGCCACCCCAATAAGGCTATATCATATTGTGCATGAAAACATTAAAGCAGACACATTAAGCAACCACGGAACACCACAAGTTTCATGAAGAAGTCATTAATTTGTATTTAAAAGTATATCCTAATAAGTAATAAATACCTTCATTACCAACCAATTTTTGGGCATTTAAAATGTTTTTTATAAATATAGCTCGGTGTTGCGTTCATCTATAAGCACTTTTCTTCACAAAATTACAAAAAATAAACAAATTATTGCTCTAATTTTGTCGCAAAATAAGAAAAATGACACCTCTGCAAGACTGCAAGCAGCGTACATTTAAACAGACCCTTAACCACAAAATCACACTGACATTTCGTTCAGTGCAAAGTTCAATGTGCCTAACCAATGGAAACAAAAAATCTAGATTTTGGGTGCGTTAATGAAATATTAACGCACTCAAAATGAGTGCGTTAATAGCTTTGTTACAACAGCAAATTAGGAAAAGTAGTGTTACACATGCAAAGACTTTGTTAGTTCATTTGTTGCTTTAATTAAAAAATAAAACATTTTTTATTATTTTTGTTGCTTCAATTAAAAAATATAAAATTCTTATAGTGAATTATGACAACGTTTCATATTTCCCTTGGGACAATATGAGTGTTTCATATTTCCCTTGGGAAATATTAGGGTGTTATGACATATCGTAACCAAGGCAGTATTATTCAATATTGTTTCAATCAGAAAAAGAAATTAATATTGCCTACTTGTTTCCGTTCACTACTACCGGGATGTAGATTCAAGCTGAATGTTTCTCTGTCGTTCATCTTTGCTTGCTTGAATTTTTAATTTTTAAATCTTGAAGCCTGGCAATAGTAATTCTTGAACGGTTTTTCGCAGGCAGTACTATACCATCGCATTAGCAATAAAATTATCTTTATTTTAATATATTTTTCAATAGGCAAGCAGATCTCTGCAACCACCTGTATAAACTTACCTGTTTATCCCTGCTTGCGCGGTAGCAGTGAACAGAAACAAGTAGGCAATATTAGTTGTTTATGTTCCTTATGTTTTATATTTTTGATTTATATTGAATGGTAAGCAAATGAGTGAATTCTGTAAAAAAATTGCATTACAGATTTTGGAATTAATTAATTCATTAAGGATAGCCTTGAACATATTTTGATAGGCAATACATTCGCAACATATCCATTTATACAGGGTGTATATTAAACATTGGCCATTGGCCTTGGGTTTTTCTAGGACTATTTTATCCTTTGGTGATTTTTGGAAGACCGCTTTTTTTCAAAGATACAGTGCGAGTACATTTTTTACAATAACAATATTTTATTGCCTTAATATTACTCCTACATGCAAAGGTTTCTAAATTTACAAAATCTGCTGAAAATGACTACCATCAGCTAGAATACATGCTTCCAATCCTCTCCCCATGGGCTGACAAACTCTGTCGTAAACACCAGGGTCGTTTCGTATAGTATTACACCCAGCAATTATCCGATTTTCCAAATCTTCTACATCTGCTAATGGTGTGGTATAAACTAATAATTTGAGATGTCCCCATAAGTAAAAATCTAAGGGGTGGAGGTCTGGAGATCGATCAGACCATAGATGAGGTCCATATCGACCTATCCAGCGATCCCCATATGTTACGGTTAAAAATTCACATGCAACCAAACTAAAATGAGGTGGTGCCCCATCGCGCATAAACCACACAGCATTTCTTAAGTCTAATGGTACATCCTCCAAAAACTAAGGTAGCAATAATCATCCGGTTAACAAATGGGTGAAGGACGACCTCCCTTCGGATCCTGTACTATAAATTTCTACATCCATTCTTAAGTAGTTATGCCAATCAGCAGGTTCAAGCCGCAATTCTTTCAAACAATTAACATGATTAATTGCGCTTTTGTAACTATTTTTTAATCCATCGTGATCGTCGACTTTTTTCTTGGAATTTTCTTTTTGAATAGCCACAAATGCACGCCACTGTCACACAGTAAATGGCTACTAACGTGGAAGACGCAGTGTGTGTGTACGCTGAGAGAGTACTACAGTTTTAACTTAATACAAGCCTACGCGGGCTGTGCAATCTTCCCTCTGGGTGAGTGGGCCTCTTTTTGCAGAAGGAGGTGTTGGATACACACACACGTGTCTTAACAGCAAACAACTCACTCAAGAAAAATTAGTGACATTTAGTGTTTTTATATTAAAATCGTTAAAATTTTCATATAACTCCGAACCTATACAAAAAAATTGAAGAATTCAAAAATATCATACGAATGTTTACGAGTCTAGCATTGACCAGATGCAACCCATTATAAATATTTATAAATCACTGGATATTATTTCATTTTTATTATTGTAATAAAACTAAGCCATCTATTTTAAACTTAGGTAGGTAAAAGTTTCTTCTTTCATTTATTCTATTTTCGATTATTAATGTTAAAATTATTTTTGTAATTTTTGCAGGGTTGTCAAAGGCATAATTATAATGACAAGGACTCGGAATGTAGATTTTGGTGTTTTGGGCTTCCGTTTTTTAAATCCCTTTAAGGTTGAGGACGCTTTTACGGACGACCTCATACGAAACGCTCCGGAAAAAATTCGGAATTTTTGTGACTATCTTTTGGAAAATTATATCCATCCGAATGCACAATTTCCAATAAAAATATGGGCGTTTGGACACAAGAAATTCGAAATTACGATAAATGCCTGCGAGTCTTTTCACGCAAAATGTAATGATTCTTTTGGTTCTTGCCATACAAATATTTATGTATGTTGCGAAGTTTGAAAAGAACTTCAAGATAAAGTCTTCATCCTCATGCGAGGGGGCGGTTAGACTGTACCCAGAGAGGTATCCAGAAAGAAGAACACCTACAGGTAACTTTTGTAAAAGGTTAGAAAATTGCTTACCTGAAAATTTCCCCCGCAAAGAACTGCTGAAAAACAGAAGCAGTGTTTGGGCTGCAAAATGTCGAAGATGATCCCCAAATTGGCCAAACCACCATCGCTCGAGCACTTAACATCAGTCAAGCATCAGTTTCTAGAATACTATGAGCAAACAAATTCTATTCGTATCACATCACTTTGATTAAATATCTAAATCCAACGGATTCCTCAAAAAGAGGCATTTTGCTTTGTTCGACAACAGAAATTCAGACGGGCCCAGATTTAACAACAACGGTGAAGTAAGTAATTTAGCAGAACATTTAGCACAGTGGTCAAATTAACAAAGATTGGTGAAACAACACTTCTTATTAGACAGCATGCTAAACGGTATAACGCTCTGTTAAAATTTAACAAATGTTTATGAAACCGGGCTTTAATGTTCTAAAGTTGAGTCATCGTCTGACCATCTTTTTCTTTTTTGGTTTGACTTTTCTTGCGAGATGCTTAGACAGACTGACGTTATGTCAATATTACTTGCATAGGCTTACGTATTTACTCGCTATAAAGTTGATTTTGAATTGCCCAGAAGAAAATCCTCGTGATTCCGACCTTCACAAGGTTCCTTGCTGGTTAGATGTTTCAATCGCATATCTTAGCCACTCTTCAAAGCCATGGCGTGAGTAACTACGAATACCGAGAATCATGTGCCCTGAGCAAACGCAACGACCCCAAGATAACTGCCTTTTGCATTCTGGCCCCAAAAGCTTCTGCCGGTTTTCGTCAGGCGGGTATTTGAGATTGGAGACGAACGAACCATCGACTCAATTACAATTATCTGCTTCGAGGAATGGTCCAGCAGAACCATATCAGGCTTGTTTGCTGATATCTGCCTGACGGTGGAGAACAAAATAGTTTCAGTAGAGCCGGCACCTTTCATTCTCCACAACGGACTGAATATCGTTCGGGACATAAGGCAACATTGGAATCTTGTCTATTGCATAGTGGTGCCTCAACTGAAACTAGTACTTTCAGTGCCGAATTGTGGCTATGGATATATAGTCGCGTCAATAAATACATAAAACAGGCAATCTTCGGAAGTCCTCAAGAACAGCTTCGATTTTAATGATTTTTTTTTGTGAATGTTTGTTTTTATATATTATTTAAAATCAGAAACCTCTTGAAGTGGGGAAATAATTATTTATATTGTTTAAACATTATTTATTATAATATAATAATATACGAAAGTAAATTATAAAATCATTATGAATTGTGGTTTATTTATTTTAGACATTTATAAATAAAAAAAAAAACAAAAAATACGAGTGTGCTTTAGACCACACGACTGAAGTAAAACTTCAGTTCGCCATTGTGAAAGTGCTGGAGCTAGAGAATCCTGAATTAATACGTCGTCAGCGAAAAGTTGGCAATCATGTGTAGCGATTAGGATAAGTAGCGCAATTGCATACAAAAATGACTCACGCAAATGGCTGTAATGTGTGAACTGCCTATTCACAACGGAGAGGACGCGGGTTCGAATCCCGTTAAGGCAAACATTTTTTCTATGAATTAATTATTGTAAATACTTCCGTTCGCTTCGCCCGATCACACTTTTCGTAACACTCTCGTCAGGCATTCACCAGCTTACTCCCCAAGTCAAGTGTCCGTAAAGAAGTTTTACTTCAATAATTAAAAATTGTTCATCAATACTTGTAGGAAGGAAACATTTGAGAATTTCCCTCCATTTCCATGGGATTAACTGATCAGATCCTGACTTTTTGACAATGGAACCACCTCAAGAGTATACCCTTTCAAATAAAAGAAGAATTTTGAAAATCGGCCCACAATAATTGACGAAGAAATCGGTGAACATACATGAAGTCGGTTAATAAATGGGAGCGAAAATTTGAGGATTTTTCTCGATTTCCATGGGATTCCCTGGTCAGATCCTGATTTTTTGATAATGGAACCACCTTAAGAGTATACCCTTTCAAATAAAGGAAGAATTTTGTAAATCGGTCCACAATTGACGAAGATTTTGGTGAACATACATCAAGTCGGTTAATAAAAGGGAGCGAAAATTTGAATATTTTTCTCGATTTCCATGGGATTCCCTGATCAGATCTTCACTTTTTGACACTGGAACCACCTCAAGAGTATACACCTTCAAATAAAAGAAGAATTAATTTTGAAAATCGGTCCACAATTGACGAAGAAATCGGTGAACATACATGGAGTCGGTTAATGAAGGGAGCGAGAATTTGAGGATTTTTCTCGATTTCCATGGGATTCCCTGGTCAGATCCTGACTTTTTGATAATGGAATCACCTTAAGAGTATACCCTTTCAAATAAAGGAAGAATTTTGTAAATCGGTCCACAATTGACGAAGATATTGGTGAACATACATGAAGTCGGTTAATAAAACTGAGCGAAAATTTGAGTATTTCTCTCGATTGCCATGGGATTCCTTGGTCAGATCCTGATTTTTTTATAATGGAACCACCTTAAGAGTATACCCTTCCAAATAAAAGAAGAATTTTGTAAATCGGTCCACAATTGACGAAGAAATCGGTGAACATAAATGAAATATAAATATATAAATGTTCTGAGGTAACAAACATTAAAAAAAAAACATATAACCGAATTAATAACTTCCTCCTTTTTTGAAGTCTGTTAAAAAAAACGCAAAACTATTTTTTTTAGACAAATATCATACATATTGTTTAAATAATATTAATAGTTATATCCCCGCTTCAAAAGGTTTCTGATTATAAATAATATCAAAAAAAAACAAAAATTAAAAAAAAAACATCAAAATCGGAGCTGTTTCTGAGTTCATTGACGCGACTAATAGGCCGTAGATGCATATACTGGACAAGCCCCAAGTATATGCACTGTTGTTTCTGGAGTCCTCTGGCAGGCTTACATTCGGGACTTCTATTCGCGGCTGCGACAGACCAAGGTGTTAATTACATCATCTTGCGCAGCGCAAATTAATCTCTCAGTCTCAGACTTCGTTCAGTTCATGAGGAGAAGAGTGGACGCATGCATTCTAGCTGGTTGTCATTTTCAGCAGTTTTTCTAGATTTAGAAAACTTTGCATGTAATATTTAGGTAATATATATAATAAAATATTGTTATTGTAAAAAATGTTCTCCGTACTGTATCTTTGAAACAAGGCGGCCTTTCAAAAATCACTAAAGGACAAAATAGTCTTAGAAAAACCCAAGGAGTCGCCTCTTGCATTTTTGGCCATTGTTTAATATACACCGTGCATTATGTAACTTTTTATACTTATCTGGATCAATTTGGAGATTTGTATCAACTAGTGATCGCCCGTCACTCGAAATTCGAGTGGTATGTATTGAATTGGTAATCAAATCAATGTAAAAATAAAAAAATGTGAATACTTACGTAGTGTTGAATAAAGACTCGTTACCATATTACATATTACAATTTTTAATTTGCCTTGTCTGGATAATTAAAGAAAAATTAAGACGGAATAATTTCTTTGTATGTATACAATGTTTTGCGTAAACACTTGTTCATTGTGCGGTATAAGATGCTCCTGATTGAATTGTTCGCTAATGTAGAAACGGAGACCATCATATGTACGAAACAGAAGACATTACTACCAGTATTGTGTTGAAAAACCTCTTGAAGTATATGATCAATAACGGCACGTTGTTCATTATTAACCGTTTCATACATTTGATTAAACAATAAATCTTCCGGTTCTCGATTGATTTGTTGAGAAAGTCGCAGGTCAGTTAAACGAAAATATTGTTGAATTGGTAACCCAATTTTTCGGCAAGAAAAATTACGCGATAAAAGAATTGCATTTTGCACAGCTTCATTTGAATTTCACACTTTTCACACCCCACACCCAAACATCCATCCAGAGGTATAAATGTTTTAATAAGCATGTTTTAAGTTTCCTACACAACTTGCTCACCCAACCTCAGGGGAGGGGCTAAGATACCTATATTTAGCTACAGTTGTCCAACTTCTCACTTAAAACGATTCACGCTCATTTAAATCGATGATTGTAATGGACCGCTTTTCCCCTAAAATGATTTAAATAATTAATGAACCTGTGAAATTTTTGAAAATGGAAAGTAATCTTCACATAGAACTTGTCAATGTCTTTCATTTAAAGAAACAATTATCAAAATCGGTGCAGTACAGACTGTTTTATTTGGTTCAAATTGATTCATGTTCAACTATTAAATATACAGATACTTGTTTAAATTTCTTGTCAAGTACGCTGGGATAATAGTGGGTTGCAGTAAAAGACTGAAGCAAAAACAACAAACATTAGAAGGTCATATTTTATAGTATACACATTGTATACTCGTGTATATAATCTGCTCGCACAAAAAGATAAACATGAACTGGTCCCTGAAGCAAGTGACCTACTGAAATAAACCCACCTTATCTTACATTACAAGAGATGTTCAAAATTACGCCCCTCGGTGTCAATACATGTTTGAGCTCTGCGAAGCATGTTCTACCGAATTCGCGCAAAAACACCTGGTGTATGTCGAATTGTTCTGGCAACGTTGTCCACATGTTCACTGGACTCTCCTGGTACTAATCTCCGGATTTTGTTCTACGCCCTAGAGAATTTGCTCGCATGCAGGACACGATCGGTGCGATTGAGACCTCGATCTTGACGTTGAGGGCGAAAGGTCCCGTGGTCTCGTAGGTGTTGAATGGTTGAGCTAAATGTGCGAACTTAGGGACACGCCGATTCGGGTACTTTTGCATCTGCCATTTGCACCATCACTAATAACGCATGCACGATTATAAACGTACTGTTGGATTTCACGATCAAAACTGAGGTAAATAGTTTTTACAACGATTATGTTTTTTTTTTGTCTAGTATTTATCAATTCAAAGAAAAGTCGCAAAAACTCCTTGATTTCATTGCACTGAATTATTTCTATTAATTCCTTTCTATGAGCGTACCTCAATTTTATAGCAAAAGTTTAAATAACATATATCTCGATACAGGGGTCAAGTTTTCACTGACAATACAACAAGTGGTTTTGAGTTTTGCCGGTAATTTTTGTCAGTTGGATTACGAGTAGCTGCCAAAGTTAACAAAGGATTGAAACCACGAGTTTTATTTGGTAAGACAATCCAAACAATTTCTATTTAATTCGTTTTTGAATGGTGAGCTTTGATGGATTTGCGTAACAACTCTGTACGTGAAGTAGTCGTCAATAAACAAGAATGAAAAACAAAAATAAATTTAAAACAGTTCGTTGAATTTGGTAAAAACATCTGTTAAAAAGAAGAGCATGACCAGTAAAAATAGATTTGGCGTAAAAACCATTGCAGAAATCGAACAATCTGTAGAATCGTCAATTTTATGTAACACCAAGCGTTCCCAAAACTTTTGTTTGGTTGCAATTTTAACGGTTTTGCTAAGAAAAAAGGTTTAATTTAGAGGAGCCTCCAGACATCAGTCACTTAAATTTAATATTGAAACACTATGGACACAATAATAGGGTCGTCGGAACCGATGCCTAGATGTGTCGATCTCTTTACCTTTTGGGCTACGGTACCCGGGTTATGAAGAAATTGGACGGAAGCGATTTTAAAAGAAGCGTTGTGAAGACTATTTGAAATACCACCGCTAAGCTGTTTACAGAATAGCAATTTTTGACGACTTTATCTGAAAGTAGGCTTTTCCATTAGGTATGGGCAAAATTGTGACTGAACCTCTGACTGTGACAGCAAAATCACAGTGACAAAGAACAACAAAATTAAAACAAAAGTGAGAATTTAAAATTAAAATAGATCCGTTTGCTGGAATGTATTTTAAGGACGCGAGACCTTCCAAAGTTAGTAAAAGAAATGAACTTTAAGCACAGGCAGAAAAAAAGAAAAGTAAGTTCAGTTGCATTGACAGATTTAGAATATGTCAAAATGATTAATTCCTGAGATGAGAATACTCCTTCTGGACTCAGATTTTTTCTAATAGTTGCAAGAGAGCTTGCATGAACAGGAGTTGAGGGAGCTGCTTGTTTAACCCATCATTTCAAGAAAGAATTAGACAACAGTGGAATGGTCGTTTCGAATATAATTCCATATTTAATAAAACCTGTCAGGGAGGAGCCGTCTTGCTGGCAGCAAATCCGTTACATGATTTCATAACGGAAATGCTTTCAGAAAAAATGCTTTCTAAGATGGGACCTAATCTCAAAACTGACAGATTGTTTTTGACTGAAAATCCTTTTTGGAATAAACCTAATGGGAATGTGTGGTTTAAGAATTGCCCCGTAGGCATCAATGAAATCGCTAAATGGACAAAACAAAGTGCCGAGAAAGTAGTACTCGATAGGAAACGGATTAAGTTCACAAATCATTCAACAAGATCAACTGCGGCTACCAAATTAGCAAAGGGCTGCGTATAGGGATTCGTCCATATTAGTAGATAGACCATCAATATCACGCAAATATAATTGAGAAGCTTAGGAATCAAAGAACAGAAGGTTCCACCAATACTTTTTCAACTTCCAACACTGGTTCGGCGGCATCCGTAGCTACTTGCACCATCACAGAGGACTAACTGCCAAATTTATCATTACCATTAAGACTAAAATGTTTTTTCCCGCTGCCGGTAATGAAAGTAATTCACACTGCTTAGATACAAAACACGAAAATGGCAAATATCATTCCTGGATTATTTTTCCTTGACGACGGAATGTAAATACTGTCATTAACATTCCTAGGAAAATAAAAAGAGTAATAAATCAAGTTGATTTATTATCACAGGATTGAACAAAACAGATTAACAATTATTAGTTATCTGTTAAAATTGAATACAAAAGAACAATTTGAAAAAGATGAATTTTTCATAACACCTTCATGTTCTAATAATTCTTTTGATTTCTTCTCAAATTGGGCTGTGATGGTTTCTATTGTTTCCGAAGGCTTTTGAGCAAATCCTGTTTGAAGTAGACATTTCTACTGTAGTCACAGGGTCGGCTCCAATTTGAGAAGTTGACAACGTTGAATATGCACAAGTTTTCTTATACAATATTTGATCAGCAACATCTAGCTTATTCTGAATAGACTCCGCCACATAGTTTTCAGCCACTGTGGAGGATTTCTATCCTCCGTGTCTCTTCAGACTTAAAATGTCTGCCCCGGAGTCAAGGTAGCAGAGGAACGCCTAAAGCAGTGTCCCGTGAATAAGTTGGCGTCTGGTAAATTTAGAAATATCGCAATATTTGACGGCATTTTAGAAAACGTGTGCTTTCCCACAGGTTGGTTGCAGCATTTTCCACTTTGATAACGCAAGAAAAAGCGCGAACTGTTAGCTACCTTCATTCGAATTTCGTAATATTTTTTGAAAATTCTTAGAGAGTCTATCTTGCTTTCTGGATTTTCCACAATTGTGAACTTTCGTACGACGTCATTTTTAGACTG
Source organism: Diaperis boleti (assembly GCA_963583935.1). NCBI lineage: Eukaryota > Metazoa > Arthropoda > Insecta > Coleoptera > Tenebrionidae > Diaperis > Diaperis boleti. The sequence continues at coordinate 35,058,671 of OY757245.1, read as the reverse complement.
CGGAACTGTGATGATCACGTACTTTCCATGATCACCAACATCAGCCATTTCCATTCTGCAGAACTCGTTGGTTCTGCACTCTCCTGCGATCCCTACTATAGTAACGGTCTAGAACAAATTGGAATACAAATTTTATGTCATTAAACGAAAGAAACAAATGCATTACCTTGATTAAAAGATAATTTTCATCTGCAGCCTTGTCTATGAATTTCGTAATTTGCTCTCGTGTTAACACTTGCGACTTTTTGGGTTGATAGCCTTGATGTTTCCGCTTAAAAAAAAACACTAGTTTTAAAAACTTCGAAATGTCCAAATTATCTTTATAGTTCAGTGTTGTCTTTAACATAGAATATTCAGACCAAAGACTTGCTGACGATTTTAGTTGTTCCGATCTTTCCAGCATATAAGCCAGCATCAACTTTTTTTGACACACATACCACTTTTTAAAAGTTTCGTACGTGAATTCATACCTTGCTCTGGATTTTATCGGCAACAAACACTGCGAAGCAATGTTAGCAGCTTCATCAATATCCATTTCTGAATTTTTCTTGACACGGTTTGCTTTGTTTAAATTTGTCTTATCGGGTAACCCTAGTTACATGCAGGCAACTCAGATGAGAGTGACGACCGTCCAAACTAAGGCAAACATTTCATGCAAATTTGAGGAAATTTTCAACGGTAGCGGGAAAAATGTAATAAGTAACACGGAATGTATCGACTGTTAACATTCTCGCCAAGAGACAAGCCTCGGCTCCGCTTTGGCTCGTACTCACTTGCCTTGAATGTTAACATGTCTTTACATTCTTTGTTACTTAAATAACTATTATTTTCTGATTAATAATTTTTTTCATCAAAGTTGCGAGTGAATGCGGTGAGCAACTGAAGAGCAAGACAAAGTGATAGTATTTGATTGGTTTTGTATTATAAATTAAAGCATTTTCATTGGTGATTTAGGGCGGCCGCACATTTCCTACTTTCAGATACGATTGTCTGAAACGATTGTCGGATCCGAGCATTTGAAGCTCATATAACTGTGAGTTTATATGGTACTGTCGCACACCTACGATCCGATATCGGATCGGACGTCCGAGTCGGATGCAAGCGCAGTGCGTCCGACCGGTCCGGTCGGAACGACAAAAAGTCTGATCCGACTACCGAAAGGCGCGCTGAGCAATGATTTTGTATGTCTGTACCGCAAACATTCTTTGTGTCAGTTTTCTGTGGAGAAGTGCAACGTAGAACGCCGCTGAGTCAAATGAAATTCATTAAATCGGAAGTATTTTGTCGGTAGTGTGCGGTAGTCGTCCGATTCTAAATCGTTTCAGACAGTAGGATCTGAAAGTAGGAAATGTGCGGCCGCCCTTAATAATGAGTTGGATTGTCATCATAATTCGCGAATAGTACTATTACTAGTTATTACAGCAAAAAAATTATCGCGGTTTAATTTTAATTAAAACTCGTCAGTTATTCGCCAGATGGTTGTGTGAGTTCAGTGCAGAGCGAAACGAAGCAACAAAGGTCAGAGGTGCAGACATTTAACTCTGTTTTAATTATTCGCAACGCGATGACAGATTTAAACAAAAACTTTGTGTTTATAAACTTCATGTTTTGCCATCTGAATCCGTAACAAAAATTTAATTTGTTTTTTGCCTCTAGTGCAATTCAAACAAATCTTTTCGAAATGGTATCGTAAAGCGTAAAGCGTATCCTATAATTGTTGGATTAAAAGTAGGCGTTTATCGACGCTTCAAGCACTTATGGTAGGTGGTAAATTAAATTTGGAAGTGAAGCCTCAAATTAATGATATTGTGCAGGTGCAGTAATTGTTAAAGTCGTATAATTGTAAATTGTATGAGTTGACTGTCTGTTCTTTTCTATCAGTCATAGCTGCGGATATTTGGGGACTATTCAGTTCACCTGTCAAACTGTGACATTCGACCAATAACAGCCGTAGAATTTCAAAATTTTGGCCAATCAAAATCAATTGCGGTGACTATTCAGTTCACCTGTGACATTCGACCAATAACATCCCTAGAATTTCAAAATTTTGGCCAATCAAAATCAATTGCGGTAACTATTCAATTGATCTGTCAAACTGTGACATTCGACCAATAACAGCCGTAGAATTTCAAAATTTTGGCCGATCAAAATCAATTGCGGTGACAATCAAACTGATATGTCGCACCAATCTAAACGTCAGGTTTTTTTGAAATCGACCAATCGAATTTTAATTTAGCGAAAATTTCCCGCCAGCGAAAATCTCCCTAGGGAAATTGTCGAAAACACCCCGCAATGGTTCCTAGACCTAATGTGACCTAAAGTGACCTAACTTAAAATTTGCTCTTTATTGAAAATAAAACAGAATGATACATAAATGATAGTTCCATTAATACTTTATTGTAACACAAGGGATTGAAACTAATTGTTGTAATTAAAGGTACAATTATTATAAATCACAGTTGGTCCCGAGTCCGTCCTTTTTGCTTCAGTCACCGCGGTAGCAGTTGTCGAATTATCAACTCTGAGTCCCTTTATGATGTTTGCATGATGCTCCTTATCGAAGTGCAAGTATGGTTTGATAGAGCTGCTACTTGAATGTCCAGATATCTTAATCAAAGATTGTTCAGGAACACCTGCTTTCGCCAAATGGGAGATTGTCGATGATCGATGAGACTGGTTCGATATTTTAACAACTCCTGTGTCAATACCAATACCTCTTGCGGCCAGGTTTGTCCATTTTGAAATCGATTTTTTTCCAACAGGACAATTTTTAAACCACGGAGAATTTGGAGTGTTCGGATTGAAGTCAGGATTTGGAGTAAGAAATAATCTGTTACTCTTTATATTTCTACCTATTTTCTCTAACAAGGTTCTCAGCAACCTGTAAAAATATAATAGTGGTTAATAATTTTGTTTTTGCAACGCTTTTGTAAAAATAATACCTTACTGGATACATCGAAGGATCATTTTTGTTTTCCATTAGCCACTTCGAATCTGTGAGCCTTTTCGCACCTCCTTGCGCAGTCTTAGAAATGATCGGATTATATTCAATCCTTCCAGTATAGACACTCTTATTATCCCGTTCTTCTTGAAAGTAGGTGAACAAGCAATAAGTGGCTTCTCCGCCACGCCAGGCAAGTTCGTGGGCCGCAATATGGTAAAACTTTTTCTGTATTCCATCCGGCGCAGCTTCATCGCAAGCTTCTATCAACTGTTGAATTTCCAATTCCGAAAATGCAGGTGCACTTACTTTTCTGAAATCGAGGTTTAATTGGTATTTCTTTCCATTTGAATCTCGAGCTTGTCGGGAGGTTTTGAAATCGATGTCAGTAAAGGGGTTAATTTTGACGTTAAATGTTTCATAATACATTTCCTGTATCTGCTTGGCTTACAATTCCACATTTGTTTAACCACGAAATCCTTATAGTTACTTCCATTTGCTTTCCTCATGTTAGATCCCCAGTCCATCAAAATTTCATTCAATGCTTTCGCTGGTAAGGCTCGAGTAGTGAAATCGTACCTTCTTTCGGCATAGAACTTGTTAAACTGCGGACGGATGTTTGTGATTTCATGCTGTTGACTGGCACACATTTCTTAACTTCCTCGTTAATTGTTTGTATGGAATCAGATCCAAATCGAACGAGAGCCATGCTTTTTGAATTTTTCGTTTTGGAAAAACTTTGTTTACTACTGGAACCACCATGACAACCAACTCATGACATGATTTATAGGATCTTGATGTTTCAATTCTTTGTTAATGTTGTTCGAGCGATTGTCTGAACAAATATCCCTCGGTCAGGCATATTGTTTAAAATTTTCCCTCCCTGTCTGCACGCGTGTTTGTTGCCCCTGAAAACTTCCCGCGCGCTGCGCGCTTGGGAAGTTTTCGGTGCAACAAACACTTGTGCCAGACAGGTATATGATAATTGTACTAGTACAAATTGCTACCGACAATTGGACTAGTACTTTTAAGAAAAATCGTTTGTTCACTGAATAGTTCTCCGAATACGATTCGTAGTCAAAGTTGAGTCGACAATTTCCAAGATGGTTCCACTCATGTTCATTGCAATTGCTTAAGTTATAAGTGACAATTTTTTTTACCAGATTACCTTTTAAATAATAATTATATTGTTTTTCTGTGAATTAATTTTTATCTCCCATAGTTCACTGCACGACGAATTTTATTTATTTTTTTCTTCGAGAAACGTACAAGGAAGCTCTATTGCGTTTTTAAAACGAAATAATCTCCATTCTTCTGAAGCAATAATTTTTCTCGCCAATCCTATTCTCGAGCTGCGGATCGCTATGTATAAATCAAAACCAACAGCTCGCTCGTAAAATCCATTCGGTCTTGATCCGAACCGGAACATATAGAATTACTTAATCATTCTAAGAAATGCTATTTAGAAGTCGGTCCAGATATAGTCCTGGATTAAGCAAACAGAAATCAATACCAGCCCTTCTTTTAAACAAGGCTTAAATAAATTATTTTCAACAACATTTATCAATTTGGTGGATGCCGTCGTGTTTGTTTGGGTTGAATCAATTAATTTAGAATTAACATTTATAAATTTTGTCTTATAGGCGCTCACTGATTTGGATGGTGAGAGGCCTAGTGTATAGGTATGTATTAAAGTTTGCAGGCACGGGATTATTGAAGGTATTAATGTTTAGGGCTATGAAATAATTAATAATTCTAAATTAATTTTCTATTGACCACTAAGATATCGGATTTTTACAAGTAGCTGCGCCTCTAAAATAAACATCCGATTACTTGCTAATAACGGTAATTTGAGTTGTTGACATCAGTCCAAGGCGAGTAAAACAGTATGGTCCTAATTAACTCCTAATTAGAGAAAAGGAACAGAAGGTTGTTGGATTTAATTTGTACATGTACGAGAGAACATCATCTGAATTCTCGATCCTCATTTCGCAGATATTAAGCCTCCAACTCTTCTGGGAATAAGAAACTCATGATTCCAAACTTGCAATTTTATATAATCCCACCATTTAACTTTGTTGATTAACGACTGTATGTGTTTGTATTTTACCCTGCTTCCCGTGGTGGGTGGTAAGTAATACAGCTACCTAGTTTTTGCCGGTTTATTAAAAAATATAATGGACTGTATAAATGGGGGAGAGTCTATATGCGTCCTCTCATGAGATGTTCGAAGTGAGCTCTGTGGAGCCCAATTGACAACTATTGGTACATGGACCAAGACATGAAATTATGAAAATGGTGGGGGTAGAGAGGGTGGAAACAGCCCCACCGTCGCCCCAACCAATTAACAATCTTCTACAACGACCTTCCTCCTTCATTTGTTTTGTTTACATAAATTTTGTTTCGCAATTTCCCATTTAGGGAATATTAGCTTTTCAATGTTACGACACAAAAATATTAGCTGTAAATAGTGGAATTATGGAACAAATAGACGTAACTTAAATTTTTAATGCTTAGGTTCCTTTCTCGTATTCTCTAATTTATTATGAGTATCATCAAAACTTTTGGGAGTAGAGGTCGTTATATTTCTAACTCAAAAGTATAGCTATAGCTAAGACGATCGTGGAGTCTAAGCTAAAAGATGTAGAATTCTTTAAGAGGTCGCAACACTAGACTAGAATTGCATGTTTTAAACAAACATAAATCAATACCTTGCTCTTAGGCCAACAACGCAAACTTGTAAGTAAAGTGTAATGATTGCTGTTTGCCAGGTTATTTATCTAAATCCTAACGTAATTACTGCGTCGATTGCAGGGAGCTCAGTGCTCTAGGATTTGTAGATGGGATTGAACTCGGATTGAAACGACGAAGTTTTAAGGTGGAAGAATAAAAAATCTAAAGTGAAATAAAGGGGCAAAGAAATCAAAAAACAAGAAAGGTAAAGAAACCAACAAATTGCAGGAATCCTGCTGGACGAATTAAAACAAGATATTAAACGAAACTAAAGAAATAAAAGAAAAATTAAAACTACCAGGTACCAACCAACCAACCAACGGGTCCATCTAAAACTATAAGAATAGATTATAATGCCAACTTGAGAAAATCTATTACTCAATTTTGGGGAGAACAAAGTCCCGATTCCCCACAAATTCTCCACATAATTATCACAAGAACAACAAACAAGTTTTAATAAAAAATCGATAATATTTATTCATCTATTTTCATTGTCATTGTTTTTGCCATAAATCTTTGTTATTAATATTCTATTTGATCGACTAAATTTTGAACTTACCCCCTTGTTTTTTAATTCCTTCTCTGATAGCCATTAAAGGTTCTGTTTTTATGTTTTTAAGATTAATTTTCTTTCTACAGAAGCATTTGCAAATGGCAATATGTACAAGCAATAAGCAGATGGTGACGATTTTTAAATTTTTGAAATATATATTGTTCAGCGCCGTCAAACAATTTCAGTTATAAAACTCCAGAAGTAGTTGAAAACGTTCGAGCAGTAATGGAAGAACACCATTAGTCAATATTAGTAATTCCAGATGCCAGAGAATTTTGAGGAAAAATATCAGCAGACCATTTTAGAGCAAATTATAAACCAACTGGATGTTGAAGAAGTACAATATGGATACTTCCAGCAGGATGATGCGACCTGCCATACTTCAAATGCACCAATGAATTACTTTCAACAGTATTTTGATGACCGCTTGATGTCAATTGATTTATGGGTTCCTAGATCGCTGGATTATTTTTCTCTCCCCTTTGCATTAGTTTCTGTTTGGCCAAATTAAAACTACTGTTCAAGGTAAATGAGCTCCAATGGAACGCAAAATAGCTTCGACGTTTCGTGGTAATTTGAGGCAGGCTTTAGATGAAGATAGGTGTAACATAATATGAAAGGAGAATTTTATGGGAACAATGCACCCTTTGCATTAGAAAAATGTTATAGTGCTCATGCGCAAGGGGTGGGGCAAAGGTGGCCTTGATATTGGGTTGGTAGTACTGTGGTACTGATGGTTGACCAGTTGACTTATGGTTGTCACAGCTGTTCATTCTGCTTGTCAGCTCCACTTATTATCGTGTTAGTTGGAAGCTCTTTGACTGTTTGCTACAAAAACGAAAAAAAATTGTTCTTATCAGGACTTGTAATTTCTTGGAATCGAAAACAGTGGGAGGACACAATATTTTTTTGAATTCGGACATAAAGGAACGGCACATTTAGGCATTTTTTATAGCCACTAAACACCACTTCTTGTCCTACAGATTTTTAGGTTAAAGCATGCCAGTCGGTCTGTTATTCTGAATTTCCATTTTCAGAATTTAATGCTGGCGTGGAAGAAATCACTAGATTTGAACCATTTTGGGTGTGGTTTGGTTCCCGCCGCGCATGAGTACTAATAAATTTTCTTCTAGTGCAAAGGGTCTATATAAGATAAATCCTTCTTGATAAAAGTAAAAGTGCAGATGCTGTTTCTGATGACACTTGAACCATATCCAGGAATAAATTAATCCCTACTTCAGTTATCCGAAACATCTTCAACCCGACCGTTTCGGATAATCGGGAGTCTACTGTATATTGTTTTCAGTTAAAACTCCGGCTAATTTTAGCTCAGTTCTTTTTATATTTTTATCTAAATCCATCGCTCGTAAATAAGACTCTTTATTCTAATGTTCTTTTGGCATGGCGGTCTGAATTCATGTGACGAATTAGTTCACTTTTATGTACTATTATCGACACCGATTGGGATTGGAAGTAGCATCTGTTTCTGCATTAGAAGTTGAAGCCTTCAATATTCCCTCTTTGGGTTTTCTTTTGCACTCAAGCTAAGAAATAAAAACTAGCAGATAATACATCAAATTCAATTTACAATTTGCTATGAACGTGACTGTAGCGAGTGGCCGTCACAGGAAATTTTACTATTAATGTATAATTAGAATATTTTTTATTTCAAACCAAATGGACTATAAGGTCTAATCCTTGATATTTCGAGGGGACGCTTGTGCCCCTCCGTGGTGACGTATGTGGGCTGTTAAGAAGAATTCCAAAGTTAGGATTCTCTTGTGCTCTTTTTATCTTTTAACAACCAGTTGATGTAGTGTTGCTATAGAGGGATGTGCGATGTTTCAAACAATATCGATTTCTTTCATCATAATCGATGTTTTAATCACTAACCAATTAAGCTATCGATGTATCAGCTATCGATAACTTAATAAGGGGGAAAATGTTGCAATCCCCGCATTTACCCCGCATAGTGTTAATCTCCACAAAATCCCCAATCGAGTTGAGATTCCACTCAGTTTGGGAAATCTCCCACAACTTGGCAGCACTGCTTGGAAAGAAGAAGAAAAAATTGTAAATGAAGAAACCATCGAGCATAAAAAAAGAGGTGAATCATAAATCTATGAAGCCATCTGCAATAACTCGTGGAAAGCGATATGGGTCGACCCACAGCAACCATCCAATGCCTTCCAACCAGACGTGTTGTTTTAAACGATTCGGGCAGTACCATTTGTCGGAGATGTTAGTCTTGGTCGTTTCTTGTCCTTTCGTAAAATTTCTAGTTTTTTTTTTGTTTTTCAGTTCTTGATTGTCAATTTACGAAAGTACCTTTGTACGGAAATTATCAAATTGTTTTTCGTTTCTGTTGAGCATTTTAACACTTATCTGTTTTAATAGATATGCAAGTGACATGTTTTACATTCTAAAACAAATCGATCGATATCATGGGTTCATGACCGCCCTCCTTCGTTGCCAATACTTTGAGAAACTTCAATGTTAGTACAATAAAATTATTATTACTTTCGTTTTTTGCCAACCTTGACGGTTGTGCGGGAGATTTGAAATGAGCTTCGGGCCATCTCTCGTTAATTTTTCAAGTTTGTAATTTTGATATTTCTAGTTTTCTAATTTCTCAATTTGAAATTTTTCTCAACTGCTCATGGTCTCAATCTTTTTATTTTTTACTTGTCACTTTTACTTGTTCTCTCTCACAATGATTTCTTTTCAGTGGTTCGGTATCTTCCTTTCTGTCGTTGTACCGGTTTGTTTGCGATGGAATAAGCGGACGGAACCTTTTTCCCTATTATTATTTAGTACATAATATAATGTAAGCTAGGCTGTCGCTATATTTTTAGATCTTGTCCAGAATGAATTAACGACAATACAGGCTTCCACTTCGCATCGAAACACCACAACTTCCAATTAATCCATTTATAGAACAACACAAATCGCAACCTATTAGTTCAACATCGCCAACACCGTCCGCAACCTCGATAAATTTATTCCGTTCTTGCACTACACCCTTTACGGCCACTCCGGCTACCCCATTTCAGCGTCAAAATTGACCATTTTATAATCTTGTTACACCATTATTGTCGCACACGAGAACACCGAGTTCACCGCAATCCCGCTTCAGTTTATGGACATTTTTTAAATAATCCCGTGATGAAATTTCGTGCAGAGCGGAATGTTTTCTACCATAAAACATAAAAAGACTACCCTTGAGCGTAACGATGAAAAAATTGCGACCCAGATTAACGACGTCCACTATTTATATTAAAGCTCGGAATAAATCCGGTAACCTGATATATGTAGTGAAACCGAATCTCAACGGTTGGATGTGGGGAGATTTTATCTGTGAACGTGAGAGTGTGTTTTAAATTGGACTGGAGAAATGAAATATATAATCTATATATAAAAATGTACTATGTTTTACAGAGTTATACCTAGTGGTGTGGTGGGTACCGTGCATTAAACACTAATTATGTGTTGGCCCCAACCGCTTGAAAGTCGTGATAATCATACATCTTCATAAAAACTTCAAAAATAACTCATATTTGGAATCACACGCTTGTAGGAAAATTTTCTTTTTGGCCTCCTTGCGTGTAATCATGAAATTAACATTCAAATGACATCTTTGGAAACATCATATTTACAGTTACCTGGATTTTTACCACTCGCCGTGCGTAAAGATGTCCAAATCGTCTACTCTTTTATAAATAAAAATCTCTTTATAATATCTGTAGAAACACGAGATATAGTGCAGGCACGATAATCTAACACCTATAAAACCGGGGCCCATTGCGTCAAATTAGATGCACAATGATAAAGGTTGAGGGTTGTAAATACACAGGAAGCGGCAACGTCTTTGAGTTGCTTGTTTATTGGTGGATGAAACGGACCGGACTCGAAATTTTTGGGCCACAATTTATTTTTAACAGACTTCAAAAAAGGAGGAGGTTCTCTATTCGTTTGTATATATATATATATACATATATATATATATTTTTTTATCTATGTTCGGGCATAACTTCTTTGTTTATGAACCGATTTCAGTGATTCTTTTTGCGTTGTGTTCTGTATATTATCTTAAAGGTGGTCCCATTTTAATTTCATTCGTATTGAACGTAGGATTTCGAAGTTATAGAAGGAAATTCCTCAAAATCAAATGGAAATGTGATCGACAGGTTACACCAGACGGATAGTTTATGATAACCAAAGAATGACAACCCGAGATATTATTGTGTGTTAACTGAAACAGACTTCAAACATAATTTCTTTGTTTATGAACGGATTTCAATTATTCTTTTTGCGTTTTGTTAGAGTATAAATTTCATGATGTTGGACATACTGTATAGAATCGGGAATGAAAAATCTGGAATTTGTGAATCTCGAATCCTTGAATATTGAATCTTGAATCACGAATATTCAATCTTAAATTTGGATTGATGTTCTGGATCTTTTTGACATTAACTTCTTAATTTATTTAACACTTATGCTCTTATACTCGACAATCTATTTTCGCGCTCCTGTGGATTTGAAGCCTCTTTACTAGGTCTACCCATCACTTAAAAAAAAAGAAACCGACTTTAAAAAACCCAAAGTAACATAAGTTAACTAAAAAGTAAAAAATAAAATTTAAAACAATTCATAATAATTACATAGTAAATAATTATTTATTTATTTCAAATCTAACAATAATTGGACGGCTTTATGCAGAAACGGACCATCCCACGTGAAACTGATTCCTAGATATTTTTTTCCGAAATAAACGCATTTGAAAGTTGAGTTTTGGTTTGGTTTGTTTGAGAAGCCAGTGTGGTATGGATCGAGTCTTCAAAAATAAAATAGGCCTTATTCCTCTATTCAATGGTGATGATAACTGAATTTCTAATGTTGATTACAGCTATTTATTATCAGTAAAGTACACCCAAAATGCTGCTAAAGTATGCGAAACAAAATGTAGATCAATAATAATTATTTGACGCAATGCCTTTGGTCTTTAACATAAATGTATTTAAAGTCTTCTTAAATTATCGAGATTTATGCAAAAATCAATGCGGCAACATTGAAACATAACAATGGATATTTTTATGCAACAATGGGATTGTGTTCATAGTAACTCATTTTTGAGATTTATTAAAAAAAAAGTCACACTGACATTGTGGGATGAAGTAACTCTAGCACTTCTATTAAGGGATATGTGAATTCAACTGGATGGAGCACCAGTTCATCACGCGGGCGCCGGTCCTGTGATGGCCTGGCCATCCTTAGTGATGAATGAGGCGATATGGCCCAACGCGTTGGCCCCCCGTTCGTCGGACCTTAATCGTTTAAATTTTTTTCCATTGCGGTCATTTTAAATCGTTGGTTTACGTCACACCACATGAGAGTCGCGAAGACCTTCTCGCAAGAATTTTTGGAGCCACTGAAACCCTAACCAAACAAATACTCGAACGAGTACAGGCCAATATTGAGAGACGGGCAAACGCTTGTCTTACTGCCAATGGTCGACAATTTGAACATTTGCTGTGAATTGTATTTTAATGTTTTGTTAAATAATAAATTGTTCCTTCAATTGTTAATTACAAACTTCAAAAATAATTGACAATTCTCAACAATTATTGTTACAATTAATTCCAGTACCTGAGAAAAACATTGCGTTGGTTACTTAACATGCCAGTAGTTTAATTGTTCATTGAAATTTCCTGAGTTGCCAGATTTACCATAAAAGAAACCTTCAGTCACATGCGAATCTAACACCAATTTTTTTTTAAAGACTCTTTCTATTTTGGCCTACGAAATCTGTAAAGTACGCCAAAAGAACATTTTCTGTATAAATCTTTGCACCTTCTTCTTCACACCACTTGGTAAGACGTTGAATTGAGCTTCATATCGGGCTCTGGATTTTTCTGGCAATAATTGTATATACATAAGTACTTTCAGCCATCTCTCGCACTGGTACAGGTGTACCCGTACGACTGTCATCATTGGACATTGTAATTTGTAAGTGAGTAAGAAGATTAAACTCTCTTAATGTTCCATACAAGATACACAAGATACGTTTGACATTTATTTGGAAACTAATTGCGATTGTTCATTGTCGGACATACCAACCACCTTTTTGTGAAAAGTATAATCAATGATTTTTTTAAATATGTCGACAAAAAAGTTTAATAGAAATCTTGTAAAATGTAAGGTATGACCGCACGCGAGTGTAAATAACTATTACCGGCTATCGTAAATGAACGGTAAACATGCAGAAGTACATGACGCCACAAATAAAATTTAAAATTACCCAGCAATAAACTTGTTTTATATTGGGTAATAAGGTTGGCGAATTTTCCTGCGTTTGGTGGTAGGGACGAGGCGGGGTGAGCGGCGCAAATTTAATTGCCGGGAAGTGGCCCCGTCTAGCGGCCAGTAGCGGAAACTTGAGTAGTGTTTCTCAAAAGGGAAGATTTCTCTTCAATAACGACATTGAAATATCCAGTTGGAATGTGTCAGATCGGCATTGGATCAGCATTTTGTGCTAAATTCAGAGTACAATCAATATTATCGAATGCACAATTGAAGATAATAATGATATCGGGTGTCTAAATAAAAATCTGGTCAAGATTGCTATGAAACAAATGCGGTTCACATTCGGCACGTCGTAGGTAACATCAATGTTACCCGAGGGGGCCCACTTGAAACATGGGGGCCCGAGGGGACTTTCTAAAAACTGGGGGGCCCGAGGGGGATCACTTGAAACATGGGACACCGAGGGGTCCCTTCGGTTATCGACATCCAGAAATCGAAAGTTGAATTTGTTTAGTTCTAAAGTAGAAATTATACACTGTGTCCCTGGATGGGGTGCCCATCTTACAACTATAGAAAACTAAAACAGTCAAACATTTTAATCAGCCTGTTTTGGGCGGTGGCCCCCTTGGGCCCCCTTGGTAGGGCGGAGCCCCCTTGGTTCGGTCGGAGGCTTCCTTGATTCGGCGATGGTAGCCCATTAAATTAGGCCATCTGTTATTTTCAGTGTGACTCTATTAATCCAAAAATTGTACGAATCGTTAAGAATTATTTTGGTAATTATGGTTGGACGGTGTCCCCCTGAGCACCCTTGATTCGGCGGGGCCCCCTTGGGCCCCCTTGATTCGGTGGGGGCTCACTTGGGCCCCCTTGTTTGGGTGGTGGCCCCCTTGGGCCCCTTTGGTTCGGTCGGAGGCCTTTTTGATTCGGCCGGGGCCCCCTTGGGCCCCCTTGTTTGGGCGGTGGCCCCCCTGGACCCCCATGTTTGGGCGGTGGTCCACTTGGTCCCCTTGTTTGGGCGGTGGCCCACTTGGTCCCCTTGTTTGGGCGGTGGCCCCCTTGGGCCCCCTTGGTGGGGCGGAGCACCCTTGGTTCGGTCGGAGGCTCCCTTGATTCGGCGATGATAGCAAATCTTCTATTGAAAACTTAATTTCAACCAATTTTGTAAGATGGACCATTTAAGATGTAACAAATACCGCGTCGGCAACTTCAAAGATTTTCTTTGTCTTTTTGTTCGATCACCCGACTGAAATATTTTTGCCCTGTTTTTGCCATGTGAATTCAGTCTATATAACGTGTGCCGTATAAACAAGAAGAATGTTGTTAAATCCAAGTGGAGTAAATTTAAATTAAAAAATTTAAATATATCTAAGTGTGCCGTATAGTTTATGCACGACCCGCTGAGTTTATGATACCATGAATAATTGCGCCACCTCACGTAAAGAAGCTACACTAGATTGGCTTGTGTGGCACTCTAGAATGAGTCAGAACCATGTCAGAACTTGGTAAAATGTCGGTTCGTGTCTGGACTAACACAGATAGACATTGCATCTACATAGTTCATTTATTTTGGATAAGACGTCAAAAATATGCCTTGGTTTTTGATGATTTTTTTTTCAAGAATGGTTATTAGTTTCTTGAGTTCGTCGGGGGTCTCAAATAGCAATGAATTTTCTCAAACTTGCGTAAAAAATTATAAAAGTTGAACACAAAATACAATTAAAATTTAAATATATCTATGTCGAAGTCCACAAACTTTAATAACTGTAAGATTACTAATGGTACATGTTTCGGCAGAATACTTCTGCCATCATCAGCCCTTAAAGAATATAAAAAATTATATTATATATAATTTTTTATATTCTTTAAGGGCTGATGATGGCAGAAGTATTCTGCCGAAACATGTACCATTAGTAATCTTACAGTTATTAAAGTTTGTGGAGTTCGACATAGATATATTTAAATTTTAATTTAAATTTACTCCACTTGGATTTAAGAACATTCTTCTTGTTTACAAAATACAATGTTTTAAACTCCTTGTTTTTCCTAATACCAGCTGTTTCCAGATCTTAAATACCCTCTACGAACTCAAATGAAGTTTCCTGAATCTAACTATGCCACTTTTGTATGAATTGAATCAATGGTTTTCATATCTTATCCAAAATACGCGAGCGTGTTTTCGATTCTTACGCCACCTTACTAGACGACACCCTTAATCCAGAGTGTTCTCTTTGAAACGCGAATTTGCCTATGGGGAATAAGTTTTTGGAATTCGGTATGTTAAACTTATGGATTGCTATGTAAGTGTTTCGACGGACCATAAAGCTTCAGGCACATGTATGAGCTTACGAAGGATGGATGTAAAAAAATCACTAGTCTAATTTGGGTTTCGTATTTTGCCTTTGACAATATGACAATAAAAAATATATCTGAATCAAGTAGGTTTAACATCAGATTCGCCTTTCGTCTCTATGCATGTTTCTTTCTTTCGATATTCCCTTACTTGTTCATCAGAAATGTAATTACTAGGCTGACACGTTAATTTGACTCCCCTTAAATATTCGGTCTCCTTTTTGCTGCTTTTTTTACCAATTAACGCGAAGCGAGCTGGCGTTTCCGGTTCGGCGGGATAGCGTTGGAAAAGTGATTTGCTTCAATTTACAATTTTCTGTTGTGTAGTTAGATATTTATACTGTGAATAAGGTTACGAGATTGACATTGTGATACCTACCATCCCTATTTACTTCGGACACCAAAGATACTTTCAATAAAAGTAGATAATTCTCTGGTAGATATCGCACGAAGACAATCCCCCGAAACGTACCAATAAATCATTTTTCCCACAGAATCACTTCGTTCTAGAACTAACATTACGTGCGAACTAAATGGCTGTTGGCAGCCCTGGGAATATCTGGGGTTTTTTCTTCTTGTTGGCGTAGTCTGGAAACATCGCCGCTGGTGTGGAATAAGAGATGCGAATCTTATAAAAAAATTATTCAAAAGCATTTTACGTGAGAGCATCCCAGAATAAAAGTTAAATAAGAAGATACAGCGATCGCTATTTTTATCTGCGTTTCTGGTTTTCATATATGCATCAACGATTTGAGTTCTAATTTTACATTCGAAAGTGTACTTGTAACATGAACTGTATGAAATTAAGTAAGGAATACATTCAGTAACTCCGTTAGTATTTGCACTAGAAATAGCACTTAAAAAGCATGTGATAGTGCTAATTATAGCGCATCCGAGGAACGTATACTATTGTTTTTTCATTTTTTTTTGACAGTTATGACGTCATCAATATTTTTTGCTAATGGCAACCTATGTTTTTTATTTTACATTTGAATACAGTTTTTTATTCTGTTTTCAACGTTATTAAATACTTAACGGGTTAGATAAGGAAAAAATTAATTAAAACGGCGCTAAAGTTCAAATTAGTAAAATTTCCAAAAATTAACAGAACTGAATTTAAGAAAAAATCATAGAGATACCAATACTATGTTGACAAGTCCTGAATTGGTACAAAATAATTGTGTCTGAATTGTTTTTCTCTATTAAATAATAAATGAACTTCTAAATAATAATATCTCGTTGCAACAAGATGGTGTTCCAACACACTAAGCCCGGTGCGGCGTTATTTGGATAAAGTGTTCCCAAGAAAATGGAAGAAGAGGTCCAATAGAATGGCAGGCTAGGTCCCCAGATCGAACCCCCTTGGATTTTTTTCTATGGGGGCACTTAAAAAGCAAGGTGTATCAAAACCGACCTAACAATTTGGATGATCTTGAAGGAAGAACTCGACATGAGTGCAGTTTAATAACTCCCCAAACCATTCAAAACGTATTGGCTGCTTTTTATGATCGTCCTGGATTTTGTCAGATGGTGAAGGGTCATCAGTTTCAACATTTGGTGTAATATCTTTAATTTATAACTCTCACATCAATAGTCTTTTTGTTAATTTGTTAGCCCTACTTTGAAATTTATGGTTGTTTTCTCATTTTTTCTCCTTGATTGCTTCTGGGAACTTTGTTTTGTTCGGATGTCTATCGTTTTTTCCTTAAATTCTGATAAAATTAGACAGCTCTGTTAATTATTTGAAATTTTACTAATTTGAACTTTAGTGCCGTTTTTATTTATTTTTTCCTGATGTAACCTATTGAGTATTTGATAACGTTGAAATCAGAATAAAAAACTATGGGAATGTAAAATCAAAAATATAGGTTGCCATTAAAAAAATATTGATGACGTTATAACTGTCAAAACAAAGTAATGAAAAAAAATTAGTATACGTTCGTCGGATGCGCTATAATTAGCCCTACCACTAGATTTTTAAGTTTTATTTCTAGCGCAAATATTAACGGAGTTACTTAATTTATTCCTTACTTGATTTCCACACTGTATAATATACTATGCAGGTATCCGAGAAATAAGTACATTAATTTTAACAGTATATAGATCGAGTGAATAGCAACAAAATTTCTCAATACTTTTTTTCTCTAAACCCTCTAGTTTTAGAGTTAAAATTGTGTAAAGATTCGGTATGAATTTCTTTACCCGCTACAGGATTGTTTTTCGATAAATCCGCACTCATAAACCAAGCATACAAAAATGCATTTACTTTCACTTTGTTTTTGTTTCTTTGTGGGATATTGAAAATGAACTGAAGAGACTCTTATATAATGAAACATGATACCAAAATAAAAATTACACATTATATTCATTGCTTAATTACATTATTAACAAGATTATCATTCAAAATGCAGAAGTAGGTACTTACGATAACAGAATCCGCGATTTCATCTGCAGGTTGAACACGGCAAACATTTACAACAAATTTTCAAAATGATCCCCCCTTTCTTTCTATGCACAATCGAATGCGTCGATGATATGACTCTCCCCAAAGCTGCTCGATTATTTCGAATAGTTGCTGCAACATTTTCCACCCGTTCCCGTAAAGTCTCTATTGTATGAATTGAAGCTGAGTATACCAAATATTTCATGGAACCCCACAAAAAGAAATCAGAAGGATTCAAGTCTGGTGATCTGGGAGGCCAGCGAATGAGGCCATCTACCGTGCAGAAAAATTTGTAATCAAGCAATTTCGTACGGTATTATAGCGTAGTGACAAAGGTCACGTTTCGTCGTAGAGGAACCACATGTTTGTCCAGATTTATAAAGGCGAATCTTCCAGCAACTGGAGTATTCGTTGTTTGTAAAATTGGGAATTTTTAAAAACAAAACTACACAAGAACAGATCACAAACTTTATCCACCAGACAGATAAAAAAATCACGGACCAGTTAACTAGAACCTGTTGTAAAGTCCGATATTAAACTTAATAACATATAAAACATATTAATAACATATTAAATTAATAACATATCATTTTTCCCGGGACACAGCGACAAAAAGTTCACAATAAGTATAAGATCATAAAGTGAATGTTTCCTTCCTCCCAGAAAAACAACAGAATTCACGGTCATTATCACTGTGTTAGAAACCCATATTGTTATTTTTGGGGGTTGTAAAATTCTAATTTCAAAATATGATTTCGAAAATATGGTAAAGGGAAAAGTTGTTGTATTCGATGAGTTCTACCACCTCTCCAAATTAATTTACTTAATTCTGGGACACGTATTCGATTCATCTTAATAATTTTGTTGCACTAGTTGATATTGGTAAAAACTTAAGATTCACGTCTTCGTATTTACAGGTTAGCACGTGGCCGGCACGCGGGCGTACAGACCTGTGACAGTAGTGAAGCAAATATCCTAATATGCCCAAATACACATTTCAAGATGTCTGGAACAAGTAACACTTGTTTGGTTTCTCCTATATAAACTTGGCGTTTATTCCCTAAACACTCTTAATGTATCTAGGGGGAAACCAAATTAATGTTGACACAGGGTAAAGATCGTGAAATAGGGATACGAATTACTAATTCATCGTATTCAAAAACAACAACTAGATAATATGAGCAAGTAACCATAGAGTGCACAGTCTTCTTGGCGTAAGGCATGTAAATTTTCCTACAATTTCGGTAATATATCATACCTTGAAAAGAAAATTGTAACGAGGCCCCACGTTGGGCGCCATTACATAAACTTTGTTTATCAATACCGTACACCTTCTATTCATTTTTATAGAAAGTGCTCTCGTATGCAACATCCCCAACTAACAACTACACACGATATTGATCTCACCTAAAGAGCCCATCGAGTCTTAACGAAATGTGAATGCACAGCATCGTTAGAGAATCCAATCCGAGCCCGTAGACCTAGGCCAGCGCTCGTTACGTGGATGCTATTCCGACAATCCCCATTGATTGATCCGGAAATTGGAGCGCTTAAAGATGTACCAGTATTAGAGGTTACATTCGTCGGTTCGTCTATCTTTCATGAAAACTAGAACCGGCTCGTAATCCAATATTGCTCATTCCTGGAGCGTCTGAAGATCGCTTGTAGCGATATTAAAAAAGTAATAGGTGAGCCAGCGGATGCACAAAGGGCTGGCTCCTTTCGTGCCATTATCGGTATTTAAGATGAAAATTAGAATATAAAAAGTGGAAAAATATTGCAGATTTTAATTAGGGCTCTCCGATAGGTCGGCTGATTACTGCCGTCGGGGAAAACTTAATCAGCGAGGGGACAGTTGATGGAAAATAAATATCATCGAGATGGCTGTGAAATTATAATCTATATATTAATACGAGAAGAGAAAACTTTGTACCCCTTTTTAAACATATTGCGCCTACGACATAAACCATAATGCGTATAGAGCTTGTGTTGAAGTTCATTAACAGCACAGGCCTTATGGAGTAAAGTAACTAAGTGGGGCACAATAAGCTTAAGCTTCAGTGCAGCGGGGTAAGGACCGCGCCTCTTAAGAATAAGAAGGAAGGTGTAATTTATGTCAAGAGATTTACAAATAAAAAGTGACCTGTCCGAGGAAAATTGTTGAGACATAAGAATAAACATATAATGATTTTTTTTCCATACTTTGTATATTAATACGTACTCCGCGCACGGAGGAGTGAGATTTAGTTAAAGTTTATGTGGAGACGGGGAGCTGAAAGCTAAAATCTATATAATGTAATATGTGTTACAAATACATTAAATAATAAATAGTCTGTGGTCAAACAGGTGCACAGAGCACTGAATGAGTTTCGAGCTGTGAATTTTGTGATTTCAAATGTTCCTTTTTCATAGGTATTGCAGGGAATTAGTGCAGACAAGACATGTTAATGACGTATTTGTACACGCTCGCAGTTGACGTAATAGAATAAAATTCTAAAATATTATATGCAATGATTATAGATGTGTACTATTTGAAAAAGATCCCCAATAACGTTCAAGCTTACAAAAATTCAATTCATTACGGTCGAATTTGGATCACTGGGCGACCACTAGTTATAATTAATTGTCATTTACTCTTCATAGTATACTTTCACAATTATTATTGAATGTGCAAGCACTACATACACGACATTTTGTAATCATCTTCGAGGTCTATCGTTCATATGGAAAAGCCCATCTCTCCATCGGGGCGTCATTGAGCTGGTGAAACTCTAAACCGAAGGAATATCTAGACCATTAGAAGGTTGATTACAGAAAACCCAGGTTTGACACTTGAAACTGCTCAGCCTCAACCAAACACTCTGCCACTGACGAGCATCATTTGTTATCTTTCTGTCGGATGATTTTCAATGATATAATTATTATGGTCTTACAACTGTAATCTTATAAGTATGGTCCCAGATTGTTACATCTGATTACAATTTTAGTATTTCTGTTCCAGTACTTCAAAATATCTAAATAATAAATTGCATCCCACACTCGACGATTTTTTTCTCTATATTGAAGTATCAACTATAGGCCAGTCAAATAAGAATTTTTCGAGGAATTAATTCCCAGCAAGCTGGAGATCGTTTTAATACCTTCATTTGGTCCTATATAAGCGTAATCTGAGTTTGCACCATCCCAGGAGGTGAGCTTAGCTTATGGGAGTCCAAGAAGAATTTAATTTTTGCACTTTTTTCAGTTTTTTGCTTGTAGCTTGAAAACAGTGAGTCGGACGGAAAATGACATCCTATTCAATATTAAAGAGGGTTAAATTCTGCGTAGAACGAGTATATAAATCTTCAAATTCGGTTCAGTAGTATAGCCGAAATCAAAAGTTAAGAGACCGGGAAATTTTCTCATTTCAGTGCAAACTTACATTTTTAAAACAGATACTCTTATTGAAAAAACCCATAGAATAAAAGTGGTAGAGAATAAAGTTTCACGTTATAGGTATCAATAATTTTCAGGTTCAGTCATTGTGAAAAACTAAATTTTGCATAAATTCAAAATCGGTTTTTCCTTAAATTCTTCAAAGTTTATCTCTATGGTTTGATAAATATAAAGTTTGGAAAGTTTATTATTCGTGAAAGAAAGTGTTATAAGTGTTGTGAACCGACATGTTGAGGCCTCAACAACCGTGAAACAACGAGGGATAGAAACATTGATAAAAAGAAGTATAGCAAAGAAAGACAAGAGCACCTTCAACTTTAAGGTTTTACTTCAGTGGGGGTTTACGAAAGATGCAGGAAAATATATTCAAAGAATAAGAAAAGGGACGGGGAAAACCTCAAGAGATGTAGACAGAGAGTCGTGACTTTCAATTTTAAGAAAAGATGTGTGATCTGTGGGGAAGACGCATCACAGGAATTTGTGGCCAAAGAAAGCAAAAAGCCACTGAAAAGGCGAGATACCGTCCAGTGCGTGTCAACAATTGAGTTTAAAAATTGCCTCCTGGCTGCTCCCGAATGGTGGCAAGATGAAGAGATGCTTCAAGGAATTCATCTAGAAAATGATCTGGTTGTGAAAATGATGTAGTCTTGGAAAGTCGCAAAATGTAGGTTTGCACTGAAATGAGAAAATTTCCCGGTTTCTAACTTTTGATTTCGGCTACACTACTGAACCGAATTTGAAGATTTATCTACTCATTTTACGGAGAATTTAACCGTCTTTAATATTGAATAGAGTGTCATTTTCCGTCCGACGCACTATTTTCAAGCTATAAGCAAAAGACTGAAAAAACTGCAAAAATTAAATTCTTCTTAACCCATAAGTTAAGCTCACCTCCTGGGATGGTGCAAACTCAAATTACACTTATTTAGGACCAAATGAAGGTATTGAAATTATTTCCAGCTTGCTGGGAATTAATTCCTCGAAACGGTTTTTTTGGATCTAATTTGACTAGCCTACTAGTTAATAAAAATTATAAAACGTGTGTTATAATATCTAAGTCGAACTCCACAAACTTTAATAACTGTCAAATTACTAATGGAACATGTTTCGGCAGAACACTTCTGCCATCATCAGCCCTTAAAGAATATAAAAAATTATGACATTGAAAATTACGTCAATGTCATAATTTTTTATATTCTTTAAGGGCTGATGATGGCAGAAGTGTTCTGCCGAAACATGTTCCATTAGTAATTTTACAGTTATTAAAGTTTGTGGAGTTCGACTTAGATATATTTAAATTTTAAAACGGTTTTAAAATTTAACTAATTCATTTTAAACGAATTGTCCAAAATAATCAAAGCTCTTTGCAATCGATTATAAAATAAAAATAGTGTAACGTAGCCTGAGTCTGGCGGGTTCGAGGATTTAAAGAAAATTCTGGTGCACACCGTAGCTACTAACTTTTATTAAAAAGACTAACAATAAGACTAACTTTTCACTATGTGTAAACTTTCACAATAACACGCGCTGACCAATTGTTCACGATGCTTCCAATAGACTCCCTTGCTCCGTCGTTTGGTCTGTTCTTATACCGCTCCCGGTGTTTTCGATTTCTTCTATTCCCGGAATCATGAGATCACGTTTCGGCGCAATGGATTATTCCAGAAGAATGAGATCAGTCTCTTGTACGAGCGTGGTATAGCATGAAATCACCGCCACAGAGTCTTCTAGAGTCATGAGAGCATCCCATGTGAACAATTATTCCCAGACGTTCTCATGTGGACTATTCCAGATTAATTACGTTACCATACGTGGTGAGATCATCATGACATCATCCGCTTCCGGGCCGTCGCGTCTTCGTCTCAATAGCAATTGGGCCCTCTTGTGAGTAATGGCAGCAAACAGTATCTACTGAAACTGAATTTTCAACCAATCAAACCAAGTTCAAACAACTTTTTTAAAACAAAGCTTCAATTTTACCCCTCCTAATCCTTTTTACTCATTTTCTCGTTTTGCTCTCTAATTTTCCCATTAACAAAGGACAGTGCAATATCTTGGTCGTTAACCATTTTAGAGGAGCGAAACGGTAAAAAATACTCATCGGATTAAGTAACAGAGTAAATCAATATCAATCTTTTTTATTTTTAAGAGCTCCCGTAAGACTTTCATTCATGAACGGATTTATATAAAATTAAACATTCAGCTAGTCGTGGTTATCCATTCAGATATGTCCGACGGCCAAGCTATACAATGACGAAACTGGTGTATGACTTTCGAAGATTCGATTCCAATTCAGGCATCAGGTACGCACTGGAACAATTAAACTTCTACCGAAGGATTTATCGGGAGAGGCGGCACCCGTCAACCGGATCGTTTATTTAATAACATTCCTCCGGGCAATATTTCCGCGATAATGAACCGTGGAGGAGATGGGACATGCCATAACTATGAAATTATGAGTTTTAATCTCGGTGAAGTCGAAAATTCGAGGTGGTGGAGTGGAGAAAAAGGGTACAGTAGGCTGGGAAATTGGGGCGTTACGAGCTGTGAAGGTAATGAGTTTGAAATGTGCAGGTGTTTCCGTCACGAGGGGATGAAGCGACACATTTTGCGGCAAAGGGGGATGAAATGATTTTTTATTGTGTGCATAACATGGCGCAGTTCCTTTTTGTATGTCGTTCCTTTTGTATTGTTAGAATGACAGTAAATCGTAGACCACATCGATCTTTTTACCACGTTTTTATTAACTTTCTTTCTTGTCTGTCTGTCTATCTGTTTGTTAGGAAGGAAATCTGCAATTGATTTTAAACAAACTTCCTGATGAGCTAGAGACTGTTGTAATTTTAAACATAACTCAGAACCAGATGACAAGGCAATATTAACGCGCTGTCACAAGAGTAAAAAGCAAAAAAAAAATACATATTTCAATAAAAACAATTTTTTATTATACATTACGTTTTTAAAATTGACCAAGAAATATAAAACCATTTCTTCTAGCCCCAGACAGATTCCTAACAAAATACCGATAGTCCTGAGAATTTATTAATGTAGATACATTTTTTAAAGCTATGAATATACTACTTGTAAGATTTAAAATGAAAAACGTGGTGCGCATGCAATAGATAATAGTAATTTGTGTAGAGAGTAGCTGTCGTTGAGATAAATCTTACGCAACAGTTCATATTATTTGCAATGCAATAAAATTGTTAGTATCTTAGGTGAAATATTCATGCATTAATAATTATTATCTATTGCATGCGTACCATGTCTTTAATTTTAAATATTACAAGTATTTTCATAACTATTAAAAATTCACAATTACAATTTTTCAGGACTATCTGTATTTTATTAGGAATCTGTATGGGACTGGGAGAATAGTAGAATATATTATAAGTGACAGAAATGCTTCATTGTCAGCGAGTGAAGAGACATCTCACGAGCTTACAATGGCATTTCGGTCACGTATAAGATACGACGTTTTATACCCGACTTGTAATTTCTTGTCAAATGTTAAAAATAAAAAATAAGAAATTGTCAAAATGACGTTTCAAAAAATTATTCATGTTTTACCATAGTGTAACCATAGTAATTGCTACATTATACGTTCCATTTCCATTACTTTTTAGTCTCTTCTAAAATAGTTATTTATGATACGAGTTCCTGTGTAAATTGGGTGCTTAAAAAAGCACGAGTGCCGGAAAGCACCCAAATTTACACAGGAACGGGTGTAATACTACGTTTTATAGTTCGACACAACCGCGGCAAGTCTTTAAATTGCTTAAAATCCATAAAAATTGTGTGACGTTTATCTGACATTTTCTTATTGCCTGACAGAGAGTGTTTACACAAGCGAAAATTTGAAAATTCTGAGATTGTCGAACTATGTTTATAGTTCGATATGTTTTTATAATATGTTTATATTAAAAATTTGTTTTTATTCAAATGATTGTTTTAAATTTCTAATAATATTTTTGATAACTTCACGATACTTTGAACAATTTGTCGCCCAATCCGACCACCTTTCACCCCTCGTCTGTCCCCAGGCGATGAATGCCATCCACGTGCCCTGAAATCTCGACAAAGCCTCACTTCTCCCACCCGACCGACTGAAAGCCGCCAACTATTCCATATTTACGAACGGACTTAAAACGACAAACGAAATTCTAGTTGGCACGTCCTTTGGAAAGAGTTAACCGGCACAATGTTGAGGGTGCGTCGCGCAGGGGTTGCGTCCCTAAGAAATTATTGATTCGTGCAATCCGAGTCGACACGAAACGATCAATAAAACGTGGACTGTGATGATGGTTTGTAAATTGACGCAATTATCCATGATTTGGGGGTGAATCAGACTCGAGAATTTATCATCAGAACATCCATTGTATTTTTGTTACCACAAGTATTGCTTGTGTCACATTGACCTACAAAACCGACCTTTTTATCTTTGTCATAAAGCAGTTTTTCAATATTCACTCGTGTCACTCGAGTAAAATGTACTTATCTCAAACAGAAATTATTACTGTTGGGATAAAACCCACCACGCTTAACTAAATGAAAGGCTTCAGAAAATGCAAATCTGAATGAAAGAATTCCCACCACCTTTGGGAACATTTGTTATTCTTGGCGTGGTAACAATAGCGTTGCAATGAAAGAGGAATAAACATTTTATTTTTCTCTTCCCTCCCTTCTGTAGCTGTCGATTTCGCATTCATAACTGCATTACACGATCTAAATTAAATTGTGCGTTGTAATTGCTGCAGCAGTTGATCGGATTGTTTATTAGTCAGTTCCTCTGTAGTCGGCTATATTGGATTAAAGTGTGAGATTTTCCGAGTTTCGTAATCGCGTTATGAAGAGGTGCAGCGGAGCGATTTGTGTTTCCATTTTAGAAATCGGTCGGGCGAAATGAAAAGTAATTGATTTATGGATAAAGACATAAAATTCCTGTTTTGCTTTAATTAATAATGGCCGCCGTCTCTGGTGGCAACCAGATTCTCAACGTAGCATTGTTTGAAATCTCAGAACGGGGTTGCACCTGCAGCAGACAAACATCCGGAAGACTCCGGTATTGTTCGCTCCAGGTCCGGGATTTCCGGAATCGACGTCGTGGTGATCTCTATTATTGTCAGGGTTGGCTTTGAACGATCGGACAATCATAATGTGGAATTGAGCCAAAGTTTATACGAGGGATAATTCACTATTGTCTGCAAGGAATAGATCGAGGAGAACAGTGTTTGAAATAAAATTGAGAGGAAAACATAAACTTAGAAAGAGTGCCGTGAAACAGATGGAGATTGACCATAATTATGTGTAAGAAAATTTAAAAAAAGAATACAGGCTTAGGGATAGGAGGCGAGTCCGCTACTGGTTCCCCTCAACAGTCTGAAGAAACACCACTTGACACACACAAGGATCTTTGGATGCTCTAATTATTGTCTTATATGGTAGCGAGTATAATAGAACAACAATAAAAGTAGGGATATTTTAAAAACATAGACTTATGGACAAAGTAAAACTCGACTGTGATTTCAGTATCAAGTTCTTCGAGAACTGTAACAATATGGCATACACGGCGAAATAAAAATAAAAAATAAGATAAATAAAGGTATGAAATAACAAACGAAACTAACTTCTACTACTTTGAATAAAGAGGAAATTAAAAAGACTCCACGATCGAACGGATGACAACAGCAGATTGCCAGATTTTATCTCGTATAAAATTTCCATCCCACTTCTCGGATCAATACGAAACTAATGGCTCATGTAATTCTTCCATGTTTGCACATAACCATCTTCATCCAGGGTCTCGTAAAAACCAACGTGACTCATCCCTTCCATACGCCACGATTACGAAACGGGAAATTACAACCAATGAACAATGCCGATTGAGACTAATAAATAACATCGGCGCGAAATCTGGCCTTTCCCGTGCATCGTCAATAAATCATTCACCTGTGAATAGATATATGTCGCATCATTTTCAAAAGATCTGTTCATTTCATCAGTAAATCAATCTGTCAGTGTCAACACAACGGGTTTATATTGTTTCTTGTGTGGGTATCGATTTGCGGGGACGGCGGTTCTACAAGTATCAGGGAGCGCATTTATACTTCTTCCAATTACCTATGAGAGGTTCATTTCGGGTGGTTAAAACAAAAGAGACGATAATTTCAGTATTGGAGTAATTATTTCGATTAGAGTTAAAGGGTGGAATTAGAGGGAGATTTTTGGCGACGGGGGAGTCGTTAATGCAAGCGTAATAATTAAACAAAGAGGGTTGAGGCACATAGAGGGGTATTTGCCCGAAGAGTAACTGTGTGAGGCCGCTGCTGCAAAATACATGGAGACTGTCGGACTGTCATTACTTTTCTAGGTCATGACGCTGTTGCTATCTGTCGCTACGCTGGGAAAGAATAAGAAAGAAACGAATAAGCGGTATCTTTACTGGAATGATACAATATTATTTGAATATGTTGAGATATAAGTATGAATTAAACTCCGAAGAAACTGACCAGGAAGCAAATAAAAAGCACTCAATGAATAGAGCGGAAAATCGAACGGAAAAGGGGAACAACATCGGAGAAAAAACAAAATGAAGAGAGATTGAATTTTATTCAATTAAAAAGAAGCATATTTTAGTTAAAGCGACCCTGGAAGTCAAGACCGGCCTATGTCCCGGTTGGATGTTAGGACAAAGTCCCTGACTTCAGGTTCAGCGTTTAATGGATTAATTTACCGGGGGCGGCGGTCCCCCACATCGGTGTCGTCGCAATGTCGATGGGTCTCGTGTACTGGTAACCGCATCCCGCTTGCACGTCTTTTACGTATTAGGTTATATACACACTGTTTGGTCGTGTGACACCGTCTCCAGCCTAAACCCAAAGTCGCACCCCCCACCCCAAAGCCAAGGCCTACTTCACCGCAGGCACCCAAATCCTTAGGAAAGCCTTCCACCCTCATTGAAAATGCTCTGTGCATAAGTTGCCACCAAGGTCTGTTGAGAACTTACATCTCCTCTATGGAGAGTCGATAGCTAAACAGAGAGGACGGTGGCTCCCCGCTCAAGCCTAGTGGTCATAAGGGAACATACCTGGTTGGAAGGCCAGCAAACGCAGATTAACTCCTATCATCGCCCATACCACCAAACTATTCACATACTACACTCCTGGTCGCTCGCCTGCTATTGGAAATATCGTATTGCAAGACGCTCACACCCCGACCTGTCTACCGTGGTACCAGTATAATTCTCTAATCTGTGCATGGTACTACACTGGTTGGCTTACATTTAAACTCGTTTCACCCCCAATCTCTACCCTTCACGGTAACTCTTCTACAATCGGCGCGTACTCTCTCGCACACGTTACCACGCATAAAGGTGTGTAATTGAATTAGGTTATTCTACAAAAGGAAAAAGAAACGTTTGTGTTCGAGGGGCCCCCGTAAGGAACGAAGTACCTTACGCTTTTTATGTTAAATTTGTATATTTTGGGACGGAGCGTTTGTTTTCGGTTCTCTTTTGATACTCTTTTCGATGCTGAGCATATGATTTCACTATTATCTCTCTGTAATGTATGTAAATAGTAATAACACACTCGAATAACACTCGAATTACATGTACATTAAACATGATGATGTAAACAGTAACTACTTGTATCAAATTTATTAACTTACTTTTCTAAGTTGGTATACACATGCTTGTTGCAGTTCCCATTTGTCAAAACTTAATTCATTAATGGTACAACTCACGTATGATTTCCTCGTGTAAAGAGGTTGTCTGCTCGAACCTCGATACTCCTCATGTTGCTGAGAGTCGAATGGAGGGGGCATTTCGTTACGTTAAGCCGGCCATTCACGCTAGGGTACACCTCGTGGGTTTACCTGTGCAGGTAAAACTGTACATGTAAACCCTAGCGTGTATGGCATAAAACTGTGCAGGTTTTCTCGCCTGTACGGCAGGTCTCAGTTGAACCGTAGGTACATCGTGAATGTAGTTCGCAATGTCCCGGAAATGAAATCCCATCTTGGAAGATTTCATTGAAATATATCTTTTAGAACCTTGTTTATAGAAAATAAAATGTCGAGACTACCATGATAAAACCAAAAGAGCAGCAGCGTATGAAAAATTAACGAAAAAGTTAAAGGAATTAGACCCCGGCGCTGGCGCTACAAAAGAAGTTTGACAATATAGTTTGAGATAAGTGTTTTCATAAATTCGCAGGTAATTGCGGAAGTCTGGGCGTAATTCTAAATTATTTTATTAAGTTTATGTGAGAGTATTGTTGCCGTTTCATCAACCATTGTTTACACCACCGTTCACGATTTTTTCGCTTGTTACCCAACACTAACATTAAACCCATTAATGCTTTGGCGTCGTCGTCCCGCATCGTAGATGACATGGCTTTAACTGAGACTATATTCAGGTTTACCGCTACGTGTGTGACCTATACCTACCTCGGGCGTACCCTTCAGTTTTACCTGTGCAGGTAAACCCATGGGTGTACCCTAGCGTGAATGGCCGGCTTTAGGAATTCCACTAACTCACACCCACCCGCAAGTCGCGTTGAGGAACTTTGGTCCAAAATGCTGAAAAAAAAAAAAAAAATTAAAATCAAGTAATCTAAGAAAATAATGAAACATCTGTTCTCGTCCGAATATTTGGAGGTATGTCCAGCCAATATAAGATTGAATGAGAGGTAAAGAAATCTTGAAGGGTACATGCATTACGGCTATTTTGTTGCAACCTTCTTGGGACATTTAATTTGTAGGATATTGTATAAATATGACTATTCCATTCACCTCGCTATTGTAAAAAATGGATCAATAAAAATGCAATACACATTAATTTATTATTATGGTTTGAAAGTATTGGACCGATTATTCGTGGAAACTATCAGTAGTGATCCTAGCAAATATTTTAAAGAAATTAATGTTTAAAGTAAACAACAACAACGATTTATTTATGAAACACAAATTTTTACAAAATTTAACAACTCAGTTTCTGTAAGAGCTGCTGTCTTTATCGTTAGCGTTTTTATGGACATCTCGCTGATCCTGTTACTAAACGGGTGTCTTTGAATGTTCCCGTTGTTAAAATACATTTCTTGTACTAACTTTGCTGCTACGTTCCACATGTGTTTTACAATTCCTTCCTTTAGTCGCGTCAATAAATACCTACATAAAACAGGCAATCTTCGGAAGTCCTCAAGAACATATTCGATTTTAATTACTATTTTTTGACTATTTCATTCATAGTTGTTTGAACCAATCATATTCTGTCACTTAACAATGAATACTAAATTCCAAGACCGTATGCTCCAATGAAATTGCGAAGTTTTTAAATCGCAAAATTTTCGTCATAACAACGAAATAAACAATATTTTTGAAAGTCAAAAATTTGTCTAAAATGAATGAACCGAAACGTTTTAGCGACAAATTCTTAGAACATATTAGAAATGCAGTGTCCCAGAATGTGCCCCAAAATACTGTTAAAACAAGAAATTCCATTTGGCAACAGTTTAATCAATTCTGCAATGAAAGAAAGTACCAACTTCTATCAAACACGCCTGTACAAGAAATTGCTGAAATGTTAGAAGACTGGTCATACAATATGAGAAAAAAGAACGGTGAAGACTATAAAGAGACGTGCGTAAAATTCATTTGGAACACCACTGCCAAATTGGTGGAAGAAAAATATTTTTCCGAGTATCAAGTAAGAAATTAATCCGTTCACAGATATTGGGCCGTATGAATAAAGGGAAGCAAATGTTTTTACCTCTATTTTACAGAGCATTTAGTCGCCTCGGTATGAATAAAAAAAGGAGCAAATGGTTTTGGAATGACCTCCTTTTTTTAATGAGCAATTGCTCAACTTCCATGTACATATGCTCAATTGTGAGTTTACCTTATGAATAAAAGAAAGCTTTTTCTTATAATTGTAAGCAATTGCTCGAAATTTTTTGCATCTGGTTATCATTAGAATCAAAGTCAATTGCATGCAAAAAAGTGGCTCAGTTTTTTTTGCATGCAATTGTTTAATATAAGCCTAAACGAAATGCTTTGCCCCAAAACTATAAATCACTGTACCGTTTTGAAGCAGAAAATGCGTAATGGTTGGGTACATATTTCTTGGATGAAAGTGAAGAAACCCGAGGAGGAGCTTTATCTCCAACAATTAAATTTAAAGTCTTTCTGATTGCAGAAGAATGGGTGTTCATCAGTCGACAGTTTCAAAAGTTATCTGCCAAGTAATGCATAAAGTCACATAATATTCACATTTTTGGATAAGGTTTCCAAAAACTGGTCAAAATATACAATAAGCAAATGCAGAATGGCATAGGTTTTACAACTTTCTAGCTACGATTGGTGTCCTCGACTGTACTCTAATTCAAATCGAAAAACCTAAGGGTTTGCAGCCATAGATGTTCAGGCAACTTGTAACGATAGACAAGTTTTTACTAGAGTGGTAACGGTCCTGTGCATGATAATAGAATTTGGAAAAACTCAAACTTTAGAGCTAGTATGGAACGTTTAGAGCAAAGTAAAGGTGTTAAAAGTGACTCAGGTTGTGGTTTAGAACCATGGTTAATGAGACCTTTCCAACATTGCAATACAAATGCTGAAACTGCTTACAACAAGTTGCTTAAAAAAGAACGGGTGATTTTTGAAAGATGTTTTGGTCAATTAAAACGGCGTTCTCCAACAATTAAATAAATATGTATGTCGTCTGAAAGTTGAAAAAATATCTTCCATTGTATAATATTGCAAAATATTTAAACCACGATGACTTTCCTTCTGAGGAAGAGGATTAAGCAGAAGTTGTTCGTGAAGCACAATATGCTGACAGAGCACGAGAAGAAAGACTTAAGGTTCAATTTGCAAGTAGTCGATGAGACCGTGCAAATCTGAAGAAGAAAAGGCAATGAATTCTTTAACGCTTATTTTTATTTAAGACTCAACTTTCGTGAGCATGAGCATTTGCGAAAAGTTTTTTTTATTCATACAGATTCGAGTATTTGCTTATGGTCAGACCATAAACTCAGAAAGCAAATGCTTTTGCTTCATGCTTTTGCTCAAGAGCAAATGCTCATTTTTATTCATACGGCCCATTGTGTTTGCGAATGCACCACGTGGTAGAGATGCCAATAGAAGAAATTTGAAAGAACTTGTGGACAAGAGAAAACAGAGTTCTCAAGCGTTATCAGCAGAAGAGATTAATGCAATGGCAAGTGTTTGGAATGAGGAAGAGCCCAACAGTTTGCAAAGAAAATGTTTCCACGTATGTGCATTTGAACTTGCTTGGAGAGGAAATGAGGCTGCTAACTGCAAGAAAAAAAAATAGAAAAGAGAAAACAATAACAATCGGATTATTTACAATAATTGTACTTTTTATATAATAAACAAATAACTTATTTTTTGTTTTATTCATGAAATAGTCTTCCAATATCATTCGTGATAAAATTTTGTTTTGGAAAAATATTCCGATTGATTTACTCGAGTTTGTTGCCAATTTATCTCGTGAAATTGATCAAAAACCAGTCGACTGTCGTCTCGTGGTTCTAATAACAATGTCATTCGATAAATTGCTACGCAACAAACGCTCGTAACAATAACAAAATTTTGTCGACAAAATTTTACCACTCATGATATTATATATGAAAGTTAATCTACAATTATTAACGAAGAAATCGGTGAACATACATGAAGTCGGTTAATAAAAGGGAGCGAAAATATGAGGATTTTTCTCGATTTCCTTGAGATCCCCTCATTAGACCCTGAAATGGTGACAATGGGACTGTAGGTAAGTATACTCTTTTAAATAAAAGAAGAATTTTACAAATCGGTTTATATAAATGATAAATAAATATATAAATGTTCTGAGGTAACAAACATAAAAAAAACATACAACCGAATTGATAACTTCCTCCTTTTTTGAAGTCTGTTAAAAAAAAAAACACAAAACTATTTTTTTTATATAAATATCATACATATTTTTTAAATAATACTAATAGTTATATCCCCGCTTCAGAAGATTTCTGATTATAAATAATATAAAAAAAAAAACAAAAATTAAAAAAAAGACATCAAAATAGGAGCTGTTTCGGAGGACCGAGAAAAAGACTTCATTGACGCGACTACTTATTGTAATCATCACCACCCTGTTTTCACATGTTACAAACCCACCTTTTTGTAATAATTAGCTTTAATGTAACAAGAGAACAGATTTTTTTAAATTTATATTGTTTCGCTCAAAAATTTATTTGCTTTAATTGCTTCTAAACGGACTTTTGATAATTGTGAAATATGAAAAGGGTAAAATAAATCCTCTTAAATCTATTTACAATTTTTGGGAAATTTAATTTGGAGCTGCACAAAGTTACTGTTCCTCCACCCTAACAGTTATCATTTCTGGTTCAGAACAAAAGACACTATAATTCATAGACGGAGAAAGCATTTACGTAATTTAATTCGATTAGAGCTAAACCCAGGAATTAGAGGGGATTTTTGGCTGGGCGGAGCGTCATTTCATCACTAACAGAACTGTAATTAAGCGTTCGAGGTCGACATATAGTGTGGTTCGGATGTAATAACTGGATGAGAAAGGAATTGATTTTGGTGCTGGGTTAGTTAGTAAATGGATTTCTCGAATTCGAAGACAGTGAGAAAGAATCTCAGAAGGGATAATTGCAGCAGCAGTCGTACAAAAAGCAGTATACATATACCGTATACGGGTCAAATCGTACAAAAAGCAGCATACTGGTCAAAAGTGAGATTATATTTGGTTCCAGTGACAACTGGTCTGTCGTTTGCAAAGACGCTTCTAAATAGAGAATAACTGTCATTATGCCTCCATAAGATAAAAATTATCTCACAAATATCCGATAATTACTATTGTTCGAGACAATCCTCCCGGAAGAGATTACGACTCATCTGAAAACTACACAAACGCAGGAATTAGCGTCCTTCTTTCGCTCGAGACCCCATTAAAAAGTTACGAGCTCTGTCGAAACTTCAGCACGGGTTTCTAATGGAGCCCGTTTATTATACAAGAAAAAACAACTCACGTTGCTATTGTGGGAATCCCTCGGTATTGGCATGTTCCAGAAGGGTGTTTTTAGCGCAGGAATTATTTAAGAAACATTAAAGGGGTTAAACGTGTTGTAAAACTTTAAGGGCTGTTTTAACAGTTGGAGAAACTTACCAAGTTATCAGTACGTGCGTGGGTGGTAGGTAGTTTTAGCGTTTTTTACGTCATCTGGAAACTTGTTGAATTCAAATTTAATTAACGTCGAGAGTGGAGCGTAATTAGAAAAGTAATCAAGGAAATGACAACTGCGACATGTAGTTCCTGCTCTTCTGTTCGCGTTGAATCGCGTCTCGACTAATTACGAACGCTTCTTGATGGTTTGTTTTCGTTTCAGGGGACCATTTAGTATAGTTAGAAGATGTATTCACCGCCAGACCGGACAGCAGTTTGCCGCCAAAATCGTAGACGTCGCCAAATTCACTTCTAGCCCGGGGTTGAGTACAGATGGTGAGTACTTTGCCTTTGGGATTATACAGGGTGTTATGGAAGTCGTAGCAAAAAATGTAACCACAAGTAGCACTTGTCAAAAGAAACATTTTTTTATATATTATTTTTTCCCCAAACGCCAGAGTTAAAATTAAGAATTGTTTGAAACCTAAAACCAATACCCGCCTATGGACTCCATGTGCTTTGATAAAGACAAAAACAGAAACAACAAAAAAGTTACCCGATAACCGAAATAAAAACTGTATAAATGGAAACACGTACTAACCTACTATAATATGCACACGTTGAAGGAGGTTACTTATAATAAACTTACATAAATGAATTCAGTTCTTTTTTCGTGTAACGTGCGGTAAACAATAAAAGTTGACACACTGACATACTTAAAACACATCTCCGAATACTCAAGTTTGGCTCTTCCTCAATGGCATCCAAAATCTCAGATTCAATGTCCTTAACGCGATTACATCTGGAATGTCCGAAATCCGGAGTTGGAGAAGAAAATTTGCCATAATCACAAACGTTGCACTGTTATCACAAAAGCACCTTGCGTTGGATTTTCGGAATTTGAAAAACGTTCCATGTACACAGAAGCGGCGTGCCTCGTTGCATTACCTAACCCATTAATTAACAAATTATTATTATTAGTATTTGCTTAAAAATGCTGTAAAAAAATTAAGTGTAGTTTTAGAAGTTATGCTTAGTGTACTTGTGTTCCCTTTGTTTTGTATCTTGAATCTTATCTTGAAGACTGCAGTGTTTCCTAATGTTTGGAAGATAGCGAAAGTGATACCTGTGTTCAAGTCTTTAGACCCATGTAATATAGTTAATTATCGCCCTATTGCTGTGCTCTGTAATTTTAGTAAAATATTTGTGTCAATTTTAACAGATAGATCGTATGCTCATGTGTCACCATACATTAGCGAACATCAGCACGGTCTCATGGGTTGCTCTACTTTAACCAATTTGTGTGAATTTACTCAATCTACAGTATGTCCCCGGATTGAGTTTACAAGAGGAAAAAAAAATTTTTTGACTTTATGCCAAAACCTCAAAGGAATAAGATTTTTTGCTTGTCCTGAAACCAGCAAATCTGTAATTAAAAGTTTATTATTCTGACTCAGTGGAAAGAAAAGTTCATTTTTTTCTCTGCTGTTTAAATCCCATCACATTGGCGATTTTATTTTTTTGACAACGATGTCAGGTTGACAAATGAGTTTACGCAAGTTAAATAACAAAAATGTTTGTGAAAAAATTAGTTTTAATAAATGGCAACTCAAAGAAGCACCTTTAACATAAAAAAAGTAATTTTTGACAAGAACAATCATTAACCCCCCACCCATTTTTGCGCACAATTCTACACTAAAACGAAGCTCCTTGAAATTTCTTCGATGGACAATGATGCCACCGCGTCCCCTATTCGATTTTTTAATTCTACAGCATTATTAGGTAGGTTGTCACTATACACAATTTGTTTTAAACGTCCCCAAAACTAAAAATTCAAAATTGTTAAATCGGGACTTCTGGCAGGCCACAATACTGGACCATTTCTTCCAATCCACTGATCTCCAAATTTAACGTTTAACCAGTCAGTAACAATGCGCGAATAATGTGCAGGACAACCGTCCTGCTGAAAAAACATTGTACGCCGGTAATTAATTTCTAAAGCATCAAGTTCATCGTTAAGAAAATTTTCTAACATGTCTAAATATGTGTGCTGATTAACGTTGTTATCAAAAAAGTATGGACCCATTATAGCGTGATAACCAACAGCACACCATACATTTACTTTGGCAAAATACTGGCGACCTTTTAAAATTCTGAAATGCGGATTAATATCGCTTCAATATCTTACATGCTGTGAGACAACTGTCCCATTGGTAGAAAATGTTGCCTCATCAGAAAACATTATTCTGCGATAAAAGTTTCGGTATCTCGATATTTGATCTCCCCTCCACAAACAAAAATATAATCAATGTCATAATTTTTTATATTCTTCAAGGTAAGAACCCCTCTTGTAATTCATCAATTGTATCATTAATCTCTTGTTAAATTAGGGCTGATGATGGCAGAAGTGTTCTGCCGAAACATGTTCCATTTATAATTTTACGCTGATTAAAGTTTGTGGAGTTCGACTTAGATATATTTTAATTTTTTAATTTTTTTTTAAAATATAATAGTGTTGCATCATCCCCCGGTTCCAATGTATGATTAAATATCGGTTTGTATGGGTGAAATTTCTCCTCTTTCAAAATCCTTTGAATGTGGGACTTACTAATGCCCAGTTGGAGTGACCGCCTCCTTAGTGAGGTTTTTGGTTGATCCTGCACAGATTCCAACACCAAAAGGGTAGCAGCGTCGTCTTTATACATAGTTTCTTCTGTTTCTTTAAATTTTTAACAGATCCAGATCCATTAAGAACTGTTTTAGCAGTTTTTGGGCCCACATACGTGAAACTTGAATATTAGGAAATTTCTCATTGAACTTTTCAATAACAGAACGATAACTTTGTTCACCCGTACCATAACATTGAGTCAAATAAATTCTCTGCTCCAAAGTCAACATTTTATATACGTTTACGACAGTAAGCTGTCACACAGTTGTCAAATTAATAATAAATTAATCATTACCAAGTCCAAAATCAAGAGAAAAAATATATGTTTCTTTCAACTCGGGCAGAATAATGAAGTTTTAATTACAGATTTGCTGGTTTCAGGACAAGCAAAAAATCTTTTTCCTTTGAGGTTTTGGCGTAAAGTCAAAAATAAAAAATATTTTCCTCTTGTAAACTCAATCCGGGGACATACTGTATATTCAATAGATATGCAGAATTTTTTTTACAAGGGACTTAGCAAAAGCTTTTGATACGGTTCTGTTAAATCATCTTCTTGTCAAACTACGTTCATTTGGTCTTTGCAATGGTTGAGTATCGTTGTTCGGAAGTATTTTGTATGGTAGATACCAATTAATATGTTCAATATCAGGGCTGTAAATCTAGCAATTATGAAACTCTTAGTGGAGTTACGCAGTGTTTCAACCTAGGCCCAACTTTGTTTATAATATACTATTTTCTACTTTGCGTTCGTACTGAGGCTATTACGATACGCTTTTGCGTGTCATAATAGACAAAAGCGGTGTTATAATAATTACACTAAAAATAGTATAATTATTTTTTTTAATATTGGTAATCTCTCTCTGATCTTGGCAATCCTAACCTATACTTCGCTGTCAATGATGTATGAATGTGAATTGGCATTACTATTTTTGCCACTTGTATTGGAACTTCACGTGCATTTAGGGCAAGCGATTTTGTTGGGGGAGGTGTTCAACAAGCTGGTAACACTTGTCGCCTTCTTGGTGCATTGGTGTAGGACGGCGTCTGTAGGTTTTACATGCCCTGGATGGCTCCCCTTGACTTTGTGTGTGGACGCCGGCAGGAAGGTTTTTAATAGTATAAGACAACATTGTGGTGTTGCAGCTCAAAATACATACGGTAGGAAACTGTTTTTGGAGATCGTAGAGAACGTGTTGTCTTTCTGCCAATTTTCAAATTGGGCGTATGTTTTTCCATATATCTCGCGTGACTTTGAAGGTAGCAAATTGCCTATCGTATTTTCGAAAAAGCCCGTATTTCTGGGGGCGTACATTGAAGAACTTCAGAACTCATTTTTGGAAGGACAAAAATACGAGTGTTGACGTTTCAAATTAATTCTTTTTTATAGGCGCCGTTAATGCAGCTCGCAAGAGTGCCAACCGCCGCGAAATTCCCTAGATTGTGAAATTTGATTATTTTGTATAAAAAGTGGCAAAGTAGAAAAAATACTGTATGATAACTCGTTTATAAGGCATTTTGTCGCACTTACTCTTTTAGGGCACTTCTCGCCACGCTCGTCGGGCCCTAAACCCGTGCGTGCGACAAAATGCTTCTTATAAAACTCGTATCATAATATACTATTTCCTAATTTGCTGTTGTAACAAAGCTATTAACGCACCCAAAATCTAGAATTTTTGTTTCCATTGGTTAGACATACTGAACCTTGCACTAAAGGAAATGTCAGTGTGATTTTGTGGTTAAGGTTCCATGTAAGTCATCTCAAGTATACGTCAGGTACAGAAAAATCAAAATTTAACAAAATTTCCTAAATTACCAAAATTGATTTTATTTGTTAAAAAATGAAATTAATATGCAAATTAGGAACATGAAAAACTCGTTTTGTAAAACTTAAGAGCACTCGTTCTTTACAGGCACTCCTGCCTAAGTCGTGCTGCAAACCTGAACTCGTGTCTTAATATAAGTTTTACAAAACTAGTGTTTCAATATACTATTATATTTATTTTAGTTTAATAAGATCTAAGCTGGAGTACTGTGGTGTAGAATGGAATCCATATTATCTTTCTCATATAACATCAATTGAAAGAATTCAAAAAATTCTGTCAGTGTGCTTACTATATTGTTGATTCATGAAAGCTATCCATGGAAATTTTATATTCATAACACGTCGTTGCTTATCACGTGTGCACGATTGTCAGTTGTCAGTTGTTTAGAATTACAAGAAGTTATAAAAATACAAAAAAATTGTGCAAATTGGACCATCATGACAAAAGAGATGAATAGTGTTAATATAGAAAAAAATATGGAAATTGCAAATCGGGTCAAAAGAGTATGTTTATAAATATTTACACGGTGTCTCATAAAGAACATGTAGAGGTATAATGTCTTTATACATCTCGGCTTTTCCTCGTGCTTCAAAAATTCGCCCTCCCCTGCAAAATTTCTTGACAGCGCACTTGTATCGAAAATAACTATTTATTCATACAGGTGCGCAACATGCGTTATTTTCGCAGGAAGTTTCCTGAAGGAGAATGATTTGTTAGTTCCTACAGATGAATATGGCAATGATGACCAATGGAATACATGGGTTAAATGTGTAAAGAGAATTTACTGTTGTTGAGATGATAATTATAAATGTAACGGTTATAGTGCAGTTTCAAATTGATGTACAGTTTACTTATAACGCAACAGTTGAGATAAGACAACTATTTATTATACTAGTGTCTTATAAAGCAAATAAGTCACGAGAGCTTGCTCGAGTGGCTAATTTTTATTGATTTATCCAACACCCCCTTCTGTAACCGTGGCTTATGAACTGGTTCCTATGACAAATTAGAAAACCGTTGAAAAGGAGGAGGTTATCAATTTGGTTCCATTGTCAAAAAGTCAGGATCTGTTCGAGGAATCCTATGGAAATCGAGGGACATCCTCAATTTTTTCCTTCCTTTTATGTATTTTATTGTGGACCGATTTTGAAAATTATTTTTTTAGCTGAAAGGGTGTACTCTTGAGGTGGTCCCATTGTCACAAAGTCAGGATCTGATGAGGGGATCCTATGGAAATCGACGGAAATCCTCAAATTTTTAATTGCCGTCGTTTCCTCATTATTCGAGAAGCGTCTTTACTAGGTCTACTCATCACTTAAAATTATTGTAAAAAAATAACGTAAAATGTGTGCCACAGCAACACATGGTGGTGCAAGGAACTGGAAAGGGGAAGGGCCTATCTATATCGCAAGCTATTCAATAAGGCCAAGAGGCCCAAAGACGCAGCCTACTGGGAAGAATTTAAAGAATACCAACGGCAATAGAAGAGGAACGTTCGTTCTAAGCAGAGGTCATCATGGAGAAAATTTTACATTGACCTCCAACTGGAGCATGGCCGCTGCCCGGCTGATGAAGATTGTGTCAAAGAATCCGGGACAGCAAATATGGAGCTGGAAGAGGACGGCACATACACGGACTGCCACCGAAACAGCCAAGGTTTTGATGGCTATACATTTTTCGGGCTGTGTGGTCATAACGGATAGGAATCCGATCCAAAGCTGGCCGAAACCCCCCTCCTTGGAGGACTAGGCTGAGGCTGCGCGGATTGTGAACCACACTAGCGTAGAATGGGCTATAAGAACTTTCAAATCCTTCAAAGCACCGGATGTGGACGGAGCAGGACCCGGCTCTGCTACAGTGGGGACTGTCGGAGATTCTGCACAATCGTGTTAATTTTTCGGGCATATATTGCAACTCGCATACGTACCGGAAATGTGGCAGGAGTTGAGAGTTGTCTTTATTCCCATATCAGAACGAGGCGATTACTCTCTCGCGAAATCTTTTCGTACCATAAGTCTCACATCGTTTTTGCTAAAAACCTTGGAGAGACTGTGTGACTACCAAATCAGGAATGGGGTGCTAAGGACTAAACCATTACACCCCAACCAACATGCATATGTTCCAGGGAAATCTACCGAGTCCGCCCTACACGACGTGGTAGGGCGGATTGAGGGAGCCCTGGAGCACAAACTATACTCCTTAGGAGTATTCATCGACATCGAGGGGGCTTTTGACAAGACCAACTTCGATAGTATCGGGCGAGCACTTCAGAACCGCGATGTCTAGGGAACAGTATGCGACTGGATTCAGCGGGTGCTGGAGTACAGAACCGTACAGATCAGTATAGCGGACGCAACCACTCGAGGATTCTCAGGAGGAGTACTCTCCCCATTGCTATGGAACATAATAGTGAACGACTTTCTATGCACACTCAACGAGGCGGTATTCTACACTATCGGATACGTAGATGACCTGCAACCTTATGCAGACAGAATTCTGCTTGGTACTAAAATGATGTATGAAGGGGGCTTTGGCTGTGAATCCACCAAAGACAGAGCTAGTACGCTTCACGAACAGAAGGAAGATGTGACAGCACAGCTAAGGCTGCCCTCCCTCAACGGCGTCAAGCTGAAACGCGCAGGATGTGATGTTCCTGGGCGTTATATTGGATCATAATCAAAATAGACAAAACGAGCGTCGCGGTGTGGCAATGTAGGACAGCGGTGGGAAGTTCCTATAGTTTAACACCCAGGATTACCCTCTGGCTCTACACGGCTGTCATCTGACCGATGCCGAGCTACGGAGCAATTGTCTGGTGGCAAAGAGCCAGACAAAAAACAACGATGGCACGTCTAGGACGCATTCAACGGATGGCATGTGTCGCTGTGACGGGTGCCATGAGAACCACCCCGACCGCAGCTCTGGAGGATATCCTGTGTCTGCCTCCCATCGATCACTTCGTGGAGGGCATGGCACTTGCCTCCGCTCGCAGGCTGCGTGAAGGTAACCTTTGGAAAGCTGGGAAATCATAACGCGGGCACGCCCGCATCCTGAGCGAGGGACTCCACAAAGTCTCTCTCTTGGGTGCAGGGTCGAACCGTATCTGTCCTCAATATGCTTTCGACAAATCCTATGCAGTGCATACGGATACAGGAGAACATCTGAAGTTTGACATTTCAATCTTTACAGATGGATCAAAACCGCAAGCAGGCTCTGGAGCGTGAATTCACATCCCCGAAATGAACGGCAATCTCAGCGCAACCCTAGGGAAATGTGTCAATATTTTCCAGACGGAGATCGCGGCCATTCTACGGGGTGCCACAGAAATCACGACGCAATGTTAGTGAAAAAACGATGTGCTTCTTCAGCGACAGTCGAGCAGCTCTGCGGGCTCTGGCCAGTGGCAGGATTACCTCGGAAGTGATACCGGATAGTACCGAACCGCCCATCCGACCGGCCAACCGCTACCTCTCAAACCTGATCAAAACTGACACCCATTCTAGACACTGTGTTAAATGGGAAACGACAAAGCAAGATTTTTATCAAAAATTTTTGCTTTAAAAGAGCCAAGTTTTGTCTGCATTTGTCAAGGGACAGACTCCGCCTTTTGGTGGGCATGTGGACCGGACATTGAAGGCTAAATAAACACCTCCACGTGATGGGGGTTGTAAACTACCCAACGTGCAGGGGGTGTTTAGAGGAGGACGATACTGTCGAACAACCCCAGATGGGCCAAGTTGAGGTGTACCTCGCCTGGAACTATCCTAGCTTTGTTCGACAATGTCGGATGGCTGGATGAGAGACAGGAATGACGGATACGAGGGGGTGACACAATGGGCCCGCGGCGTGGTCTTAGTGTTGGTGAGGGGAGCTAATTCCCTCACATCCCTCAACACCTAATCTAATCTAATAAGACAATAAATATGGGATAACTAAACAAATCTTAACTATAAAATAAAATTTTGTTTCTTGTTATATTGATGTACTTTACCTATATACAATTTTGGCGTTTTCATTTAGGAAACATTAAATTTTGTTGTTCAGTGTTATAATGTATTAAAATTTAAATATATACTGGATTATTCACGATACGATACGACCCTGACGAAATTCTCGATGCAACCAACATTGCATTTGCACAGGTTACATGGATTGAAAAAACAATTTCTTTTAAAACTAAAACATAGTGTGCACATTAATTTATTAGATCACATTAGATACTGTCAGTGTCAACTATTTTGACCTTATTGTTGTTTTGGTAATAATGTATTCCAATGACAAGAAAACCG
Organism: Diaperis boleti; assembly: GCA_963583935.1. NCBI lineage: Eukaryota > Metazoa > Arthropoda > Insecta > Coleoptera > Tenebrionidae > Diaperis > Diaperis boleti. The sequence continues at coordinate 35,015,942 of OY757245.1, read as the reverse complement.
ACATGCTTTTAATTTATGGCGAATGCAGAAAAAACGCTTTTCTTGCTGCAGGGTTTATGCATGAAGGAAGAGGACCAACAGATAAAATTTTCAAAAATTAGAGGCACAGTTGAGACTGATTTGGCCTCCAGTTACTACGCCTAGGGAAAGGACTGCAACTGGGGAACATAATGAAGTAGCCGGTTTAGGGATGGTGACAGAAGAATCACATATTGACCAGAAGGAAGTGGCACGAATTGTTGAGATAAGCCAGGCATCAGTATGCCAAATTTTGAGGGCCAATCCATCCTCACCACATCACCTTGGTTCAAGAACTAAAAGTGACCGATTTTCCCAAAAGGTTAGAGTGTGCCGTTTCTTCAGGGAAAGAATCCAATTTAATTAAAAGTTTTTGCAAAATGTCTTGTTTAGCGATGAAGCTACTTTTAGCAATAACGGGGGTATAAATTAGCACAATTATTGTCATTCCTATGCTCAAGACAATCTACGTTGGATTTGGGAAGGACACTTACAAAATATTATTTCCGGTAACGTCTGGTGTGGAATTTTAGAGGTGAAATGTCTTTACAAGTGGAGAAACACCACGTCCCTGAGCGAGGATCTCAAAAAATAAAAAAAGTATATTATCGAATTTCATGATGAAGACATCAAGATTATGATTACTATCACCAAATTCAAGGGCAATTGCACTTTACGTCCAGAAATAAGGCTTTTCTGATGATCTGGACACCAGCAGACAGCATGATTGTGGAGATTAGTAGGACTGAAGCGTGAGTAAAGAACATCCATGGAAGTGTTTTATTATACTTATACATTTCTGGTGAATTAAATCTAAAATAAAACTTTATGTACAAACCTGTAATTACTTATTTACTACTTATACCTAAATATTATTCTTTGTACAACTCCTCCACTTCTCTTATTAAGAGAAACTGTAAATTAGCAAGCTTCGAAAACAACGGATTGGGCATCAAAGAGGCAGGTATGCAAAAAATAGTTTTCTGCTTTATTCATAATAGCAAATATTGCTTTTGCTGTTGCCACTTGTGGAGGCTGTTGTATTACAGAGGTCCTGGTTCTGCATGTGAAACAACAATCTGCTGAAACCTTTCAATTTCGTCCTTAATCGTCTCCTTAGGATCACTAGCTGCTTCTGTTACAATAGGAGCTGTTAATTTATTTCATTACATTGAATTCTGTAAATACCAACTTTTTAATTGTTTTTCTCTTCTTCTTTGGGTTCTCAAAGCTAAATTGCTTCCCAATATTATGTTTAAATATGGTAGGACTATTAGCTCTATCCTCATCTTTGAAGTGACAACTACACACGAGGGAATGATTTGTTGGTTCTCGATCAGCTCGTCTAAAATTTAAATAATGTTCTTGCAAGATTCAATTCACCGTCAATTTACAAAGTTTACCTTAACAGGCCAATCCACCTTTGTTTTGACTGCGTGAATTTTTAAAACATCAAATTTAAAATTTTGACACTGACAATATCTATTGTTACCTAATTGCGCACATTATGTGTTAGTTTTTGAAGAATTATTTTTCTTAATCCATGTAACCTGTGTAAATGCAATGTTGGTTGCATCGAAAATTTCGGTGGGCTCGTATTGTTCCGTGAATAACGGTATATAAGTCGAACTTCACAAACTTTAATAAACGTAAAATTGCAATTCGAACATGTTTCGGAATAAAACCACCTCCATCATCAGCCCTAATTTTACAAGAGATTAATGATACAATTGATAAATTACAGAGGGGTTCTTACCTTAAAGAATGTTTAAAATTATGACCTTAATTTGAAATTCTTAATGAACTATTATAATTTTTTATATTATGTTTAACGTATGACTAGTTACATTTTTTCTATTCAGCAAATAGTTGACTTTTTTATTAGGGGTGAAAGGAACTTGCGAGGCCGGCAAATACAGACGTGCCACGAAAAGCCCTTTTCTCCGAATGAAGCATGCAATTTTTTTTTTCTATAAACGCCGAAAATCGTCCACGAAATAAAAATTTGACAGTTTACTAACTTCAATGATATAATTAAATGACATGAAAACTTTTCAAAGCACACGCTTTTCAATTGAGCGGCTGAAAAAATGGCCATTTGTCATTGCCTAGTGATGTATACAATGTCACTTTTTTCTGGCGTTTATTAGAATGGATAAATATATAAAATATTCATAATAACGTGTTTTTAAAAGGTGTATTATCTGAGATGCAACTTGTACGTAACATTTGGAACCAAACCATCAGGAAAAGCGTATTTTTGAAAATTTTGTAGTTTATTCGAAGGAATAATGGTCGTATTAGACGTTGCGAGTTATTGTTCTTATGACCTTGATAAATTAGAACATGTTCAACGAAATAAAATCGCATGCGATAATAAGTGCGTTGCGATATTATTTACAATTTTGTAAATATGTGTTGCGGAAAAATGATTTGTAAGAAAAATCGCAACCTCTAACCGTAATTTGAAATTGGAACTAAAAAAAGTGACATAAGGTGTCACTTCATCATAAAATGGATGTGTTTGGTGTTAACGAATACATACAGTGTGGAAATTAAGTAAGGAATAAATTCAGTAAAGTATTTCCACTAGAAATAGAGATTAAGAAGCATGTGATAGGGCCAATTATAGCGCATCCGAGGAACGTGTACTAATTTTTTTTCATTAGTTTTTTTTTGACATTTATGACGTCATCAATATATTTTATTAATGGCAACCTATGTTTTTTATTTTAAATTTGAATACAGTTTTTTATTCTGTTTTCAACGTTGTCAAATACTTAATAAGTTAGATAAAGAAAAAATAAATTAAAACGGCGCTAAAGTTCAAATTAGTAAAATTTCAAAAAACTGACAGAACTGTCTAATTTTATCGGAATTTAAGAAAAAACCATAGAGATACCAATACAATCGTTTTATGAATTTATGATTATTTAATTTATGATCGTCTTGCATTTTGTCAGATGATGCAGGGTCATCAGTTTGAACATTTGGTGTAATATCTTTAATTTATAACTCTCACATCTGTTATAGTGTTTCTGTTAATTTTGTTAATTTGTTAGCCCTACTTTGAAATTTAGGTTTGTTCTTTTTTTATTGATTGCTTTTGGGAACTTTGTTTTGTTTGGATTTCTATGTTTTTTTTTCTTAAATTCTGATAAAATTAGACAGCTGTGTTAATTTTTTGAAATTTTACTAATTGCAACTTTAGTGCCGTTTTTATTTATTTTTTCCTTATGTAACCTATTGAGTATTTGATAACGTTGAAATAAGAATAAAAAATTCTATGCGAATGTAAAATGAAAAACAGGTTGCCATTAAAAAAAATATTGATGACGTCATAACTGTCAAAAAAAGTAATGAAAAAAATTAGTATACGTTCGTCGGATGCGCTATAATTAGCCCTACCATGTGATTTTTAAGTTTTATTTCTAGCGCAGATACTAACGGAGTTACTGAATTTATTCTTTACTTAATTTCCACATTGTATAACGAATTAATTATGTTAGGGGTTCAAGAAGAAGCCGAAATATTAGCCCAACAAAATAGACAATTTAGGGTTTCTTACAATTCATTAATTAACCCTAAATTATCGGATCGGGAATATTCCAGAAAATTAATTTTTTCGTTTCATTCGAATATTTTCATACGAAATGTTTCGTACGACAAAGTAATAATTCGTATGGAGTCAAGAATAGCTTGTGGTAACTTTGTTTTATTTATAGCTTGGATGCTTTTTGACATATTTATGTCAAAACATTCAAACGAAATGGGAAGTTTTAAGCGAATATTTGAATATTTTTGTATTTTCGTTGCAACATTTTTTGTTATCATGGTGTTGTATTTCTTTTCAGACCTAAAACGCGAAGCCACAATATGCCACATGCTCAAACATCCCCACATTGTGGAGCTCCTGGAGACGTACTCCTCGGAGGGGATGCTCTACATGGTCTTCGAATAGTGAGTATCGAAATTGCCTGTAGACTTTGTTCGTTCTGTGCGATGGATGGGTAAATCGGAGAAACGGTTTTTTCGACTGTCTGAGACGTGTGCGGAGAGTGCTTCGGTTGACGGAGCGGAAAGTGGAAAAGGGAAAATTCGTGCTCACGTGAGTAATGTAAATCGAAGACGGCGGGTGAAAAGTGGGTAAATAGAGTTTAAGACAGGTAGAGGAAGAGGGGTGGGGTTTACGCTACAGAGAACTCAATCAGCACCTTCATCGACGATCTGACGGTCTTTGCTGTTTTTCGGAGGAAGAAATCTGTATTATCGACCGCGATATTTGCGTTGTAGTTTTTTCCCTCTAAATGTGCTAAACGATAGAAAGGTGTGACAACCGATGTGTCGTAGTAAAACGTTATGTTCTTAAGCAGATGAAATGAACGTTTTATATGTTTCCAATAAAACAAACTTTTGTCTTTCATGAAATTGCACAAGTTCTTTGACCAGACATGTGTCTATTCTCCTTGGGAAACCATAGAACGGTTTCGGTCTTATTGGGCTTCATCAGTAAAATGCTTTCTATTCCGATCTAAGAGATGACGCTACGCTTTTGCTTTTTGTAGTTTTATGACGGTGCAAAACAGTGATATTTATAGATTAGAGACTATGTGAAGTGAAATATTACGTTTATACATTCGTTAAGTTACGACTGTGACATGTTGAATAAATAATATCCATGATATACTGCTAAGACTTTTTTATATAACACGTGAATTACTTATGGGGCTATTTTCGTGTTTCCTGAAACATTAACAAAGTCAATGTTCAATTCCTAATTTCGTTGCAGTCACCAACGGTAACAGTATCATTCCTTTGCTGTCACATGTCCATCTTATTAGACAGATTGATCCTCGTCAACGGTGAGGTCGATAGAAGCACGAAATATTAGAGATCGCAATCGACCAAACTCGATTAATGGTCGAGGTGCGACCATGGAAACCGATATAGTCTCGAACAAAAATTGCAGCTCTTGTGCTCTATTCCGCACAATTTGCTACCGAACTACAGGGTCGTTTATATTTTACGTGTTGGGTGGGTCCAAGATGAGTAAGTGGGGGATTTAGAGATTTGTCTGTTTATTACGTTGTTTATTTGCTCGATAAAACACGTATGCAACAATGACCTCTTGACGTAAATAAAAATGTACAAACTTTTTTTTTTTAAATTACCGTCTACAAGATATTCGCTTTTTAACTTTGTTCAATATGACAATATTGCGCAAACCGCATTTTGCACCTTTTCAAACCTGGGTTGGAAGCGTTGCTAATATAATTATGTATTATGCTATATTAGTATTGTGAAGATAATTTTATCTTTTCATTAACCTTACGTATTTCTTTTCTTTTTTTCCCGTTGTTTGATTAATTGTTTTGGGTATGAATCACCTCGCTGTGAAGGGATTGCTGGGTTGGGGCATCCTAGAGCAGTTTACCTTCAAAGGGAGAAGGTATTCGGTGTACCACGCTCTTGAGTTTAAGCCGCTGTTTTCTTCATACATTTTACTCTATTCTCGTTCGGACTAATTTCTACTGTAAACCGTAATTGTGCTTGACATTACGGAATGTTACTCTCAATGCTATCGTTTTTCTTCTTTATTCTTCGCTGTGCTGGTGTTATCTGGCTGGATCGTTCGTTCTGGAAGTATGCGACACTTTTCTCACTGCCTAAAACGCAAGGGGGTTAAATTAATGGAACCTCGACTGGGTAATATCTACCCTTTGCTTTCTTTGTGTTCTGTTGGAAGATATTGAAGAATTTCTTTTCTTTCCATCTACATAACCTCACACTTGTCAGTACTGTCAAGCAGCGGTACGTCTATCGTCACCGCGACGCTTGCGCAGGTTTGAGAGGCCTTCTTCAGGCCGGCGTTTCCGTCAAAAGAGACATTATTGTTCGGTGGGTGGTGAAATGTGGCGGCAGATATAATTAAATTTAAATTATCCGCAAGGGATTGAGTCATCCGTTTCATCCAAGTGAGTGATTTTTCGTCTCGTTCGAACCAATCGTAAATCGACGAAATCTTTTTCGATCTGCGGGGATCAAAACCCACCGAATAGTCGTTCCTATGGTTCCGTACCACGTTTTCGTTGTCTCGTCGGAGTCATCCACGTCCCTCATTGGAGGTAAGGGCCTTTCTCTTCGTTAAACGGGGTACTTTAAGAAGAATCTTCTTCATTAGGGTGCTGGCTCGGGGTGAACCCTATAATCTTCACCAACTAACTAAAGATCTGGATTGGGACTACGTCATCGAGGGTGGTATTCGTTGGAAATCCCTAAGCTCCATCGTGGACGATTGAGGAGGATTTTATTGCTATCAGGGGCTGGAGAATCGTCGTCGTCTCCCTCTGGAAGACATCACCCCAAACCAAAGTTCCAAGGCCAGATAAGACTTCTTGTGTGTTCTTCTTATCTATTTATTTCTTGTTATTTTTTTTGTGGTTATTGACCACCGCAATAATTTAAAGTAATAGTTAAACTAATTAGATCGTCAAATCGTCGTTGACTGATAAATTGTTTACACTATTTATGCGGCGAATTATAGCTATAAATCGGGCGTATTTAATTTCAATTCGGTCTGTTTAATTTTAGATATTAGTTTTATGAGTAAATTCTTATTTGTTTTTTTTTTGTAACTGAACATTGCTGATAAGTTTAATAATTTAGTAACCATCCTCTTCTGGGGTAAACTGGTGGCGTCCATTTAAGTAAAGAAAAAAAAAGTAATCAAGATATATGTATAATAACACTAGACCCAGCCCATCTCCATCGAGCTAGATTTGGGGCGGTATAAAATCAATTTTTGGTACATAACAGTATTATAATTTTTAAAGCAATTGTTCAAAATTTCTGCTTCCCCTATTAATATGTACATGCTTCCGTCCTTCTGATGACGTCATGTTCTCTCCAACATTTGACAGATTTTTATTGTCTTTGATAGTATGGTCCCTTTAGAGCGAGAGGGAGAGACACGACTTGATAGGAAAACATATATATATATATATATATATATATATATATATATATATAACGTAAGAAACACTGCGCATACCAGCTTAATATCCTCAATTTGTGGTTGATTGTCTTAAAATTCTCGCTCTGAAAATACTCCTAAATATCTCTTTTGGAATCCTCCGATTTATCATTTCAACACCATGTATCTGGTATGGTCAACAATGTCGACAAGATTAACAATAATTTCCAAATGATTAATTTTAGTGCTTTTTGTTGACTCCTCAAAAAACGACGCAATAATTTTAGCTTAATTTCCAGTGCTTAGGATTGAGCTCTCCTTGAATCAGCAAGATGCTGTTTTCTCGCTTGTACAACTGTGTAGGCAGAGCTTACGTTTCAAGACGTGGCTTAACCTCCAAGTAGGACTTCAGATGAGTTGGAGAAACGGGAGTAAGTGTTCGATAATGCACCAAGAGAAATTATTACTTTGGTTTACCAGTACCGTAATTTGAGTTGTGGTTAAACAGTACGAAAAGACAACCGCACTTTTTTGAGGTTTTAAAGGAAAAGAGCTTGGTACCTGCCGATACCTCGCGGGCAGTTTACAGCCATCACATTGGGCCTTATAGAAAGGAGTGAAAAAATTGGACGTTCAGTGCCTTCCTACTGAATATGTGAATCACTTATGGAAACCATGTGTAACAAATGCGAGAAAACTACGACGAAGCGAAGGGAGCAAAGACAATTGGACAGAATTGTATACTGAACACCTTTCGTAATAAATTTGTTGTTTGATGAAACAGAGAATACTACAGTTTTGAATGGCCATGGAAGATGAAAAAGGGCTTCTTAATCTAGGGTATTATATGGATGAAAGGGTAGTAAAATGTATGAGTTGTAGTTTTTATGTTTAAAGGACCTTGACAATGGTCATTTTCCAAGAGAATCGATTTCTCTGCGGATAGTAGACCAAATTACACAGTAAAACGGAAAGTGTTCTTGTGTTTTACGGCCACCCCGAGAGCTGGCTTGTTGAGATCCGGGAAATGTTATGTAAAAGTGGAATAAATTTTTCAGACGTTTTTTCCCTCCTTGTTGATCTCAATAAAAAGGATATTTGAAAGTTTTTGTGGCGCCTTCTTCGCTCACGGCGCCATATTTCAACCAATACTCGAAAGTGCGAAATTAGCATTTTTTCTCACATCATTCGCGCACATGCCCTAACATCATTTATCACCTTGTTTCAGCATGGACGGTTCCGACCTGTGTTACGAAGTGGTAAGGAGAGCATCCTCTGGATTCGTGTACAGCGAGGCAGTAGCCAGGCAAGTAGAATTTATTACTCGCCGTCCGAGGCGCTGGCGGCAGACATGAAATTCCCATTTTTACGATGATGTGTTCGGGTTCAATTTGGGAATAAGAAAGTGGGGACTTTGTGGCACGTATAAAAAAACACACACATGATGTTAATAATTTAGTCTGTTGAAAAAATTATAGTTTTGGAGCCGCGAACGTAGACACTTACCTGATTTGTAACATTGCACCTGTTGTCCCTTTTAATAAAGGTCTTGTCTCACGTAAACTAACATAATCATGAAATTAATCAAAGACGATTTTTACAATCAAGGACTGACATATTTTTGATGACAGAATGCAATCTGATTCAGTATTATTAAAATCAGATGCATTTTTATCTTGCCAGTTCTTGATCTGTCTATTTCACTGCCTCTGGTGAGTTTCCATTATGTATCTGAATATTATTATTACCGCGAAACGTGCCTTCTACACCGATCCAAATCACGTCTTTCGCCTCCCTAAACATAAATTATTCCACGCATTCCATCTCTCATCTTTGCGTTTCCAGTCATTACATGCGTCAGATCCTCGAGGCCATGAGGTACTGCCACGAGAACGACATAGTCCACAGGGACATTCGGCCAGATTCCATACTGCTGGCGACCAAGGAGAATTCCGCTCCGGTGAAATTAGGCGGTTTTGGGGTGGCAGTGCAGTTGCCGGATCGGCATCCGAACACTCCGGGAGGTAAGTCTGTGTTTGGCCTTGGTTTCGTTTATGGGGAAGAACTGAGCGGGTATACGCAGTAAGGCAGTCAGGTTTGCTTTCTGTTGTAGCAGACAGGACTGGGTTTTGCAAAAAATAGAGACAAAACCAACTTCATTGACTATTATTTTTTAATTATAAAAAAATTTAAAACTTAACTTATCCGAAAATTGCGTGCAATTAGGTCAATCAGAATTGCCAGCCTTGATACTCTTTAGTATACCAGCTCGTTCATCTTTATGTCCCCTTGTCTTGTTGGAATTGTCCTCCCCTTTTTTTACGCCCTCCCCTGTGTGCGTGTTTGTAAGTCAATTTGGTGGAACACGGCCCCGCGACGTCAAGAGAGCACAACGCCATCTGTATCCGGAGTCAGCACTAATAAAAAGGAACTGCGACGGTGGTTTTTTTCGTTCGTGCGGGATTAGAGTCGCGTTTGCAGCGCCGGAGTGGAATTTAAACAGAATCTAACATATTTCGTTTAAGTTTAATGTGATTTTCTTTCTAGAGGTGAAATGTGTTTTCATTTGGCGGAGGTCTCCGAACGGCCATTCTTCTTTTCTGAACAGAAGGCGGGTAGATGAAGGGTGGACGAAATAGTGGATATTGATTTTTAAACTACTTAATTATTATAGTACCTATAAGTTTATCGCGTTTTTAAAATAGAAATAAAATTAATGGAAAAATACAATCTAGCTGCCCATAACAATTTAAAATCGTAGGAGACAACTTGTGCCGAGTCCTCTGGAAACAAAAATAATTATCTCAAAAAAATTCATTTACTTGGCTGAACATGTTCGCTTATCAGGATTTTAATATCTAGTTTTGTGCATCGTGTACAATTTTAAATTTAGTTGTTGTAGTTTCTTCTGAGGATGGACTGACTATATGGTCCGAAACTATAGTACAGTAAATTAATTCGTTCGATTTTGATTTTTATCGTTGTTTAAAATCTAAATCTCAAACACGCCGACTATGAGCAAACTTTCACTGCCATCTTGATTTTCATAAATTTTCGAAAGAACAAGTTTTGTAACCAAGGGCCTCAATTGTTTTTTTCTACTATGCGTTCGTACTGAGGCTATTACGATACGCTTTTGTGTATCTTAATAGACAAAAGCGGTGGTATAATAATTCTACTAAAAATAGAATAATTTTTTTTTAATATTGGCAATTCCAGGGCAATCCTAACCTATAATACTTTGCTGTCAAGTCCAAGTGGCTAGTCAACAGCAACAGCTGTCGATGGGAATTGGCATTACTATTGTTGGCACTTGTTTGGGGGGTGGCTTCACGTGCTTTTGGGGCACGCGATTTTGTTGGGATATTCTGCGTGGTGGTGGTCAAGATGGTAACACAAACAAGTGCACTGATGGCGCTTGCCGAAGACTATGATGCCACCATAATTGTGATGCCGTGGGTTAGAATATGGTTGAGGGTGTTTGTGTCTCGGGTCAGTGATGACGCGGATAAGGGAGTCCACTTGTTTGTGCGGCGGGATTTGATTCTAAACGTTTTGTGGATGGGGAGATTGAGTTTTTCTAGGGCCACAAAGATATAGCGTTTTTCAGTTCATTTCGCGTGATTGAACGTAGCACATTGCCTATCGTATTTTCGCCAAAGCCCGTAATTCTGGGGGCGTACATTGAAGAACTTCACAACTCATTTGTTGACGTTTCAAATTAATTCTTGTTCATAGCCGTAATGCACCTCGCAAACGTGGCCAAACGCTGCGAAATTCTCTTGATTGTGAAGTGAGTTTCCTTTGTATAAAAAGTGGCAAAGTAGAAAAAATAGTGTATGATAACTCGTTTATAAGGTATTTTGTCGCACTTACCCGTGCGTGTGGCAAAATGCTTCTTATAAAACTTGTATCGTATAAAGCGTCGTTTTAATTAATTTTTTTCTTATATAGCCTATTAAGTATTTGATAATGTTGAAAACAGAATAAAAAAACTCTATGCGAATGTAAAATAAAAAACATAGGTTGATATTGATGACGTCGTATCTGTCAAAAAAAGCTAAAGAAGAAAAAATAGTATACGTTCTTCGGATGTGGTACAATTAACCCTACCACATGCTTTTTAAGTTTTATTTCTAGTACAAATACTAAAGGAGGTATTGAATTTACCACTTACTCTTTTAGTGAAACCCGTGCGTGCGACAAAATGCTTCCTATAAAACTCGTATCATAATATACTGTTTTTACACCATGAGTTTTTAAATTAATTTGACATTTCATAGACGTTACCATCGAGAAAAAATAGTGACGTTTCCTTTACTAAAGTTTTAAAAGGATCAAATTTCGTAAATTTCGTGTTTATTAAACAATCAAACGAACTTACCTGAAGTTGGATCGTAATTATTATGGGCTCCCTTCTGAAGATAACACTTATTATTTACTATGTAGATGTTTAAAAAGTATCTGTTTTGTAATTCATCGAGACCTACCATTTTGAGAGTTGCCTTTATCCACCGACTGATAGTTTGTTTGGAAGCGGCTGAGTGCGGCTTCTTAGCTGTGAGGAAGAGCCCTGTTGTGGTAGTACGTCAGTGATGATTGTGTTTTTTGACGGCAGAAGCCAGACGCCAAATGTTTTAATACGATATTTTTGAATATGCGTAATCCTGAATAGATGTCTTGAATACAGGACAGTTTTATCAGAGAGATGGTTTGGAGCAGTTGACCGGTTGCTAAGAGGCTAAAACCAATAAGGTGGACAATTTTTGAGATGCCGATTTCCGTGTATATATGCGGGATTTTTCTCCAAAAATTCGAGCACCGGTTGAGGATCCAAGGTCGCATCTCTTGGTCGCAGGATGAAGCTGTAGCTATAGCTCTTGATTACAGGATCTTCCCCTATTCCCCCATTCGAACAAGTAGGATCAGAGATAGCGCAGCTCAATGTGTATTAAAGGTGCCATACTTGTGAGCACCCTTATTCAAAGGATTTTGGAGAAACAAGATGACATCTTCCGCCCTACAGTCCAGCGGATCTAAATTGTGTATCTTTGAGTAGCTTCATCACAACTTACATGTTGTTGAATATTGTCGAATGGTACTGTCTGCTATTGACGATACAGTATCGATAGTGAATTCGGGTGGTCCCTATCGGCGTTTCCTGATAAATTTGCGGCCACCAAAGAAAGTGTATCGCTAGCAGGTGGTTAACCCTTCGGCGGGCGCGTCAAATGATGGTTCACGAGCGGGCGGCTGCGGCAATTACACCGAATTTTAAATTTTCAGTTCAGCTAATGTTAATTGTTGCAACAACAATCTACAAGAATTAAATGTAATGTTTTTTACACTTTTTAATGCAAAAATGAAGTAAAGTAATACAAACAAATAATTAATTTTCCATTTCATGTTGAATGTTACACTCAAAGCATACAGATGTTGTAACACTATGTTTTTTGCAAACATTTTTTCTACATTCACTACAAACAGACTTTTTTTTATTGTTTCTATGTGTACCACAAATATAACATATTCCCAGTTTTACACGTTTGGTAGTTATCTCGTCGTTGTCTCTATATTTTGACAAAAACACCTGAAGATTTTTTGGAACTGTGAGTATGAGGGCTCTTGTTGTCTTGATCTTCATGAGTTGAAAACCAAGGTTTTTTGCATTTATTTCATCTTGTCGAAATGCATGAAGAAAGCAGCAAAAGGCCATCTTCTTGTTACTCTGGAAGTACTGTAAGATTTTCTTTTTTTTGAGATTTCTCCAATTCATCAGGGGTCAATCCTTTTTGTGACCTAAAAACAATACAAAATAAAACTAGAACTAGCATAAATTTACATAAATACAACCATATACAACCAACTTTAAAAAATAATCATAATGTTACAATAATAAAAAATACTTACATCATTGGGCGCGTAGCGGCAAACACACCGCAAATCTAAAAGGGCGAAAGTGCAAAGCTTAACAAATTTATTTTTTCGAATTTGGTTTCATAATTTCCAAATTATAACACCAAAAACAGAATCATAATGATCTAAATTATAATTCTGTTTTTGGTAACCTTTCTTGTCTTAATGTTGCCTGCAACTTTGCAACTGTATTGCAATGTGACCGCGACACGACGTTATAAACGTCAAGTAATAGCGCCATATGACAGATGTGAACCAGATGTGGACGAAAATAAACCAAAGAGAAGTAAATGACTTTCGTTCCATGATTAGATGTAAACATTGGTAAAAACAAGAATTGAAAAATGGCAATCAAACGTGAGGTACAGCTTGTGTCTACATAATCAAAGGTTTCCAAATCTAACCTCAAAATCAGAAACGTCATTTAGCAGAAATACCAATTATACTGAAATACCATTCCTGTTATTCAAAAGTCCCAGAGTCATCAATTTAACACAAATTTTCAGTTTTTCTTAATTAAATAAAGCCAAATTCGAAAAAATAGTATATTACACGCGTTTCACAAGCCGAAATTGTAGCACTCGTGCCTTTGGAGCACTTCTCGCTGCGCTCGTCGTGCCCCAAACTACTCGTGCTACAACCAACCGTCTTGTGAAACTTGTATAATAATATACTATTGTTAGATCTAATTGATTTTATTTGAATTCACCGCCTGATAACCGAAGAATAACGAGTATAACCGACGAGTTGCGTCGGGTAAAACACAGGATGATGTCATACACATAGTCGGTCTGCATGCGAGCGTACATGCGAGATGCGTGTGCAGACTATGACTGGTTGTTTGACCATTTTTATTAATTCTGTGTATCCTTTTCAAGAACCTCAGGTGACCTGACCTGACCTGACCTGACCTGACCTGATCTGACCTGACCTGACGATTTCCAAAAGTTATTTTGCTCTGAAAGTACTGAGTATTTTTTTGTTGTTGTTTGTTTTGTTCCTGGTAACTCCCAATGTTGGTTGTTGCCGTGTTAGATTTGTTAAATCTTTATCCATTAATATGACCCATCGCAAATACGTGCAGTTGGCAGTATTTCCATCGAGTCATAAAAAATCTGTCCATTAATATGACCCATCGCAAATACGTGCAGTTGGCAGTATTTCCATCGAGTCATAAAAAATCTCTGTCTATTAATATGACCCATCGCAAATACGTGCAGTTGGCAGTATTTCCATCGAGTCATAAAAAATCTTTATCCATTAATATGACCCATAGCAAATACGTGCATTTGGCAGTATTTCCATCGAGTCATAAATCTTTATGCATTAATAATTATGACCCATCGCAAATACGTGCATTTGGCAGTATTTCCATCGAGTCATAAAAAAAGAGTAATCATGAATATAGCCCATCGTAAATACATGCGCTGATGCAGTATTTCCATCGGGTTCCTCTAGACGTATTTATTATTGAAAATGACCCATCGTAAGTACAGTATGTACTTCCATCGTGTGATTCAGTCACTGATTGGTTTATTTTTCCAACTTGAGCGCTTTGAGTGAAACATTTGAGTAATGTTCCCCTTTGTTTCAATAAATCACCTTAACCGATTCAGATGTTGGCGTCGAAGACGAACGGAACAAATTATTTCGATTCAAGGATTTTCTCAATCCTCTGAATGTCTTAAGTACTAAACTTATATTTAATAGATGATTACATTATTTGTTTTGAATTATATTTAACAAACGGAAAAGCATTCCGAGAGCGGAATGATGTCAGTTTGGCCGTGTTAGATCTAATTGATTTTATTTGAATTCACCGCCTGATAACCGAAGAATAACGAGTATAACCGACGAGTTGCGTCGGGTAAAACACAGGATGATGTCATACACATAGTCGGTCTGCATGCGAGCGTACATGCGAGATGCGTGTGCAGACTATGACTGGATGTTTGACCATTTTTATTAATTCTGTGTATCCTTTTCAAGAACTTTTAAAACTATTATAAACAAAAAATTAAATATGCGGCTTTTTGCCGCTTACGCGCCCGCCGGAGGGTTAAGTTAAGTCGATTTTTTTTAATAAGGGAAACCACGGTTGTTGTTTCCAATTTGGGGTCACAAGTTTTTTTTGGTCCTAGGCGAATTTGTAGCAGCCGAATTTGTTGCGGCACGCGTAGTTATTGAAAATATTGATAGCCACAGTAATGCCTACGCCACTGTACATCAAGTTTGAAATAAGCATGGCAATGATCTGCGCGCGCTGTCCAAATTTGCAACGAAGACGTAATTAAAGTTACTCTGTTATACCAGAATTTTGAAGGCTAAAATCGGCTTGATGTAAAAGTCATAATGGTCAGAAATAATAGTAATTATACACCAAGGTTGAGAAGCAATTTTTCTTAGCCGAGCTACCCTATTGCCCAAGATGCGAAGCATCGCAGGCAATTATAATGCGAGGCTAAGAAAAGGCTTCTTAACCGTGGTTTAGATACAATTTTTTTCACTACTAGCACATTTGTTTAACTTTTCTTCAATTAATAATCATGATAAGGCGAAAGGTTGGAACGAATTTAACTAAAATATCAATGAAAAGCAAGTAGCATATGAAATTAAATCAATACCTATCATTTCTATTTTTTGTTGCGATGTTGTAGTCGAGCTGGCAAAATGAACATTTTGCAAGAAATTCCAACTTCCCAGTTCTACATTGTTGAGCTGTCAGCCATCATTAATAATGACAGCAAATGTCAAGTCAAAACGTCAACAACCGCAGTAACCATGCCAACATTGTCAATATTGTTTTTATTATCTACTAGTAGGAGAGAAAAATCCATTTTTAGGTAAGGTACAGAAAATCAATTTCTGAAGCATCAAACACGATATACGGGCTGTTTAAAAATTGCCGCACCAAACTAATGGTACAGTGATCAGAAGCAAAGAGTACGCAATAGAAAAATATTTAAAATCTCAGGTACTGGAATTAATTGTAACAATAATTGTTGAGAATTATCAATTATTTTTGAAGTTTGTGATTTTTTATCACAATAATTGAAGGAACAATCTATTATTTAACAGAACATTAAAATACAATTCACAGCAAATGTTCAAATTGTCGACCATTGCCCGTAAGACTAGCGTTTGCCCGTCTCTCAATATTGGCCTGTACTCGTTCGAGTATTTGTTTGGTTAGAGTTTCAGTGGGTCCAAAAATTCTTGCGAGAAGGTCTTCGCGATTCTCAGGTGGTGTTACGTAAACCAACGATTTAAAATGACTGCAAAGAAAAAATCTAAACGATTAAGGTCAGGCGAACGGGGAGCTAACGCGTTGGGCCATCTCGCCCAATTCATCGCTAAGCATGGCCAGACCATCACAGGACCGGATGATGATGAACTGGTGCTTCATCCAGTTCAATTCACATATCGCTTAATAGAAGTGTTAGAGGTACGTCATCCATCCCACAATGTCAGTGTGACTCTGAATATCCATTGTTGTATTAAAATGTTGCCGCATTGATTTTTGCATAAATCTCGATAATTTAAGATGCGCTTAAATACATTTATGTTAAAGACCAAAGGCATTGCGTCAAATAATTATTGATCTACATTTTGTTTCGCATACTTTAGCAGCATTTTGGGTGTAATTTACTGATGATAAATACACTGACGTTCAAAAAATGTGGGACTCCTCAAAAATTTGTGATAAAACTTTATAATCCTAATTTTTAAACATTCTGGCAATATAATATCTTAGATCATACATATTGCCTTTATTCTAGTTCACTTTATCACCTCCAATTTAATAAATGTCGTTAAAAATGAATTTAAACTATACTATAAGTTTTTTTTTTAATAATCTAGCATAAAAACAATTTACAAAAAATGAAAAAAATAGAAAAAAAGGTTAACATTTAATAATGAATATGGCCTCCTCGGGCCTCAATTACTTCTGCTAAACGACGTGGCATGGAAGAAATTAGGTCAGACACATCTTCTTGTGGAATCGCTGGGTATTCTTGTGCCAATGCTATTCTCAGGTCTTGCAGAGTCTCTGGACTGTTCTGACGACCTCGAACTCGTAACATTAGTTGGTCCCAAAGATGTTCAATCGGATTGAAGTCTGGATTACGGGCGGGCCATTCCATTCGTAGAATACCCACTTTATTTAGGTATTGGACTACTGCTTGTGCTACGTGTGGACGAGCATTATCTTGCATTAGCTCAAAGTCATTTCCTATAAAGTGTGCATAAGGAACCACTGCTTCTTCTAAAACCTCCCTCACGTATCGGTCAGCGTTCAGACGGCCGTTACCAATAAAAATAAGTTCCGTACGAGCATTCATTGAAATCCCAGCCCACACCATAACTGAACCTCCGCCATATGAGACCCGCTCTGACATGGTACAGTCAAAATATCGCTCATTTCTACGTCTCCATACTCTTTCTCGTCCATCGGAAGAATGTAGGCAAAACCTGAACTCATCCGTGAAAAGTATACTACTCCACCGTTCCAAAATCCGATTAACATTTTCATGAGCAAACTGCAATCGAGCTCGTCTATGATGTGAAAGTAACTTTGGACCAGTGGCAGGTCTGTAAGACCCCAAATCAATTACCTGAGGTCTTCTCCTAATGGTGCTTTCACTGATCATCACTCCACGCATATTTCTGAGATGTTATTGTAAATAAGGTGCCATACAACGTCGGTTTCGCAATGTGTTTAACGATAAAAACCGATTACCTCTAGTAGTTGTTGCTTTTTTTCGTCTAGAACCTGATCGCCTGACAAATGCTCCAGTCTCTATAAAACGACTCCAAGCACTCAGTACTCTGGAGCGGAGTATGTTAGGAGTTCTTGAGACGTATCGCCGACTTCTACCATCTTCAATTAAAGAAACGATTTGGACATTTTTAAGAAATAGAACTCTTTTTAATTACTTTACAGTACCCTAGTGAAACCAAACATTACAGATCCACAGCAATCTTGATGAAATTTTATAACCGCCATTAATCGGAATGTGATATTTTTACTGTTAAGGCGAATTAACTAAACCAACAATGAAATTATCAAGACCAAATGCCAAGCACACGTTTGAGAATTGTTTAAACTTGACATAAAAGCGTTTAAACAAATCTTTTAGCTAGCCAGATTAATTATTTTTGAAAATTTTTATGTGTCCCAAATTTTTTGAAGGTCAGTGTAGCTGTAATCAACATTAGAAGACCCCTAAAAGAAACGCACATACACAGAAGCAATGAACACCAAGAATTTTTTAAATATTTTTCTCTGACTTACCAAATGGTCCTAAATAACGTACGATTGCGATTGTGCGGCAATTTTTAAACACCCTGTATAATGATGTTTTCTGAAGCTGGTAGTGAAAAGAAATAATAATTATATACGGCCATGCGATTTTACAACAAATCCATTTTGAATTTGATGTAACATCTTTAAAAATTTGCTCAGTGATACGAGCCGCCACTGATCGTGAATCAGCTTTACAAGTCTGTACACTTTTAGACATAATTTCAAAAACATTATCCACCACAATGACGTGGTTTGCACCATTGCCATTGGTTAAATTTCGCCGTTAATGGATGGAAGTCCGCGATCGATACGTCCTCGTGGTGGTCTGGCAAAGATCCCCGAAAACGTCGTCGATTTGAGGGTATTAAATATTCACGAGGCCAGAAACAAGACACCACTCGCTTCTGCAAATATTTAAAATTCATTTAAGGGTTAATTTAAATGTAGACGGCCTAGTCGGCTTCCCTCGTGACACCGTCCAGATAATTTGCTGCTTCTTTTTAGAGAGTGGAGGAAACAATGTGAGGAGATTGTTTTGTGTTGTGTGGTTGGTTCGAGGGGGATTCGAGTAGTAATTTACCTAGTTGTGCAACAAATGAGTTAAAACTTCGGGCTTCACTATCATGTGCAGCTGTATGAAAACAAAAAATGTTTCAAATAAGATAAAGTATCACAAAAAATACCTAGAACAGTTGTAACACGTTGTTTTTCTATTTGAAATTATACTGAGTGTTAATTCAATTATACTGAGTGTTAATTCCCATTTCTCAAAATTCTTCGTTACATCGTGTGGATAAAAGGCCTAACGTTTTAAACACATTCAAATTTTAATATTAAGAGCTTTACCTGGTTTACAAAATTACTCCCTTTCCTTGGATGGCCAGTTATGTTGGTCAAGAGCGGTATCGAGTATCGAGAGGTCATGTTGCAATTCTGTGTGGAAAATGAGCAAATAATCCTAATTAGATTCGTCAATCTTAAATTGTAATTCTTTCTAAGTCTTTCAAATCAACAGATTAGAATTAATACTTTGAGTTCGTCATGTACTGATACTGGTCTGTTTTAGAACCTGAACAATTAATCATATCAATTATTATCAATTGTCTCAATTACTAAATCAACTCAATTATTAACAATTCGATTGAGCTCTGTCTAGGTAGTTAGGAGACTGATGTGGCAGACCCCAAATGCCCAGTTCGGTACTTTGGATTCACATTGGGAAAGTCAGCAGAATAATTACAGATTAATTAACTTGACGTCAAAACTCAATCTCAATAATATCTCTTGTGCAAAACTCATCGCAACAATGACTCAATTAATCAATCAACCAGTAGGTACTTCAATCTCAGCAATATTGCAAAATAACTATAGTAGTCTCACGATAATATCAAATTGCAATGAGGTAGTATACAAAATTTTGAAACTTTTTTTATAAATGAAACTGCTTAAAGTAGAGGACTCCTATTTTTTTGTTTTGCTTAAATCATAACCGTTTTCATGAAATAAATTAAAAACTATTTCGCGGGCGAATAACTACGTCATTAGTTTCCGAGCATAGAGGGAGTAAGAGCGAAAAGATAATGATGCAAAGATAATGGGTCAAGCAAAAACAATGGAAAATGATGTAATAATTTAACAACTGCAGATTTTAAGGTTAAGTTGGATTAATTTACAAAAACTAATGCAACAAATGTAAATTCAATACACGATTCAACGAATGAAAAAAGCAAAAATTACATGGGGTGGCTACAATTAATAAAGTTTAACAAACTTACCAGAAATCGGTGCAAAGTGCTGACAAATGTGATGGTCACGTCGGAGCACGCTTGAGCACGCCATGACGCCATGACAGCACGCTGCCAGCACGCTCTAAACGTTTCGCGCATGCTTCACAGAAAAAGGCAGATGAAAATGGTTCTTTTATAAGGAGAATGTAAAATAAGAAACACTCAACAAATTATTATTAGATATCATACCTTAATTATTTGTATATCGCAAAAAGAATACAACATTATTTTATAATAGGACAATTAAGGCAATTTTGAAGAATACTAAAACATTTCGCGCAAAAGGTGAGCTCTAGGAATAACAGTTACTAAGACTATATCTATGTAATTTTTTTGCAATCTATCTGCAATATTTCAGTAAAAATCAATATGCAACATTTTTTTGCAATATTTCTGCAATATTGTATTTTCCTCACATTTGAAATATATCCAAAGATATATCTCAGCAATATTGTTGCAATATTATCAATGCAAGTGACAGATTGTTACATTACAGAAAGATTGTAGCAATGTTTTGTGCTGTGTGGGATACTACCTCATTGATTAACAGTTAAATGTAAATTAGAACGGGCTCACCAATCTGTTGTTGGGCAATTTTACAGCAATAAATCACTCAAAACACTTTAACTTAGACTCAGAAATGATTACAAATGCACCTGAATTATTTGCTCAGTGAAAACCTCACCTCAATCACTTTTAAATTATTCTTAATGCAAAACTCGATAATAAACACTTGTTCGAACGAAGAACAATGCACGACTGACTAAAGTTTCTCAATATGTGTTTATTAATTTTGGGACAAGTCGCCGAAAACGACCCTCTTATAGCTATTTATTATACAAGTGTCTTATAAGGCAAATAAGTCAAGAAAGAAATGTTTAGCCACGAGAGCTTGCTCGAGTGGCTAATTTTTCTTGGGTGACTCAAGGAGGAAACACACACGCCTCACGTTACGGTACATCATGTGTCATAAAGTGTGATATAGCAATTTTACATTCTTTTAAATACATAGGAAACACACTAGCATTATGTCACGTGAGCTCACGCTCGCTCACGCCGGTTACAACTCACGGCCGTAAGCTCACGCCAGCGATGTGTGAAAATCCACACATTTCTACCTCACGTAATATTACACATACAATCTGCGACTGCGCGAAACACTGTTTATCAGCTCATTTTAAAGTAGTTGAAGTTGGTGAAGAAGGTGGAGGTTGTTTTCGGTTGTTATAATGGAGGAAGGACCTTCTCATTGAAAATGTGCGTCTAGACGACGCATTGTACAAAACAAACTGAACTGTCAAAATCACACCAAGTTATGCAACCGATATGAATTTGAACACAAAGCAGGCGGCTCGTAACATAACATGATAACATCAGTGTGTTCCTAAAGGTTATTTTGTGAGCTCATGTAAGCTCACGTGAGCTCACATGATGTACCGTGACGTGAGGCGTGTGTGTTTCCTCCTTTATTTGCTGTTAAGACACGTGTATAATACATTGTTTTATCCAACACCTCCTTCTGTAACAGTTCTTAAAATCTTCATCAAAACCCAAAAAAATTTGACGTTCATTTGACGTTCAAAACTGTTGGCTTATGAACTGGTTGCTATGACAAATTAGAAAACCGTTAAATTATGGGTTCATAAGTCACATGTGTCTTATAGACCTGATAATACATTAAAAATCGGCATTATTATGACTTCATAATAAACAGGTGTTGGATAATAGTATATTATGATACGAGTTTTATAAGAAGCATTTTGTCGCACGCACGGGTTTAGGGCACGACGAGCGTAGCGAGAAGTGCCCTAAAAGAGTAAGTGCGACAAAATGCCTTATAAACGAGTTATCATACAGTATTTTTTCTACTTTGCCACTTTTTATACAAAATAATCAAATTTCACAATCTAGGGAATTTCGCGGCGGTTGGCACGCTTGAGAGCTGCATTAACGGCGTCTATGAAAAAGAATTAATTTGAAACGTCAACACTCGTATTTTTGTCCTTCCAAAAATGAGTTCTGAAGTTCTTCAATGTACGCCCCCAGAAATACGGGCTTTGGCGAAAATACGATAGGTAATTTGCTACCTTCAAAGTCACGTGAGGTATATAGAAAAACATACGCCCAATATGAAAATTGGCAGAAGGAGAACACGTTCTGTACGATCTCCAAAAACATTTTGCTACCGTATGTATTTTGAGCTGCAACGCCACAATGTTGTCTTATACTATTAAAAACCTTCCTGACGGCGTCCACACACAAAGTTAAGGCGAGCCATCCAGGACATGTAAAACCTACAGACGCCGTCCTACACCAATGCGCCAAGAAGGCGACAAGTGTTACCAGCTTGTTGGACACCTCCCCCAACAAAGTCGCTTGCCCTAAATGCACGTGAAGTTCCAATACAAGTGGCAAAAATAGTAATGCCAATTCACATTCATACATCATTGACAGCGAAGTATAGGTTAGGATTGCCAAGATCAGACAGAGAGATTACCAATATTAAAAAAATTAATTATACTATTTTTAATGTAATTATTATAACACCGCTTTTGTCTATTATGACACGCAAAAGCGTATCGTAATAGCCTGAGTACGAACGCAAAGTAGAAAAAACATTAAAGCTGATTCATAGGTCTGGGAACGTTATGTAAACAACAGTCGCGGCTTGAGTGATTTTTATAGTTGACACGCTTATTTTCTACAGGGCGAAGTGATTTAAAAATTACAAAATAACTGATTAAAATTGGGTTGGCCGGGATGGTGTTACAGATTCGGCCATACTGCAAACGCCTCGTCCCGAGGTGCACCTAGTTGTCGTCTGATAGTGATTAATCTGACGTGTCTGTCTGAAGATAGTATTTACACTCTTTTGTAGCATTTACACACCTGTCTTACACAGATTTTAAATTTCTGAAATCGGATTATTAATAATAGAGTTATAGCGTGGTGCGTTTTTCATAAGATTGCCTGTATAAACAAAAAATAAACGAAAACAATAGAATTTATGGACTTCATGAATTTTAAATGACTTCTTGAGGAGTATTTTCCCATTCTTGAATTGCTGCGTCTACAAGTTGATTGTGGTTGGCAGGTGGAGGTATACGACGTTTAACCCTTTTTTAAATATTGGGCTCATGTCAGGACTATGGGCTGGCCATTTCATGAACGGAATAGCAACAGCATTTAATTATTCCTTGAAAAAATACTATGTCACTACGAATCCGTGGTGAATTGGCGCAGATTAGTCCCGAAGTGATTGAACGAAGTGTTAAAAGCGTTAATACACGTCTGGGAATGTGTCAAATAGTTGGCGTAGTTCAAAAACAGATGACGTCATCAACACAATTTTTATGTCAAAAGATGGCAATTTAAAAACAAAGACAAAGACAAAGATCGACATTACATAACTAAATTATGAATTTTGTGCGGAACTTTATGATCACTCTGTATAAATTATTACAATATTCGCGGATAACGTTAGAGAAACAACTTAGAAACAACAGAGAAATAATATTAAGAAGAATCGAGGGCAAAAGGAGGAAAGGTAGGATTACAAATGACATGTTATACCTGGATCGCTGAACAGATAGAGTATAAAACTTTAGGGAGGGACACCATTTGCCTAAATCGTTGTACGCAACTGTCCTCTTCACAAAGGAGAAATTCCATCTACTCTTTAATTTTTTGACACAATAGCTCAATTTTTGACAGAAATTTATAAGTAGGGAAAATAAAACAAATAATTTAGTTACATTTATTAATCTAAATCATATTCTTCACTAGAAGAATCTTCCCCTACATTAATTTATTAATGGATTTACTTGAATATTCATCACGACATCCAGCTGCCACATTTTCTGTTCTGCACTTTGGGCATGTCGAATTGCATTTGCCCAATTTTTTGGAGTCACATCATGGCCTCACGAAAGAGTGACTCCACGTCGGTCATTTTGAATGTCGATTACGTATTTTTTCTCTGGAGCATGATATTTCTAACTGCTGCTTTAGCAGTAGGCTGCACATTTTCCGTTTTAGAACACTCCGGGTTACTTTCCTGACGCGTTTAGATATTAAAACGCCATCTTTATCTGCGATCGAGAAATTCTTTGAAACGCGCTTTTTTGTCGGAGAAAAGACCATAGCGGATACAATCTTTATACATACCGTTTTCGTAACAAATTGACGAAGGGTAGTCTTAAAAAAGACTGATTTGTAGAAATAATCGAAGAACAATGAAAAAGCGGAGAAAAAAGAGCGAAAAAGTCGATGCACTTGCTCAGAGGAGCTGTCAATTTAAGTTGGGTGCATCGGGCTTTCAGAAATGCCGCGGTATTTAAAGTCCACCAATGGAACATTATTATTTTAAACACCGCGCGCAAAGGGGCTGTTCAGCGATTCTGGCTAAGATTAAGTTGTCAATATAATTGTTTAATAAAACTGTAACGGGTTTTGTATGCCGTGATCATAATTGACTTTTATTAGTGCGATTTGTTGCAAATATTTGCCATGTATTTTTAACTATCCCGAGCTTGAACGAGTCTCACACTGCGGAAAATAAGCGTGTCTTTTCGGACCGTATATCGTAGTTCTATAAATTACTATTCCGTAATTTTATACGTCAGCAAGACTAGTCAGGTAGTAGACTGTAATAAACTTGTAATTCTAGAAATAAACAGTTACACTATTTCCTGTAATCATTCTAAGGTCTTCGTTAAGAATAAAAACCCGCCATTCATTCGTGCTTGTTAATCGTTAACATTCAACTTCAAGCAGTTAACCTACAGTCTACAAACTAAGGGAGACATAATACAAACAAAAATGGCAAATCTCGTACTCAGAACTCTGATGACGCGAAAAAGTGAAAAGCACTATCGATTTTCTTTACCACTCCACTTTCTAAGGATTGTTGACAGGATTATACTTTATGAGGAATGTCATTGAGAAGTGTAGAGTTTGCATTCTTTCCTCTGTGGTGCCATGATTCCGGCTCAAAATGCGTATTATCTTGGGCCAGTTGAAGACAGAACCATCTGGACCGTATTAATTTCAAACCACAAAAGGAAGTGACTGCGCGCTATAGTTGGCGCATTCGTGAAAAGCTTCAACCGGGTTGAATTGTTCGGATGGAGTAGGGAAGTTTGGAAACTGTAAATTAGTTGCGTTTTGACTATGTGAATTTTGTTATTGTGTCTTAATCTGGTTTGAAATTGTTTGTGGAACAACATATTAAGGTGGAAGGGCTGCTAGAAGCAAAAGAAAAGTAGTTTCTACCACAAACTACATAAATGTCGGGTAAATTACGAAGGGGGGATTTCACAAACCAGTTATTTATCAGTTAAAGTTAATTGATGTTAGCCTAACATTAGCTTTGTGCACTTAAGGGGATATTTTTTCTTATAAACAGCGGCAAAGCCGCATGTTTTCACTGCTCTTCTCTTGATATCGATAAAGATACACGACAGGATTGTCCATTTTGCAGTAAAATGTAAGTTGAAAAGAGAGTTAGGAGGGTTTTTAGTAAGCCTTCAAGACAGTGTAGCATCGTCATATAAAAACTATAAAACCACGTTTGTGATTTGTTGTCAAATTTTGAGTGCGTTTCAACTTCTTATCGCAATTTTCATATGAGATTCTCCCTGCTCTCAGAGTTTTTCCTAGTTATCTACAAACCACATCCTTTCATCCCGCCCATGCCTTGTTCTTTTTTCCTTGCATCGACTTAATATCCCATCCTCGAATTCATTACTCCTCTTTCGCAAATTTCCCAAGACGATGTTATTGTTTCCGAATTTCGGAGACCGATTGCACATCAATGAGAGCACATTTCACAAAAAAAAAACGCGGCGGGGTAGTCGAGTTAAAAAGTGTTGCAGGAAATAGTGCTGGCTCCGGATGGAACGTGAAATTCTCGCGGTCTTTCTCAATATGATTAATGAGAGAGAGGTATTGTTGCTCTGGGGGTGGCGTCGTGTCGCTGAAGTTTTAACACTGTTAACTACTTCAGCGTATGAAAAATGTATCAAGTGTCGGTGGTCGAAACTCCGCGGAACTCGGAAACTGATGGAATGGGTTGTAATTGGAATGCGGAACGATAAGGTTTACTCCAATTAATTCCAGTTTTTTTTTTTTTTTTTTTGGAAAAGCGGTATCATTATGGTTCCAACTAAAGACGTGACTAATTTCTTTAGATTATGTCGATTTCGGACGATTTGGGAGTTCTCAGAACTCGTTTAACGAGTATTGATAGTGTAGGAATTCCATTCGGAGTTGTTGAACATATGTGGAGGATCACCTTTGCGAACTTACAATGTAAATCAATACTTACGTGAAGAACTTCCCTCTCTACTTAATTAAAGTGGGTTTCAAATAGTGACACCTATTCAAAATCACCCCGTATTAGTTTCTTAGTTTACTTTTAAAAATGTTGAAAAAAAACCCTCATATATCCCGGCGCATACACCATCTTCCTACTACGTGCAATGCGGCCAAGCGATCGAAACCGAATCTCGGTCCAAACATAAAACAATTAGGATTAGGAAGCAAAGTTTCGCTAAGGAACAAACATTTGCTCTTCAAAGTGCACTTTCAACGGCATATGTAAATGGGAGACAGAGCCGACGATATTTGAGTTTCCAAACTTGGAAAAGTTGCAGAAAAGCGTCCTGTTTCTTGCAATGACAATGTGTAAAGATGTAATTTCGTTTGAAATACGAATCATTACAAATGATGTGTTTTTCGTTCTATTTGGAAACGAAACTGGGTCTTTATTGTCTTTATAAATAGTTCGAATCGGCTTTTTGTGAGTGTAATTGCATCAGCAAACTAACGTCGTTCGTGTAATGATTTGTTGTCAGTTTTTAATTGATGAGGTTTCTGAGATTATATCGCTCGGGATGGTAAGGGGTAAACAACAAACAGGTTCTGTGTAAACATTGGCTGGTTTTCAAATGTAATAAGAAGATTGCTGGAATATATTTAAATGCAAGACTATCATTTATGTCATAGTGGAAGCGCCAGTAACATAACTACGCACATGATTTTAACAAGGCTTTTAAGGCCTAATTTAAACTGAAATGAATCACAAATATGAAGGAATTAAAAACATTATTGAAACAAGCAGGAGTAGAAGCAAGAGCAGATATAGATACATAAATAGATTACCATCTCCATAGAGTGTTGGCGTCACATTCCCTAAAACTAGAGACTTATTTTATCACAGGCACCGCACAAAACATGAGAGAGTGAAATAACGAAATAATAAAAGAATGAAAATATGGGCGATTTAGAAAATTGAAAGATTCATGAGATGAAAGGAGGGTGGGATCAAAGAATGAAAACATAAAATGCTGAGAAGATGAAAATATTGAAGTATGAAATATAATACAACAAGAGAATATATAAAAAGTGGTGAAAATACGTTACGCGAAAAGGAAGAATAGAGACAATAAGAAAGAAAATATAAGGTTAAGGGATTAAATCATTCGACAATGAGAAAACAATAACTTGACAGAATGAGAGAACGATAAGATGAAAGGATTAGATAACTAGAAGGTAACAAAATGGAAACAAAAACTACAAAATACGAAAATATTTAAGGACGAGAAGGAAGTAAGAAAGCAAAGAAGCATAAGGAAATGAAATAATGAAATAAAAAAAGTTCCACGATGAAAGGTTGAAATATTGAGAGGGTGAAAGTATGTGAAGTGTAAAGGAAGAAAGAATGAATAAATTGCAGAATGGAGGATTCACAGGATGTAAGACTGAAAGAATAAGGGAATATGAGAATCAAAGGTTAAAAAAAGGGAAAATAAAAGCAGGAAAATAAATACATAAATAGTAAATAAAAAGACAAGAAGGATGAATTGCTTTAATCATGATGGAGCGAAATCATTTTGTAGCCAAATTAGTACACAGGGTAACTGACAAAAGAACTTTGATGCTTGATTTTTCTTGAGTTTATAATCTAGCTCTACTCATGTGTGTATAATACAACGTTTTATCCAACACCTCAAAAATTCATTTACAGGAACTAAATTTAAGTTTGACACCATCTTAGTGGCAGATAAAAGAAAGGCTGTTGTATGGTTGCTAAGGTTGTTTGTTTGTTGTGAGTGTTGTTAGTACAAATAATTCGCAAAACTTGGGAACGTTTTTTACAATGGATATTGACACTTTTAATAATAGGTGTTGGATAAAATATGTTCTTTTAAGACCTTATCAGGCCCAGAGCTCCCTTACGGTGGCGGCTAGAGCCAGGTCCATTAATAAACTTTTTCCCACAGACAACTACTGCAACTTCTCCAGGTCCAAACGCCACAAAAAACATCCTGTAATTCCCTCGACTCTAAATCATGCCACCATTCATCCCCGCAACTTTATTTTTCACCAGCTAAAACCCGTATTATTCACGATCAAAGCAAAGCTCGCTTCTCTCGGCCGTGCTGATGTACCAACATGTTTTTCTGTCACGCGGAGACGCAATAGTATATTGAAACACTAGTTTTGTAAAACTTATATTAAGACACGACTGCCGTAGGTAGTTTCTCATGTTATTTTTTCTAATTTGCATATTAATTTCATTTTTTAACAAATAACATCGATTTTGGTAATTTAGGGAATTTTGTGATAGTTGGTGACAGTTTGATTTAAATTTGAATCAAGTAGACTAAACATAATTGACATTTTTCGCAAGTAAAAATGCAAGATTAGTGCTGCGGATTAGTGTTTCATGGTGAATTAGAGACATAGCTTTGCTACAACAGCAAATTAGAAAATATAACATTCAGCGACCCGACAGGCGTTCTTGAAGCCTTCGTTGCGCTACAACGAACTGAAATATCGTTTATTCTTTTGCTTTTGAATAATGGATTAATGTTTCCGTTTTAACCGTAAAAATATCTCGTTTAGCACGTCGACTATTAGAGGAGCGAGAAGATAAGACGACATTTTTTGAATGAAAAGCAGATTCGCGTTATCCGAAAGTCGTCTCGTGCTTTGGATACTGCAATAAATCGTGGCGACCTGAATTCGGTATCGATCCTACGGTTTTCCAAACAACAGGTGGATTGGAGCCGGCAATTTCGAAGTTGTCTACAGTATCTACGGGGTAATTCAAGTAAGCTACCAGATGAATGAATGAATGAATAATCAGCTAACTCTCCGATTAGAAAAAGATTATAGACCCTTGTGCTAGGTGGCTATTTTGACAAACCCTCCGCCGGATGGAATGGATTCTCTAGGATTTACCCCAACACGTGAAACTCTACGGCCTTCTCGCACACAGTTGACAGAAAAGACATGGCGTCAACTTATTTCCTGCGAAAAAATGATGCCAACCGATTGGGTCTCTCTTCTCTTAACGATAAAGTTAACTGTTGCATGTAAACAAAACTTCACATTCGGGATTCACTACCTTTAATAACAAACAAAAGTTAGAATCCCAATGTGGTGCGAGGCTTGTTTCGGAAAGGGTTTCTGCGAGCGCCAGTTTTTTAACGTGGTATGCTCCACGGGACCGCAGGTAGCTACACCGCGGTATTAAAATCCCGGGGACTAGCTGTCAAGTTTGGCGGAAGGGGAAATAAATATTTCACGTGATTATGGTCTTTTCTATATTTACACTATTTACAATTGTTCATCCAGATGATTACAATATAAAATACAAAGTTATCGACTCTCTCTGTTATTCATATGACGCTCGTCCGGGGAGGTTAGGATCCGGGATGGTACGGGCTGGATTCCGGCAGATAAGATTAGTCCGGGTGCTTTCCGGTGCACAGACTGTTGAACAGCCGGGGAGTCGAAACCCCATGTCGGCCCAGATCACCCTTCCGTGCGACCAGTGGCTCTGGGACGCTTTGGTTACGATGGCCGGTGGCGGCTGGACAATGGGAAAGGTTCCGGGAAGTGCCTACCTCCTTCCATGTTCGAAACCCCATTAGAGTCACCATAGCGCCCTCCCAACAACGATACACTTCCAAAACAAAATATATCGATTTTGCAGAGTGTACGGCCGACGACCGACCAGACAATCACCCTGAAGAGGCGGGGGTGAGCACTCCTCGGAGTACTCACCAAACCGTGGCCCAAGTCTCTTCTTGTCCTTTTTCACTCAATGATTCTCTCCTCCCACACGTAAACTCCAACGGTCCAAAAGTCAAAATCGGTTATAACCCTTCTCTGAGAATTCGAAGTAAATTTGCGGTCGTCTAACCCGACTACACGGAACGTGAAAACTTATAAATCCATGTAACCAAACAACAATACGGGACGATTGACCATGACCGACGGAGAGAGCCGCAACAACCAACCATTAATGCGCCCAGGCATATCAAACAACAACTTCGAAAAACAACAATTCCCAGAGCTAAATATCTAATTCCATAATTTGTCCAAGAAACCATAAATGCAAAATCCAACAAAGTTGACATGGAGTCCACCGTGTGTTGCTGATTACAATCACACTACAACCATGACTGGTTTTCCTCATTTAAGTGGTTAAGCCTAGCCAGGGGTCAGGTTGTTTGAGCCCAAATCTACAATTTCAAAATCTAAACATCCATGGCTTGAAAACCCAAAACTAAATTGACTTTGGTCTCATTCGTGTGTTGCTGACAACAATCACACTGCAACCATGAGTGGTTTTATTCATTTAAGTGGTTTAGGCCAACGCCTGGTTGCTTAAGCTCAAAAAAATCCATGCTAGCTTCCTATTCGCTCGCAGATCAAAATGTCAGGGCACCACCAATGGGATGTTTTCACTATCCCCTTTTTTGGTCCCTACGCACTATTGCGCATGCGTATTAACATGCCAATTCCCAACGGTCGGACAAACAAAAGGTCTCTTTACACTTGCGAAAGCTTGTGAATGCAAGTGGCATGTGATCACACAGTTTTCAGACGACTCCGTAAGCACATTCAAGGAATGACGTACTCTTGGCGCGTCGAATGACGAACAGGACGCTCCAAACACGTACGATAGAACGCTAGTGTAATGGTATCTAAACACAAGCCGCTTGACCACTTTGACATTTGTACCTGTCACAACTCTGTAGTTGTCCTACGTTTTTTGCGCATGCGTCCCTTATCTGAAACCAGTGAAAACGTCCCTATTCATTACCCCGAATTGGAGGGAAAAGTCAGGTAATGTTAAAATCGGCAAATTATATGTACAGACGTGACGAAGAGAAGCGGTGGAAATGGGTTAACTGACGTCTATAAATCGACTGTTGGACTTCGTTAAGCATAATCCCTCACGAACGATTTTAAGATTCCACCCATCTAGGTCTAGCCGGCGGAAAACCTAATTGGAGTCACAACAATTGGCCAATATGAAAATTCCAACACCTAAACTCAACGACCAATTAGAGATCCCTCTACACAAAACCAAAAATAGAGTCCTGCCAGAACGTCAAAAAAAAAATCAATCCTAGTTAACAAAACTACGCTTCATCGTCTTCCGGGTTTAGCAGCGATGTAATCGACAGCCCTAAATTGTGGATAGTTACAACGGCACAGTCTTGAAAGACAGTCTAGACGTAGAGCAACAACAAAACCGTTACAACAAAAAACAACAGAACAGCCGATGAAGTTAAGTGGCTACTTTATTCACTACTCAACTTACTAAGTCAGGTGGTTACCTGACACCACACCCAACAAACAAAAAAAGGAAACCTTTGGGAAACTTCTAGAACACTAACTACGAATATAAGAAAAATGCATGTCAATTTACTGTAGATCGACCAGCCACATATGCAAACCATATCATTAACCAGTGCGTCAATAGTTCTTAGGTATGAGTGTTGCCGACTTGGTACTGTTATAGGTTTTAGTTTTTGTGTTCACTTTCGCGCCAACATTGGAGCACATAATTTGGACAATCCTCGTTTCTGACTGGCTTACAGTCAGGAACCCAACACATGCCCATAAATAAATTAATTAATGTTTCTTAAGTCCGAGGTCAGAGCATCTGTCAAAATTGTGTGTTCAAATGTTTGCGCGCAAGTGACCGCATCATTTAGATTTTCTTTAAATTTACCTGAATTAATGAAAACTAGAGCCTATAACAATACCAAATCGGGAACACTCATACTTAAGAACTGCGCTCTTGACGAAAAAAAAAACTGGATTTCCCATGCATTTTTGGGCATGTTTAGCTTCAATGCACTCACCGACTTCAAGCATATACGTTATCACTAATAGCCCATATTGTGATAGTTAATAGTTTTTTTTTTACTTTTCTTAACCGAAAGATTTTCATTGATGTCTGTGATGAATAATTTTGTGGATTATACGGTATAACCTATACAGTCGCTAGAAGCTCGGGGTAACCTTGGTTGAATGTCACTGTATTACGTGACAATCCTAAAATTGAAACTTACATGAATCCTTGGAAAACCCAAAGTTTGCGTTTCGACTATCGACACTCCCGTTTCTGGTACATTCATGGTAATGTGTGTTGCGGCCTGCAGAATGCCTTGTGTCAGAATACCGGACCAACCTCAGTCCTATGGGTCAGCTGTATCTAAAATCTGACAGAGCTGGTAAGGAAACCACTGCGTTTGAATGCATATATCACACGCAACGCAAGCAACAGGGTGACTTTAAAATGGGGTCCTGCTCTTGACGTCATTCGTTGTCACAGTTTGGGGATGTATTCTGGAATTTCTCGATTATGACGTATGTCGTGTCCGCGTTTTCCAATTGGAATTCAAGAGCAGACACCCAGGCGCATTGTTGATGAAATTGCTCACGGTCTGTTGGTTGCGGTGTTTTATCCGCTGACCGGAAATATCGCTCAGTTCGCACATCATTTTCATAATCATTACGCGAGCTCCATGGGTTGCTGCAATGTGAGAAGAGTTTTAGGTTTGATTAGGTCACTGGCGGCTCATCGGAGGGAATTCTGGTCTAGTCTTCCAGTAAGAAAGTAGCTCTCGCTGCGTTATACAAAGTTAAAATATTACATGTCGATACGTCTTCTTAAATTCGCTTTTTCCAGATCGAAGCATTTTATCGCGACTCTTCCGCTAATTTTTGCATGAAATTGCAACCGCGCCTTTATTTTTCAAGCGAAAACGACGTCTGTTTTCATTAAATTTGCAAATAGATCGGTCGATCGTGAGGGGAAGGAAGATTTTGCCCTCGCTGAAATTCTTTTCTTTGCTTACATTCTAGATGTGATTCGTATCGAGCCTGTCACAATTTAGATATAGTTACCTCCGGAAATGTTAGTTAAGACCTTTATATCTTTCTCACATTACATTACGTAAGGTGGCTGAAATGTAATTACTAATTACTCAAGTTGGTAGCATTTATTATCTATTAAAGGTCTTAACCAACCTACTGCGAGGCGACTATGTTTCCAACTTACAGAACTGACTACTTACTTAATGTGTAGAGTCGATTGTCAGCACGAAACTGTGGTAGTTTCATCATTCATTTGCTTGCAGCCAGTGTATACATATATACTTGTGCATGTATCAATAGAAGACACAAAATCACATAGATCACTGATGATCTTAGGTCTAGACACGTTTTGCTTGCATTTAGGCTCGTCAGTGCTAGAGCTTGATTCATTTCGTTGTGCAGAATCGATTCTTTTTGGGAATTTTGATTCTAGGAAGGGTAGGATGTCCGAGTTTTATGGCTCCTGAGGTGATGGAGAGGCGACCCTATGGCAAACCCGTGGACATATGGGCGGCTGGAGTGCTCCTTCACGTTCTTCTGTCTGGTACGTTGCCGTTCCATGGCAGTGGTCGCAGGTTGATGGAGTCCATTTGTCGAGGAAAGGTTCATGTAAGTAGCACAGAGTATGATGTCTTCAAATGTAAGTCCGAATCTGGACTGTTTGTAATGTTGAAAATTGGAATTGGGAAGTTCAGTTGCAAAATTTGATTTGTTAACTAAAATCTATATATTTAATTAGTTTTATTTGTTAAGTTTTAAAAAGTGGAGGAATCTAATTAATGATGACTTACAGTCCTATTTCTTGTTGACTTGCGATGGTCTTAAACGCCGGTTGCTAAAGATAGACGTCCTAACTAAATTTCGTGTGAAATGAAACATGACCGTCGCAACTCAACATGAAATCGGGCCGTTAATTCATAATGCCGTTATTAATTTTAGTTAAAAGCTTTGAAATTCTGATTGAACATTAATATACATACCTATATCGTGCGACAGAGATGAAATGCAATTCATGACCCACGTGACGTCATTTTTTGTTGAACGCACGATACATAAGCGATCCTCTTTTACCTCACGGTGTCGAGGTGAGAAAATATAAAAACGATCAAATAAATATAGCAAAAATAATAGAAACAAGTAAAAGCTATATAAACCAAAAAGCAAAAATATGAGAATAAAGCTCAAAGAGGTAAGTAGGTACTTATTAAAAAGATAGGAAAGTAAATATACAGGGTGTCCCAACTAAAATTTGTACCCCCCAACAATTCCAATTTCGAAAGACGAACAGGTTAATTTTTTTATCAAGGGGGACCTAATTGTACCAAACTTTCAAGTCTTTGATCTCACTCCTTGAGCCAGGGGAGCCACCCCCTTAAAAAAATTAAATGACATGGGGGGTCGTGTGATACATCATTTTAAAGCTTATTCAATTCCCTATCCAAACCTACATTTATCGATTCCTTTCTACAAAAAAAGCATAAATTCGATATTTTCCAAATCTACATAAAATACTCAACTAAAATTTATACTTCCCAATGTTGAATGGGGTGCAAAGGGGGCCCCGAGTAAAAGGGGTGAAATCCCCTGAGCCCCGATGGTTGAGTGTTTTTTGGTGATGGTGAAGTAAGAGTCGAAACTACGAGACGTTTTGTATTTCACACTCCAGGGTGTACTGACTTTCGAGGGGCAAATAACCACCCTAAATAGTTTTACGATGTACCGCTAGAATTACCGTTAGATGCGCGGTCAGTTTTGTCCCTTACAACTAAATTTAGAACTACAGAAAAAAACTTGCAATATAAAATTACAATAAAAACCTAAAATATTAATATAGCGGTAAAAACCGCCTAAAAATGAGCTCCGGTAACACACTCCCCCGTCTCGAAGGCGGTGTTTTAGCGCTACGCACAGCCCGTGCCCTCTCAGGTGGCTTTCCTGAGGTCGAGTTTTCGAACTTCTCCAGGCGTTGTCCTTCTGTTGGGGTTGACTGAGGGCGATAGGCACTCTGGGATGCTGGCCCGAAAGTGATAACCGGAGTCGGTGAATCAATAGTATTTTATGTAGATTTGGAAAATAACAATTTTTTATGCTCTTTTTTGTAGAAACGAATCGATAAAAGTAGATTTGGATAGAGAATTAAATAAGCTTTAAAATGATGTATTGCACGACCCTCCATGCTATTTAAATTTTTTAAGGGGGTGGCTCTCCTGGCTAAAGGGGTGAGATCTAAGACATGAAAGTTTGGTACAATTTGGTCCCCCTTGAGAACAAAATTGACCTGTTCGAGCGTTTTCTTCTGAGTCTTTCGAAATTGGAATTGTTGGGGATACAATTTTAGTTGGGACTCCCCATAGAATCCAGAAGAATGTCTATGAATCCAAATGGAGTAAATTTAAATTAAAATTTAAATATATTTAAGTGGAGCTCCAGAAACTTTAGTAAACGCAAAATTACAATTGGAACATGTTTCGGGAGAACACTACTCCCATCATCAGCCCTAATTTAACAAGAGATTAATGATACAATTGATGAATTACAGAGGGGTTCTCACCTTAAAGAATATGTAAAATTATGACGTTATTTTGAATTAAATTTGACGTTTTGAAAAGGTTACATGATTATTAAAAGATTTCGTAAAAACAACATTTTATAAAATGTAAAAATTAAAAATGGATCAAGTGGACAAAGCAACAAGAAGTTTGAATTTTTAATGCTCAAGAGAACGTATACAGTGTGGAAATTAACTAAGAAATAAATTCAGTAACTCTTTTAGTATTCGCGCTAGAAATAAAACTTAAAAAGCATGTGGTAGCACTTGGTTTTACATGAGATCTCCCAACTTTTTGTAGTGGAAGAACTGCGTTGCGAAACTTGGCATTTTTTTACATTTTATGTTTTTGATGGGATGTCAATCTTAAGGTACATGTACACTAGAGATTTATTTCATGATAGATATCTCAACTATCGGAGAGACAATTTCTTGAGGTGTTTACATTATGACATAAAGTTGCGTGAATAAAATGCTGATATTTCTGGTTGACACAAAAGTGTCGATATAAATTCTCATTTTGTTTACACTTTTCGACTTTTCCACGTTTTCCTGGACATTTTATTTCCACAGTTTTAATATAAATAACAAAAAGGAACTAAAAATGTTTACTTACACGCAATCGTTAATCAACTAATGCCTCCCATTGGCTGGTTTCTTGCAGGTTCAAGTGGGGTTAGTGCCCGTAAAGTTATAAATCCTTTTTGGTAATATAATAATTTATTACTGTGCGGCGCAGTACCCATTGATCTCTTTCTTTGAAGTAAGACAAGTTATTTTTAGCTGTAGTTCGTCAGTTTCTTACTCCAAACGACTCACACTACTGGCGACTGTAATGGACGGGCATCCGCCGAAAATAAAATGCAAATAATAATCAATGAACCTGTGAAATTTTTGATAATCAAATCTTTCATTTAAAAAGATAATTATAAAAATTGGTGCAGTACACAGTTTTATTTTTTACCAATCGATTCCAGTTCAACGATTAAATAGATAGATTATATACTGAGTAGTTATTCTATGCTATAAATAGTATAAATATCTCGAGAGCGCGGTAAAAAGTAGACGATTAGCCAACTTTTGATACTTCTGTCCGAGACTTGTTGAATCGTGTCTCAGCAGTGTTTACATTTGCTACATATTATTTCAAAGAATATATCTCCGCTACCTGAATAAATAAATCTCCGATAGTTTCTCTCACCACCGTTTACACATAAAAATACTTATTGCAGGGGAGAAATGTCTGAAATAAATCTATAGTGTACATGTAGCTTTAGCGGAAGGTGAGCTTATCTATTACGAGAACAAAAAGGTCAGTTTTTGCTCTTCAGATTGTCTCGTTTTTGTTGCTTGAGAAACTCGTATCAAATTCGCAAAAATTATTGTCGGCAATATTTTGACCTCTCGTCTTGTTATTATTGAAAACTAGTTTTTGAATACCGTAACAAAAAATTTAACGTTCCACCATTTTAAACCCCAAATTTTTATCTCTATTTCAGATGGACTCGCCCCAATGGGAGCTCATTAGTGATAGTGCAAAAGACTTAATACAACAAATGTTAACGGTGGACCCGAAGCAGCGGATAACGATACAGGAAGTCCTAAATCACAGATGGCTCAGGGTACGTTGTGTTGTGCGGCAAGCGCGTAAAGATAAGCACGTGCCGACGCGAGTTTCCCGTTTTCGTTTTTGTTCCAGGATCGCGATAAAGGCCTCAGAATCCACCTCGGCGATTCGGTAGAAGAACTTAAAAAATACAACGCTAGGAGAAAATTAAAAGCCGTCGTCTTGAGCGCGGTGAATTCGCGCAAATGGTACTGTTACGACGACACGAACTCGGACTGCTTCTCGGACTGCGGGGACGACGAGGTATCGGCGTGCGGTAAGTTGCTCCTACTGATTAATTTGTTCAAATATTGTTCAGATAACATACGGTTTTTGGCTGTTGTGGACGACTGCCATCCACATGGCAATTGGAAAAAATTGAAACGGTAATCCAATAAGAGTGTTTATTTCCACTTGTTGCATTCTTATCGGGTGGTGTCAGGAGCTCTTGCTTTGATTAAATAAGCTTGGTACTTTTCTTTTTGGTGAAAGACCCTGTATATTTTCGAGTTGTATCATCAGGATGTGACGTACAGCTCTGTTCGCTGGGTTGTGGCAACTCTCTTGTGGTTATTGTGGATTACATAATATAATCTTCAGCTGTAGGTTGACAACTGCCAACCTCCATGTCTCTTTGTTTCTACTCTTACGACTAATTGATTTAGCGGGAATTTAATTAGTGACGAATACCTACTTGTTGCACTATGATGCATTTCTTAAAGCTGAAACCTATCATTATAGAGAAACACAAAATAGTATGCGCGTACTCGCCCTCATAGCGTCTATCTCCATTCCTCTCAGTCTGTGGCGCACAAGTAGCGATAATACACCGAGGACGTATCAGCTGGAATGTCCATTTCGGTTTACTTGTTGCATCTCGCCATCGATTGCTGAAAGAGTCCCCGTCGTTTAGAGATGAGCGCGATATCAAGTGCAGCATATAACCTTCCAGAACCTCCAGGATGATAAATGAGGAGTTTCATGCGGGATCGAGCGAAGCAACGTCAGCGCTTCATTCTCGAATTGTTGGCTATATTTCAGAGGACGTTGTCTCAAGGTTGAAATACGAGGTGCTCCGTCTTGATCTAGGTGCGGAAATGTCGGTAATCAAGTGACACTGGTAGAGACGCACGCAATGGTCAATTAGCTTTGTTCTGAATATTGTATGCCTGATTTTCTCACTGGCTATAAAAAAAAAACTTGTATAAATTATTTATTAACGCATTTTTAAAGCTGAATAATCGAACCAGAACAGTGATAGCACCGTGAATCGTCAAATGACCATATCAAAATATGCCGTGCTTAAGTGCATCCGCCGACCTCAAAAACGTGTTTTTTTTATGACACTACTTATTATAATATTTCATGAAAAGGACATACAAGAGAACATTAATCAGTACAATCCTAGTGTTAAGGTGATAACTTGTGACTAGATTCTAAAGTTAAGACCCAGAGTTCACCAAACGGCTCGTTTGGAAACGAAATTTATTCCAGTCCTTGACGACGTGTCAGTGGCGACGAACTGACCAGGCTGAATCTCGCCGACATACGAGTATCAAGGTATTTATAAGATAGACCTGTATCCACTCGAGAGTTGGGCATCAAAAAGCGCTCTTGTGCTTTTAGTGGCGTGTTTATTTTCTCGCAGCCAATCAAAAAAATCGTATGTATTATACATGTATGTATCTTAAAGAAGAGAAGAAACAGCACGGGGTCAAATGCTAAGAAAAATATAAGTACCTACTAAAGGGACAAACAGTCAATAAAGCAAGATAAAGCTGTATAATCGCTTTACAGATGTATCGGTTCACACCTTCTGCGTTCATTCTCTTTCCAATTTTTTCGTCTCTACCTTATCTACCTCGACGTCGAAATTATGCATACCTCATTGCCCTTAACAGTCTGTTGCCTACATTCGAATATCGTATTTCTCCCCTTTATTACGCGTCCTATAAATAAAATTGGGTCGAATGCAAGATTTGCTCCTTTTGTTCGCTTCTCGACTCCTTTACGACTTGATTTAAAGGTAAATACCATAAAACTTGAGATTTTACGATTGGCGGTGATTACTTCTGGTCCGTTAAGTTGGATTTCGATGAGATACCTCCTTGAGACGATTAGCAACCAATGTTTTTATTACGAACGATTTGAGATTGTGATAAAATTAGAATTGATACAAAACAGTAAAATAAACAAGTTTTTTGCGATGAAAGTGAAATATGGAATAGGCTGTTAAAGTTAATCAAAGAAAGATACCAAAATCATTACTATCTAGGAATAATTTTATATAGTGGTGTTTCCTGCTAAAACTTCTTTTTAGAGCCAAACCCTTCTAAAAAAAACACAACAATTTGAAACTCACATTGTGTTCCATTTCAAGCAGTCCCACTAAACATCTCGACTCATTCAGAACAACAAAACGCTTTCCCGGCGCATCCACCATTCATCAAAACCCCTCTCAACAAAAACTTCCTACAATCCCTTCCTAATGATTTAAGCCTCAATTTGAACGAAATTTCCTTGTCGACTCTTCACGGGCGTCAGGATTAAATTTAATTCGGCATTCTCACGGAAGAGCGTTGTCGCGCGTCGGTCGTCTGCGATGTTTTGTGAAAAAAGTTGAGCCGGCTTGCGGTTTTCGTCACGGGAAAGCAACAGGCTGATAAGGTTGACACATGGGGTGACGACACGTCATCTTAAAAAAGCAGATCTTTTATGACGGCCGTTGGCTCGGTTTTAAGTTGGAGAGATTACGAGAAAGGTTGTGAAGCTGCAAGTTTATTAAGTTCACTGTTTTACTAAATGTGTGTAAAATACGTTTATTTAGTCAACAGATATCTTTAGTTATCTTTCGTTTGTCATATCTGTGGTATATATGTGAGATGATGGCCAGCGAATGTTAATTCCGGCGGGCTATTTTTCAGAGAAGTAGCAGAGAAAAATAAAGGAAATCGTTTGTTAAATTGGTATTTGGGTGATTCTGTTCTAACTCTTACTTTTTTGATTAAAAATTATTCGAATCGATAATTGATTTTTTTTCTTTTTTATGCATATTATTACTCCATTTTATTGTAAAAATCAAAGTTCGAAAGGATTTTGCTACAACTTTAAAATATCGAAGATGGGAGTGGTTCCGAAACATGTTCCAATTGTAAATTTACTCCACTTTGATTCATCGACATTCTTCCCGTTTTTAAAATATCGAGAATGAAAATAAAATTTAGACTCATTTAAACTATATTGTACTGAAAGCCGCGGTACTGGCATTTTAAATTTAATTAGCTACTGTAATTATTTGGTTATGAATTTGATAATATCCAATTACAATATTATTTTGGTTATTAATAAGTATAAAAATCTTTTACTTATAATAAAAAAAATCAATCAGTAATTACCAATAGCACGGTACTGACAAGTAAATTTATGACACAACTTTTTGAAAATTAACTTTTAAAATGACACAACTTGGTGCACTATTTCATCAGCGTTAGGTTTGCAAACATAACTCAGATGACGTACTTTCAATATGGCTAACTAGTTGTTTCAGTAATCTCGAGGAATATGGCGCATGCGTCATACAAATTCAAATTCAGAAATTCGCTTAAATCTAAGGACAAAAGTTATTAAGCCAAAATTCAATGTGTAATCAATATATTGAAAAAACATTTATCAATTTTTTTTAAGTTTAATTATAGACATTAAGATTTATGGGTTAAGAGATTTGACTCATTTATTGAGAAAAAGAAAATAATGAATTTGTAGGTAAATTCTAGAAAAGGACATAACACGGTACTGACATTTAAGTGATATACTGTAAGTTTTGTCTGGACTGGAAGTTATATTACACAGAAAAAGGGATGAAATATGTTCGTGAGGATCGTATAGAAAAATTTTATGAATACAATGTTATGCTATGTATAGAGTAAACAGTACAGGACATTAATAATCACTGTTAGAATAGAATCACCCATTTACAGATATCCAAGAATTGTACCAATGCGAATTAATGTAAATTGAAATGTCTATTTTGACCGGACTAATTCAAGAGTAAAGAAAAACGTCACATTTAGTCAATTGTTGAAAAAGTTATGGGTGTTTGAAGAAAGAGCCATTTTTTTGAAAAAAAATCTGACAAACGTTTTTAGTAAAAATTTCAGCCAAATCGAAAGGGGCCGGATTCAAAAGTCTATTTGGCGTTGAACGGCTCTATTAGTACGGCGGCGGAGAGAGCGAAATTGTTCATATTAAAGTGTAACCCACTATTTTGGTATAACTCAATAAGACATAATATAGATTTGTTTGTTAAAAAATTCTGCATTTAGAATGGAAATTGACGACAGTGTAGGTTAGTCACGAGAAAAGTTATTCCAAAAAAAAAAAACGTGAAAATTGGCAAAAATTATTCCAATTAAATAAATGCTCATATCTTTGGCTCAATAAAAGGTAAAAATATGCGGTTTGTTTCACTATGAAGCCCAGAATATCTACTTTAAAATGGCTAATTGGAAAATGGCGCGAACTTATGCTTTTCGACCAAATTCTATTATTTAATGCGACGGCCCATGATTTATTCATAAATTTTCTATATTCAAGTTGCTATAACTCGTATAGTGTAGTCTTTGTAGTAAAAATTTTCACATCAAAAACTGCAGAATTTTGTTGTCTCTAATTCACCTCAACTAATAATGTATCTATCTACAATAATAAATTCGCTACAATTGTGTTTCTGGAAAAATGTAACTTGCTCAGGCTACACTCTCGATCATGCACATTTGCTCGAATAACAATTCTTCTCATTGCAAAATAATTCTATTGCTTGTCTAATCTCATGCGGTATAGGTGTTTCATTAATTAATTTTGGGGTTAAATTGGAACCATCTTTGATCCAGCCAAATTCCAAAGGATTCAATGGTTCAATGTGTTGAATCTTACTGTTTATATCCATATCTGGACTTGATAATAGCATCTGGAAACAAAATTTTAAGCGATAAGTATAGACCTACTAAGGACGCTTCTCCAATAATGAGGTCCACAATAAAATTGACGAAGAAATCGGTGAATATATACATAAAAGGAAGGAAAAATTTGAGAATTTTTGATAATGGAACCACATTAAGAGTATACCCTTTCAAATAAAAGAAGAGTTTTGTAAATCGGTCCACAATTGACGAAGAAATCGGTGAACATACATGAAGTCGGTTAATGAAAGGGAGCAAAAATTTGAGGATTTTTCTCGATTTCCATGAAATGCCCTCATCATATCCTAAAATGGTGTCAATGGTGACAATCTGTAATTATACTCTTTCAAATAAAAGAAGAATTTTACAAATCGGTTTATAAATGACGGAGTTCTGAGGTAACAAACACTAAAAAAAAAACTATACAGCTGAATTAATAACCTTCTCCTTTTTTGAAGTCGGTTAAGAAGGCCATGATTTAGTTTTCACAAATAAAAGAAGACTTTGTTGTTGTAGTAGTTGGGGATTTCTGCAGAAGCTTACCAGCGTTTCATATTTTAACAGGAGGTGATACAACTAATGCTTTATTCAAAATTGGTAAAAAATCTGCACTAAGCACTTTCTCGAAAAAGGGTGATGACATACAATTGACTAATTTTGCAGCAACCTCTATTTTGAACAGCAGGGGCACGTAAGCATATTTTGCTTTTATATAAACAAGAAGAATCAAAGAATCTGAATGAGGCTAGGTTAAAGTTAACACTAAACACTAAAAAGAAATTCCTCCAACCGAAGATGCATTTCAATTGCATGCACTAAGGGACTAAGAAGAATTATTGTTAATTTTTAAAACTTTATGTATTTGGTTAAAAATAAATACAATTTCAGTTTAATTCATTGCGCTCGGTGGTAGT
Source organism: Diaperis boleti (assembly GCA_963583935.1). NCBI lineage: Eukaryota > Metazoa > Arthropoda > Insecta > Coleoptera > Tenebrionidae > Diaperis > Diaperis boleti. The sequence continues at coordinate 34,972,723 of OY757245.1, read as the reverse complement.
ATAGCGTATTAGTCGGAGAGCTAGTGAACATTTCGCGTCATTACTCGAAGTAGGTTAAAAATTTGCTAAAACGTTGCCATGGGGGTATTGAGTTGCCATTTCAAACGTTTCGACTTGAAGATAGGCAGAAAGGGGTGCAAGAACACCCCAAAGTCGTAAGGTAGCAGCCGAAATTTTCATTATCGCAAGTCGGTTCAAACTTCGTATTTTGCTTGAATCAAGGTATATAAATAACCAAACAAGTTGTCAGACGAAAATTTCAGGCAGCAAGGAGTGCATGAACACCCCAAACATGTAATATTTTTCATGAAATTTTTATTATTTGCTCCAGTCTGACAATTCAATATGTTATTCTAAACACCTTCTTGACTGCATAATTTAATTGTCAGACAAAAATTCGGGGCAGCACACCCTATAAATACCTTGCAAACTTTCCTCGCGGCCGGATGCCAACGACACAAAACGCACCATATTTAAAAAAAAAAAAAGATTGCGATTCCTATGGTGCGATGAGTTTGTGTTTTTTTAACATTTTAGAAGTGATTTAAAAAAAAAGAATAAAAAATATTGATATCACGCTTAATTTTCAAAATTAAACAATTAATTCACGATATCTTTTTAACTATTAAATTTATTAAAAAAATTATACAAGCATTTACGTTGGCAATTTAATTTTCTACAAAAAACATTTAATGACTTTTTTCGCTATCTCACCCGATTCTCGAGATATAAGCTTAAGTTTATTTTTTTGATGATATTATGATATCCGTGATTTTCAAACTAAGTTTCATTCGTAAGAAAGTGGGATTGTTATTGAGGATTAAGATTCGAATTTTATATTGTTTACGAATAGACAAAAAAATTACATAGCTAAATAAAAAAAAAATGTCAAGCAGGGTGGTCTTCATCTTCAGCTGCTGTGTTCCATTTTTTTTTATTTAGCTATGTAATTTTTTTGTCAATTCGTAAACAATATACGATATATTTTTTTTAAATTGAAATTCGAATCTTAATCCTCAATAACAATCCCACTTTCTTACGAATGAAACTTAGTTTGAATATCACGGATATCATCATCAAAGAAACAAAAAAATTATACTTAAGCTTATATCTCGAGAATCGGGTGAGATAGCGAAAAAAGTCATTAAATGTTTATTATAGAAAATTAAATTGCCAACGTAAATGCTTGTATACATTTTTTAATAAATTGAATAGTTAAAAAGATATCGTGAATTAATTGTTTAATTTTGAAAATTAAGCGTGATATCAATATTTTTTATTCTTTTTTTTAAATCACTTCTAAAATGTTAAAAAAACACAAACTCATCGCACCTTAGGAATCGCAATCGTTTTTTTTTAAATATGGTGCGTTTTGTGTCGTTGGCAGCCGGCCGCGTTGAAAGTTTGCAAGGTATTTATAGGGTGTGCTGCCCCGAATTTTTGTCTGACAATTAAATTATGCAGTCAAAAAGGTCTCTAGAATAATATATTCAATTGTCAGACTTGGGCGAATAATAAAAATTTCATGAAAAATATTACATGTTTGGGGTGTTCTTGCACCCCCTGCTGCCTGAAATTTTCTTCTGACAATTTGTATGGTTATTTATATACCTTCATTCAAGCAAAATACGAAGTTTCAACCAACTTGCGATGATGAAAATTTCGACTGCTACCTTACGACTTTGGGGTGTTCTTGCACCCCTTTCTGCCTATCGTCAAGTCGAAACGTTTGAAATGGCAGCTCAATACCCCTATGGCAACGTTTTAGCAAATTTTTAACCTACTTCGAGTAATGAAAGAAAAATGTTCACTAGCTCTTAGACTATATAGCATATAGGCGTTTGCGGTGGGCGAGGAGTGCGGGCGGGTGATCGAGAGCGTAGCCTGAGCAAGTTACATTTTCCCAGAAATACGATTGTAGCGAATTTATTATTGTAGATGGATACGTTATTAGTTGAGGTGAATTACAGACAATGTGAAAATTTTTACTACAAAAGACTACACTATACGAGTTATAGCAACTTGAATATAGCAAATTTATGAATAAACCATGCGCCGTCGCATTAAATAATAGAATTTGGTCGAAAAGCATAAGTTCGCGCAATTTTCCAATTAGCCATTTTAAAGTAAATATTCTGGGCTTCATAATGAAACAAACCGCATATTTTTACCTTTTATTTAGCCAAAGATATGAGCATTTATTTTATTGGAGTAATTTTTGCCAATGTTCACGGTTTTCTTGGAATAAATTTTCTCGTGACTAACCCACACTGTCGTCAATTTCCATTGTATATGCAGAATTTCTTAACGAACAAATCTATATATGTCTCATTGAGTTATACCAAAGTAGTGGGTGGTTGAACGAATTTGACCCACCGGCCGCCGTACTATACAGGCTGTCCCATTTAAAACTCCCCAGGCCAGATTTCTCCGAATTGATTATTGTGATTGAAAAATCCTCGAACAGGTCGATTTTCAACTCCCGGCATTTCGCCCTTTTTGCGAGGGGGCTGTTAGCCCCAAAATCTTAAATGGCACTATGGGTTGAGTGATACCTCATTTGAAAGGTATTGGAGACCTCTTTACAACTAACCACTTACTTTTCAATCTTTTGGTGATTTAACCGCAAAAAAACGTTAATGTTCAATTTTCAAGATAATCCACATCTTCTGATGCTGTGTTCCACAGCAACCACAAAGACAAACATGTTATTGCTGAAATTAGGCTTATTGAACTTGTAGCATCACGAACAGTTTTGAAAATCGTCTGTATTTTTGCATGGAAATGAATGGTGGCCATATCCAACATTTATTACGTTAATTAGATCATTTTATTGAAAAATAATCGTGTCGCATACTCTACATTCAGTTTTAAATCCTTCGCGCTATTTAGCAATCAAAATCAACAACCTAATGACCCAAAAATTTCAATAAATTTAATTTCAAAATTACATGTTGGTCTTTGTGGTTTCTGTGGGACAGCATGAGAAAATGTGCATTATTTTGAAAATTAGTAATTATTGTTTTTACGGTCAAAACTGCAAGATATTGAAAAATAAGTGGTTAGTTGTAGAGAGGCTTTCAATACCTTTCAAATGAGGCATCACTCGACCCATAGTGCTATTTAAGATTTTGGGGCTAACAGCCCCCACGCGAAGAGGGCGAAATGCCGGGAGTTGAAAGGAACCTGAAAAGATGTGCCCCTGGCAAACAAAATCGACCTGTCCGAGGATTTTTCAATCACAATAATCAATTCGGAGAAATCTGGACTGGGGAGTTTTAAATGGGACAGCCTGTATAGTAAACGACAGATGTTTTTTTAAACATTTTACTTCCACGTACCCTTGATGAACGTAACCTTCTCAAGGGTAGTTTATGAGGATTAAATTTTTGGTTCATTTTCTTTCTCGTTGATACAAATGTGTTATTGAAAAAATTTGAATGCGAAAAGGCAATATACTCTTTTAAAAGTAGTGATAAGTAGCTATTTATTGTACAAGTGTCTTATAAGGCAAATAGCTTACGAAAGAAATGTTTAGAGACGAGAGCTTGCTCGAGTGGCTAATTTTACTTCAGTGACTTATTTGCCGTTAAGACACGTGTGTAATACATAGTTTAAAAAAAGAAACCCAAAAAATTTTGACGTTTAAAACTCTTGGCTTATGAACTGGTTGCTATGACAAATTAGAAAACCGTTGAATTATGGGTTCATAAGTCACTAGTGTCTTATAGACCTCATAATACATTCAAAATCGGCATTATGACTTCATAATAAACAGGTGTTGGATAAATAAATTAATTAGTACAGATACTTGAGAAATTCCTTGAATATTTCTAACATCTGGAAAGTTACTACCACTAATCCGAAAACTTTCCTCCTTCCAGCGGCAAACTTTTAATCACCCTGCTTCTAATTATTTGCATTTATAACAGTCTAAAATGCATCTCTTGTTCTCGCAACGAAATTAATTTACATGTTTCAAGTCTCAAAGAAAAATCTTCCATAATCCTCTTTCATCCTCTGAACAATTATGAGCTAAAGTAAAAATTTTACTCCATCAATTACGTTCGAAATTAACCTCAGCTGCTCGTTAAACACGTACTCTATATTAAAATTAGCGCGGAGCAGGTGAATGGAGCCGGCGATAGCAATCGCACTTATGGAGGCAGCCTGGGGGGAGGCGGATGACATTTTTTTGCATCAGTGGAAAAGTGGAAACTGGTGATTCAATTAATGGCAGTGACTCAAATAAAAATTACAAACGAATACGGCGAGCCGCCACTGACACAGAGGACCCGGAAAAGTGCTCATTGTAATTAAATCTAAAGCGACGGCTTCGCGTCCTCAAGGTTGCTGCATTAGCAGTGTTCCGGAGTGCTTTTGGGGTCTTTCTTCGAGAAAATTCTGAAAGTAGGTTGCAGTCGCATAAACAAACAGCATAATTAATTAATTGCGGAGGAAAATAGCATGAAAATGGATGCCTGGGCGGTATACAGGCTGTCCCATTTAAAACTCCCCACTCCAGATTTCTCCAAATTGATTGTTGTGATTGAAAAATCCTCGAACAAGTCGATTTTGTTTGCCATGGGCACATCTTCTCAGGTTCCTTTCAAGTTCCGGCTTTTCGCCCTCTTCGCGAGGGGACTGTTAGCCCCAACTTCTTAAATGTCACTATGGGTCGAGTGATACCTCATTTGAAAGGTATTGGAGATGTGGATTATCTTGAAAATAGAAAATTATCGTTTTTTGCGGTCAAAACTCCAAAATATTGAAAAGTAAGTGGTTAGTTGTAGAGAGGTCTCCAATACCTTTCAAATGAGGTATCACTCGGTATCATAGTGTCATTTAAGACCTTCCTCCATACATTCCCGAAAAAATGGAACTACATGGTTTGTTTTTTCTATTTGATGTTTTTGGCATAAATTGACTGCATAAAAAATGAAAGCGCAAAGAAAGGGATAGATGTAATGCGAATATCAGTTGCCATAGAATTGGAAGAGTGAGAACAGAGCGAAAGAAGAGGAGTTTAGACTGTAAGGAGAAAGTAACCAAATGGAAGCAGTGACAGAACTAATAAAGCAGTGAGAAAATATTGGGCAGAAATTGTCCTGAGGAGCAGCTGAAAACAGATTTAAAAGAAATCAAGGAACAGAGCGAAAAAGAATTGAATTTATTTGGAAAATCACAAAGAGCAAACTTGAAAGAAGCTGTTTTTTTTTTAATTTTCTAGTTCCCAATTTTCTGGTCTTTTTCGGGTTTCTTGTCTTTTTTTTTAATTAAAATTTAAATATATCTAAGTCGAACTTTTTTTTAAGTTTGTTTATTTCTATTACCTCGTCGTATAGTTTTTACTTCTGCATTTTTTAGAATATACTTCAATTTATTGTTCTTCCAGTTCAGAAATTGAAATATTTAAATAATTAACGAAACTTATAAAGTAAAAGATTCTGAGAGTATTGACCTATTGAGCTATTTCTTTGGGTGTTGCAGTGAACGCAACTAGGTATTGTTGCCTATTTTCCGCCAGCTCCGCACAGTTACACATAATGTGTTCTGCGATTTCCTTCGCAGATTCACATACTCGTAGTCTCCTTACTGACATTTCAGCTTTGCCCATTTTTGCAAGAAGATGTCTTAATGGGCAATGCCCTGTAAACAGGCCAGTAACTTGTTCTAAATTGTTCTTTGAAAGTTCGAGCAGCTTTAAGGTCTTTTTTTTCGAATAAGTTATGAATTTTGTCGAGTGGTTCTGTCCTGAAACACTTTCCCAGTCGGATACTTCTCTTTAACCTGCGGCACGTCCAGAGCACGTCCAGAGTGACGATGTGCTTTTGTCAGGAGTTTTTTCTATACGGGTCGCTTAACTTATGGTCTTAATAATATAATCTACTAGCTGACCCGGCGAACTTTGTACCGCCTCAGAATCAATAAATGTTGTGGCAACTTATTAGCTGAATTAAATTCATTTTTTTTAAACCCAAGGCAGCCCCCTGAGCCCCCTGTCCATGTTTTAATAGTTATTCTGCTATTCGGGGCGGAGACCAATCCAACAAATCGAAGATCATAAAAATCGGTCCAGCCGTTCTTGAGATATAAACCCAAGGGTTCCCCCTGAGCCCTCTGTCCATGGTTCAATAGTTATTCTGCTATTCGGGGCGGAGACAAATCCAACAAATCAAATATCATAAAAGCGCTTCTTAAGTCGTTCTAGTCAAAAAATCGATCCAGCCAAAGGGGGCCCACTGGGCCCCCATGTTTGGCGGAGCCGTTTTTCAAACACTCAACAAATAAAAACTTGTGTAAATGGCGTTTAAATAAGTATGATTTCGTTGTACAAGCAGTTTCTTTTTTATAAAGGTATTTTAAGAACGAAAATTTGTGTGAATTTTTACCGCACTGTGACGCGTAAAAACCATCACCTCCTTAGTTACAGTTGACGTTGATTTTCATATACAATATCCCAAGAGTCAGGCATATTGTCGAAAATTTTCCCGACCTGTCTGGTACAAGTTTTCAGGGGCAACAAACACGCGTGCAGACAGGGAGGGAAAATTTTAAACAATATGCCTGACCGAGGGATATTTGTTCAGACAATCGCTCGAACAGCATTAACAAATAATTGAGACATCAAGATCCTATAAATCATGTAATAAGTTGGTTGTCATGGTGGTTCCAGTAGTAAACAAAGTTTTTCCAAAACGAAAAATTTAAAAAGCATGGCTCTCGTTCGATTTGGATCTGATTCCATACAAACAATTAACGAGGAAGTTAAGAAATGTGTGCCAGTCAACACCATGAAATCACGAAAATCCGTATGATCGCAGTTTAACAAGTTCTGTGCCGAAAGAAGGTACGATGTCGCTACTCGAGCCTTACCAACGAAAGCATTGAATGAAATTTTGATGGACTGGGGATCTAACATGAGGAAAGCAGATGGAAGTAACTATAAGGATTTCGGGGTGAAACAAATGTGGAATTGTACAGCCAAGCAGATACAGGAAATGTATTATGAAACATTTAACGTCAAAATTAACCCCTTTACTGACATCGATTTTAAAACCTCCCGACAAGCTCGAGATTCAAATAGAAAGAAATGCCAGTTAAACCTCGATTTGAGAAAAGTAAGTGCAGCTGCATTTTCGGAATTGAAAATTCAACAGTTGATAGAAACTCGCGATGAAGCTACGCCGGATGGAATACAGAAAAAGTTTTACCATATTGCGGCCCACGAACTTGCCTGTCGTGGCGGAGAAGCCACTTATTGCTTGGTCACCTACTTTCAAGAAGAACAGGATAATAAGAGTGTCTATACTGGAAGGATTGAATATAATCCGATCATTTCTAAGACTGCGCAAGGAGGTGCGAAAAGGCTTATTTTATGTTTTTTTTTTTTGTAGAAAGGAATTGACAAATGCAGGTTTGGATAGAGAATTGAATAAGCTTTAAAATGATATATCACACGACCCCCCATGCTATTTAAATTTTTTAAGGGGGTGGCTCCCCTGGCTAAAGGGCTGAGATCTAAGACATAAAAGTTTGGTACAATTTCGTCCTCCTTGATCACAAAATTGACCTGTTCGAGCGTTTTCTTCTGAGCCTTTCGAAATTGGAATTGTTGGGGGGTACAAATTTTAGTTGAGTATTTTATGTAGATTTTAAAAATATAAAATTCATGCTTTTTTTGTAGAAAGGAATCGATAAATGTAGGTTTGGATAGAGAATTGAATAAGCTTTAAAATGATGTATTACACGACCCCCCATCCCATTTAAATTTTTTAAGGGGGTGGCTCCCCTGGCTCAAGGGTTGAGATCTAGGACTTGAAAGTTTGGTACAATTAGGACCCCCTTGATAACAAAATTGACCTGTTCGAGCGTTTTCTTCTGAGTCTTTGGAAATTGGAATTGTTGGGGGGTACAAATTTTAGTTGGGACACCCGATATAAAGAGTAACAGATTATTTCTTACTCCAAATCCTGACTTCAATCCGAACACTCCAAATTCTCCGTGGTTTAAAAATTGTCCTGTTGGAAAAAGTACTATTTCAAAATGGACAAAACTGGCCGCAAGAGGTATTGGTATTGACACAGGAGTTGTTAAAATATCGATCCATTCTCATCGATCATCGACAATCTCCCATTTGGCAAAAGCAGGTGTTTCTGAACAATCTTTGATTAAGGACATTCAAGTAGCAGCTCTATCAAACCATACTTGAAGGGTAGGAGAATAAAACAGGGAATGTCACAAAATGGGCAAAATCGTGCCAGAATTTCAAGTCTGGGGCTTGCCCCAAACAAAAGTTAACATTTGGTGGAAAAATTAACATGGGATTACTTTTATTTACCTGATCTTCATGGGAACCCCTTGATTTGCCCTCCATTTATACAAGGCTCTTGTATAAGTCCTTTCCCTTGATAAACCTCCAACTTAGCACACTAGATGCGGCTTTTGAGTGTTAATGGTTTATCTGGAGAAGCCGCAGTACTTTCTTGATGAAAGCTTCTTTCTTGCCGTTTTTTTGTCTGTATTTTGTGACTTTTTATGCACAGATCTGCCTTTGATTGTCACTTGAGACTTTTGCGAACACTTGAAATGGCTTCTCCGACTGTGCAGTGTTGGCGGCTTTGTTTCCTGGGAAGTTGAGGATCCAGGTTGTGGCTCTCGTTCCTCACCTTGGGCTTCCTTGCTTTTGCGATCCTTTGGTCTCAAGCGAACTTGGTCGTATTCAGGTTCTCCCTGAGCTTATAACTGCCCCGAAGAATGCCTGGTTTTAATACACCAGCCACATAACACAATATTAATTTTATCGTTCGACACTGTCAGAATTTTCAAATTTTTGCTTGTGTAAACACTCTCTGTCATGAAATAATGAAAATGACAGATGAACGTCACATTATATTTATGGATTTTAAGCAATTTAAAGGCTTTCCGGGGTTGTGTCGAACGATAAAACGTCGTATTACACTCGTACCTGTGTAGATTGAACGCTTTATCCCACTCGGGGATCACAAAAGCACTCGTTTCACTCGTGCTTTTATAAATCCCTTGTGGGATAAAGCGTCCAATTTACACAGGAACTCGTATAATAATCTACTATTACTGAACGCAACAATAACTGTTTCTAGGCATTGAAAATGTTTAGGACAGCATCGAGACAGTTTTTGACCTAGAATAGATTTTTTGATTGCTCTCTTCGGTTAGTTGTATTTATTTACTCCAAAATAAATTGTTTATAGTTCGACACTGTCAGAATTTTAAAATTTTTGCTTGTGTAAACACTCTCTGTCATGCAGTAATAAAATGGCGGATAAACGTCACACTATTTTTATGGATTTTAAGCAATTTAAAGACTTGCCAGGGTTGTGTTGAACTATAAATCCTTGTATTACACTCTTTCCTGTGTAAATTGGGGTCTTCCCGGCCCTCGGGGCTTAAAGAAGCACGAGTGAAACGAAACCCCTAGTGCCGGAAAGCACCCAATTTACACAGGAACTCATGTAATAATATATGTACTATTTTTTTCTTTTATTATCTTTATATTTAAAATAAATATTCTCTATAAGAATTAATAAAAATATTTAATATGTCAAAAATTGTTTTAAAACAAATAATGATGAATTCATAAGCTGATTTTATTTGATGTATTGAAATCAGTTTAAAAATGTCAACTATACTCATCGACTGACTAAATGAATGAGAAATAACAACCTTTTATTGAATATTTTTTTCCTTTAAAAACTAGAACTCACTCGTGTTCAATGCAATTTCAAAATTCTTAAGTCAAAAAATGGTTGTCATTCCAATACCATTAGTCAGTCAATCAGTTGTCAATAGTATATTATTATACAAGTTTCACAAGACGGTTGATTGTAGCACGAGTAGTTTGGGGCACGACGAGCGCAGCGAGAAGTGCTCCAAAGGCACGAGTGCTACAATTTCGGCTTGTGAAACACGTGTAATATACTATTTTTTCGAATTTGGCTTTATTTAATTAAGAAAAACTGAAAATTTTTGCTAAATTGATGACTTTGGGCCTTTTGAATAACACGAGTGGTATTTCTGCTAAATGACGTTTCTGATTTGGAGGTTAGATTTGGAAACTTTTGATTATGCAGACACAAGCTTGTACCTCACGTTTGATTGCCCTTTTTTCAATCCTTGTTTTTACCAAGGTTTACATTTAATCATGGAACGAAACTCATTTACTTCTCTTTACTTTATTTTCGTTCACAACTGGTTCATATCTGTCATATGGCGCGATTACTTGAAGTTTATAACGTCGTTGTCGCGGTCACAATGCAGTACAGTTGCAAATTTGCAGGCAACATTAAGACAAGAAAAGTTACCAAAAACAGAATTATAATTTAGATCATTATGATTCTGTTTTTGGTGTTATAATTTGCAAATTATGAAACCAAATTCGAAAAAGGTTTTTTGTTATGTTCTTCAGATTGTTTTAGATATATTCATCTAATATACAAGGTGTTTTTTTAACAAAAAAAAAAACTCCAACTTCTTTAGTGGCTAGAAACTGTTTTACAAAGATAAAAAAAAAGAAATTAAGCTTCTTTCTTTTATATTTACTACCATTATTATCAGTTTCAGTTCACAATCACTACAAAAAGTTTAGCGCGATTTCTGGTATTTTAAATATAAGTTGAATATATTTTATATTATAATACATACGTACATCGTAGAAAATAGTATATTTCGTGCGCTATCAAGTCAAGTCGAATGTTACAAATGGGTCCGAGGCCCCTAAAAGTGACAGCGCACCAGCGTTCAATAACATGTTTTGTATTCGTTCACGCAAAATGAGAACGACACGAATTAACAAATTTCAGTTTTATATATTTTACAAAACGAGTACAAAATAGTAGATTATATTACAAGTGACAGAAATGCTTCATTGTGTGCGAGTGAGATTTTTGAATCACGAGTGCTATAGTGGCATTTCGATCACGTGTGAGATACGTCGTTTTATGACCGAGGTGTAATTTCTTGTAAAACGTTAAAAATAAAAAAAATAATGAAATTGTCAAAATGACGTTTCAAAAAATAATTAATGTCTTACCATTGTGTAACTATAGTAATTCACCATTTTTAACATTATATGACTTATGAGTAAAATGCTCCGTTATACCTTCCATTTGCGTGGCATAATAAGTCATCTAGACGTTGGTAGGGCATAATAGTAGATTATATTACAGGTGACAGAAATGCCTCATTGTCAGCGAGTGAGGTCTTTGAATTACGGGTGCGATAGCACAAGTGATACACATCTCAGGACACTTTTCAGGGGAGAGGGCGAATTTTTGCAGCACTAGACGCTAGCCGAGGTTTGCAATGAGCCCGAGCCCCTGAAAGGTGACAGCGCACTAGTATTGAACAGCGTTTTTTCTATTTGTTCACGCAAAATGAGAAAAAAAAACACGAATTTACATGAAATTTTTGGTTAGGTTGACAGTTGTTAATTTAAATACATATGCTATAATATTTATGTAGATATGTTGTTATGTATTTCATTATGCATTATGCGTTTCACAAGACGAATATAAAATTATATTATGTATTGTTATTTAGGAAGAACTGCACATTGGTATTATGACAGCTTCCTACAAAATGTATTACTGATTTCCTTTCCCACATTTAATTTTAATTTTTATCTTTTCTTTTGTTTTGTTCAGTATGTTAGTTAGTAGAATTTTGCTTTTTTAGAATTTTAGTTTTTTTGTCTTGTGTAATTGTTGTTTTCTAAATCTTATATGTATAATGATTTATAATTATTTATTTATAATACACATTCGATTTAGAACAAGAAAGTTTTTTTGTGACTGCTTGAATTAGTTTAGTTGAAATATATATTATAACGAATAAATGCTTTAACGAAAATGGTGGATGCGCCGGGTTCTACTGAAAACCAAACAAATCTCCCATCCTCTGTGTGATTAATGTTGCAGCAATATTACACCCGAGCGGATTACTCTTTTTGTGTCGTGTAAACATAAAAATCATTTTTTAAATCGTACAGACACAGGTGTAATTTGCCGCACCAGCGAATTTTTACAGCTCCCAGAGATGTTTTCCTGTCACTTCACACTAAACCCCGCCTAATTTCAGCCGTTGCGACCATCCTCGACTCGCTGGATGACATCCACTGCCTGCAGGAATCGCAACCGCAAGAGCGCGCGCACCTCCTGGCTCTGCTGGAAGACACGCATTTGCACGTCCTCTTGGAGGTAAGCCCGAGCGCATGTGTCCCTAGTACGCGACGACACCTCAACCGCGATCCATCATGAAACACAAGACCAAGTATCAGCACCTGTACCATAGCAACACGTCGGTGGCCGTCGACGTTTTGTCGTTGGTCGGATTCTTGGTACATCCGCCCTTAGATCCCTGCGTCACATCTATATCTGGTCTTTTTTCGGTTGCAGCTGTACGACAGGATCGCGAGTAAGGTGGTGACGCCGGTCCGAGCGCCACCTAGCGATGCGGTGCAGAGGGCGAAAGACGCCGCCGACGCGCTGCGGGAATTGGAACATCGCAGGGATGCCGATCACAGGGATCTGCAGGAGCTCAGGGATCTGCTTTGCCGGCCGCATTTTAAGGTAAGGCGAATAGATGGCGCTGCAGGATGTGAACTGCTTTGCTGCTGAAGTTGTGATGTTTGCCGCAGCGGCAGCAGTAACAAGATGGATAATAATAATTATTATAATTATTGTTGGATTTATTCACCGCCATTTCCAGCGCTCTATATATAACGCCGTCAAATATCGTCAAAGACATTTGAGTTGTAGTGTCACTTACAACTATGACGTAGTACAAATTAAAATCCTGGATACGGCTTCTGTATTGATTTCGATGTTAACTGAAATAAATTAAAAAACAAAACGTTGCGGTCGGGGGATCCCTATCAGGAACGAAATTCCTTGTACGCTTTTTCTTCAACTCTAATCTTCAACATCTAATTCGACATGGAGATTTAGATTGTTTATATTTGTATATTAGTCTGATTTTGCGAAAAACGCTCGAACAGGTCGATTTTTATTTTTAAATTGGCACCTTTTGACATAAAAATTTTGTTGATGACGTCATTTGTTTTTGAACACCGTCATCAATTTTTTTAAATGGCAATCCCCAAGTTTTAGATACCCTTTGTAATTCTCTTTTCAACAAGAGTAAAAAGTGACACCTTGCATAACTTTTTTTTTAATTACGTTTTACATCAAAAATTATTTTTATTCTTTAAATGTACATATTTGAAACAATAGCACGATATTATAAAAAAATACTTTGTGGCATGTCAGAAGCTTAGGTTCTGAAAATATTTAGTTTTAGCATTATAATACACTTTCCCGCAAAATTAACGCATATGCAACAAAAATTGGAATTTCTACGATTTTTTTGTGTAAAAATTGTTTTATGTAAAAAAAGGAAGTTTCTGAAAATGTTTTGTTAATAAGAACAACGTAAACAATTATGCAAAAAATAAATAAATGTAAAAATTCTTTAAAAATGTGTTATAATTGCGCTGGTATCTTGTGTTTCCTCTGGCTCGGATTACGCATTCACGTCTTCTCATCCTTAGAATTAAAGATCGGATGTCATCTTGCTCAATATCTTCCCAAATTTGAATAAGCCTTTGGGCTAGCTCATTTAGATTTCGAGCAAGCTCTCGTGGCTAAACATTTATTTCTTGACTTATTTGCCTTATACACTTGTTCAATAAATAGCTACGAAACCAAAAACCTACTGGAAACTAGAACTGAGAAAATACTAAAAAGAAAATGAATAGATACTGAAAAGGGACGTAAACAGAAAAACAACTTAAATACCGAAATCATATTGATGATATTATCATCAGCCCCTTGAATATAGATTTTAAATGCAAAAGTTACAGGTACAACTGAACTTTTATATTGATTAGAAGCTGAGCAGAGTTTAAAATATGAAAATAAATTAAAAGAAAGGCTCAGAGCACAGAAATCGGAAAAACGGGGATGTAAAAAATAGTTGAGAAACGAGAAACTTGTGAAAGTGAGTATATTGACAACCAGGAAAAGTCGAGAGACCCGAGAAACCTTACAAAGCAAAAATACCTACACTGCAATAATTGCTCCTACTCTTAACTTCAACTTCACTTTGTATTTCGAGGTATCGAAATAACTTAGTGTCTGGCCGTTTAGATTTGTCCATCCATACCCATTAGTGGATAGTTCAGTTGCAATGGTGATAATATTAATAAACAGCCAATAATCGCTCTGTGTTTGTCCGCTACGTGTGCGGCATTCGCTAATGGAGTGCTTTAGCGACAGCTCATTTCCGACTTGTTCACGTCAAATTTGTCCAATTTTGCGATCCGGCTCGTGGGACCCACATCACTAACTGTTTTAATTATTGTTGTTTGTAATGATTTCATTTCAAAACAAGACAATTCTTGCTAAAGTGATGTGCTTGCTAATGTAAATTTTGCGATCCAGTTCGTGTAATAGAGAATATCTGACATTACATACTGATAATTGTCTCAGACGGTAATCAACACTTTACACAAACTATTGTCTAAGTGTGATATTAAGTGTAGAATGGATACCTTGGATAATATTTTCCCGGAATATGATACGGAATAAGTTCCAAGCGTTTCGCTTCCATGTTCAGGAATGAAAATAAAAAAAATTGCGCCTAGCTGATGTTGACAAGTACCGAGAAGAGTATCGAGGAGTCATTGAGCTAAGGTATGCCGCCCACCGGAGAAGAATATCTGGTGAGACCACCGGGAGCTTTTATAACACCTGAAACCGCAAACTCTTTATCATGGTCTTTCCGGTCTTAGACGCACGGGTTTTCGCAAAGTATTTATTTCTGTGCAATTGAGTTACTTTTGGATGTGGTTTTACACACGTTATTATAGAAAACATTTATACAGTGTGTCCCTGAGGTGATTTTCTCTATTAAGTTGCTTGGAGAGGAATATTGTTGGTCTAGACTGGTTTTGCTTATCTTACAACTGTAGAAAACTAAATCAGTCAAGCATTTTAATCAACCTGTTTTAAATTAAGCGGTTTTTTCTTCAATTTTGAAGTCCATAAACTGAAGGCAAAGTTGCCTAGCAACCTGAACACAGTGGCAGTCACGGCTGATACCTTATTTCGAGTAAAATAATTAACAAAACAATTTGAACAATCCATTGCGGCTCAAATGAACCCCAGGAATTTTTTCTTGAAATTCTTGGATTACGTATTGATATGTTAGGTCGCCAAGACCGTAATACTGAATTAAAACAATTCTTTGCTGAAGACTTAGTATTCCGATTTTTTTTGATAACAATGAAGTTTCATAAAGTTTCAATGGTATTTTTTAGGCGTTGCTAGGCAGTGTTCGGCTTTAAATACTAGATTTATCAAAAATATTGGCCCCCAATTAAAACATATCAACTATTATTTGCCACTTTTTTTGTAATTTTATAACAAGCAAAACCAGTCAAGACCAAAAATATTCTTCTCCAAACAACTTACTAGAAAAAAACACCTCATGGGCACCCCATCCAGGGACACATTGTGGTAACTGTACACCAAGGTTGAGAAGACATTTTTCTTCTTAATGTGTCCCAAATTTTTTTGAAGGTCAGTGTATTACACTAGACACGACAATATGTAGTATTTTCCAATCCTTGCATAATCCACGACTCAATTCCGTCGCACACTGAGACTATTCTTCATGTGCGCACATCTCTATTGTGTTTACGACTCTAAGCCTCGGCTCATCTGACGGTGTTGCTTAGAAATATACGCAAATGATGTTCCCTCTATTCTGAGCCGTCGAAGCGAGGAGAAAATTCGACGCGTACTTCAGCCAGCTGAAAAGCAAAGCTCGTTTGACACACCCGCTCTTCGAGAGGAACAACTAATCGACGAAACAGTAGGGTTGTTTGCTTCTAAATTGTATATGACAGTGTATTTTGGGATGCATAATGAATCGTCGCTGGTTTTTAGGAAAACATTTGTAAGCAGCTGGATTAAGCTATAGTGTCACTTGAAGACAGAAATGGCAATTCGATTTCAAATGGGACAATCGGAATGCTACATGCTTGACAATCGGAATGCTACATGCTATAAAGTTAACATACGTTTGCGGCCGCACTAGTCTTTATAACAACATCGTTACGTAATGCATTATTTTGTATTCGTTTTGTAAAACACATAATCGACAAGGTGGTAAGTAAATAAATACTATATAAACTTCTTAGCCTATGTATTTAATTTAACAGCTGTCAAACCTAACCTCAAAATGTTAATTCGTGTTTTTTTCTCATTTTGCGAATACAAAAAATCTTGTTCAATGCTTGTACGCTGTCACGTTATTTGAAGGGCTCGGGCTCATTTGCAACACTCGGCTAAGCCTCGTGCTTCAGAAATTCGCCCGCGCCCCTGAAAAGTGTTTTGACAGTGCATTTGTATCGAATATAACTACTATTGCAGAACAAACATTGCTGAATAAGACTCCTGTACTTGCGAGTTCTGAACATAGTATTCTGTTGATGCAACGAAAAACTAGACAATTTCATATGTTTTACGTCCAACAAAATTGTTCTCTCGAAATAAACTTTACTTTATTGTTCTGCCGCTCATTTTGTTCGTTTTATAAACGGAGGAAAATATTGGCGAATTCCCTCCGATTCCAGATGTAATCAAGCAATCGTCGAATTCTTTGCCCATCTCACTCCAAGTCGAAGTAGGTGGTGAATAATAGACGTCTATTTTTCTTCTCCAACATTAATCACAGATACTGAAGGTTTTGTTGGATAGCAGCGTTCTTACAATTCAATAGATCCTCTTTATATAATAAATAAACTAATTTGAATTGTAAAAAGCGGTTTTTATATACAAGAAACCATCTTACGTAGTAATATTTTTCATCTAAAATCTGAAGAGTCCGTTTTCCTTCGGGCTCAATTAACAAGTGTTAAAAGAAAGAAATGGTCTGAAGGACCGAGACGTGGCTAGTCCTTCGTGCTAATAAACAAGGAGGCTCGTCATCAAAGGATGTTGCCGAGACGAGACTAAAAACAGCCATTAGGATTTCAGGCCTCTTATAAAGAATCTTTTGAGTAACACAATGAAACCATTAATTAGAGGAAGAAGGAGAGAGTATTGAGGTCTCTAGTGGCTTTGGTGCCATTGATTTGTCAACATAATTGTTGATTCTCATGAAGAGAAACAATAGACGGAGGCTCACGCAAATACACGTTACAAAATGATCTTCATCTAGTTAACTTTGAAGTTTTTTTACATGTAAATTTTTCTATTCTTTTCGCATTTGCTAATTCTGTCACTAACTCATTGGTTGTCAAATGATAAACGTCATTTAATTAAATTAATTCAAGGAAGATACGGGGCAATACCCGGAAAACACGCCTACAGAGGATTCTTCGTCGGATTGTTCCTTGTTAAAAGTATAACTATTTTCATAAAGCGGCATTTTTTATTTTACATGGAAAATGCACAGGCGACTAGATGAAAATCATTTTGTAACACCTTGTATGTTTTTAATTTTTTTTGGCTACGAAAATGGTTTAAGTGCCCGGTCGCTAGTTATACAGCTAAAAACAAAACAATTGTCTGGATCACTTTTGGTGGTAGATAACTACTTTTAATCAGTTTTTCCCTAAAACACCAAAAACAATTTTATTATAACTGCCAACGCACGTTTCGCCAACAATGTTGGCATCATCAGGGCGATGAGTAAACTGAGTTTACTTTAACAGTTTACTCATCGCCCTGATGATGCCAACATTGTTGGCGAAACGTGTGTTGGCAGTTATAATAAAATTGTTTTTGGTGTTTTAGGGAAAAACTGATTAAAAGTTGTTATACAGCTGCTAATTACATTTTTCCGATCTTGGAACATTGGAGTAAACGGTATTTTGCCGACCCGGAAATTCCGGAAAGATCACGCCCATAAAGCCGTTTAATTTCCCTAGGAGTTAATTTTCATCTTATCCAACTATGGTCTTATTTCGCATCACTAAACGTCAAGGAGATGCTTAGAGTGGGAAATTTATTGGCTTCATTTCCTCATCCGAGGGATTCTAGCCGACTAACTAAAAATTTTCATCGCTTGGGTCATTTGTCAGGTTTAGATAACATTAACAGCCGTAACACAATGCGATGACAAAGTGTTGGAAGTTGACAGCAACGCCAATAGGTCGGAACATTTATGAGGACCCGATATACAGAATGTTATAAAATTGAATGTAGATATTTTAACCCCTACTATAACTCACCATTTTAAGCAACTTTTTCAAATAACGTTTTTTAGAAATCGTATATTTTTCCGACCCTTATTTTCACGAGTCGTTCACAACATTCCATTGACCGAGAAAATCTTAATAATAAAAACTTATCCATTTTTGTCGCAGAAAACTACTTAACACTTCTGAAATGCACTGCATGACCGTCAGGTGTTACTTGCTTATCTTTATAAAGAAAGCGCCACAGATATAGTGATATAGAGAAAATAAGCAAGTGCAAAATAAAAAAACCTGCTTATCTAGAATCATGCGTCGGCACTCTTTGATTGTTGTCGGGCCGAATTTTGCATAGCACGTGTAGAAGTCGGAGAGCAGGTTTTTTATTTTGCACATGTTTATTTCTCTATATCACTATATCTGTGGCGCTTTTTTAACACATGTTACAGTCAAAGCTTCCATTACAGCAAATGTATACACTGACTAGTTAGTGCACGATATTTATGAGATGTGGAGAAATATCTGGAAAACACATTCAGGCCTAAATCTGTATAATGAAAATAAAATGGTGTTTATTGTTAAGCGCATTACTTGATAACGGCTGGACCGATCTGGCAATTTTTTTTAATATTCGTAATAGTTCAAGTAAGTTTT
The DNA here is from genome assembly GCA_963583935.1 of Diaperis boleti. Lineage (NCBI taxonomy): Eukaryota > Metazoa > Arthropoda > Insecta > Coleoptera > Tenebrionidae > Diaperis > Diaperis boleti. The sequence goes on along the minus strand of OY757245.1, from coordinate 34,953,825 downwards.
TTCGGGAAATAAAATTTGGAAACTTTTTTGCTTTTTTCTATGGACTTTTTGTACGAACTCACGATTCGAACGATGGATATAATTCTTTTTTTGTTTTATTCGTTATGGTGCTCGAAAAGTTTTCAGGGAAATAAAATTCCAGACAATTACAAAGGAAAGTGAAAATTCGGACAAACTGCAAAAAAAATAATTTTTGTATGCATTCTCGATCATAACTGACGATAGGAACGACATATTTGGTTGATTCTTTTTTGTTTTGGCTCCCGGGATAGTAATAACTCAATTGAAAATAAAAATCGGGAAGATCTTAAGAATAATCTAGAAAAACGCATCCCAGTCTATAATAAAATAAGATTACATTAAATTTGTTTTTACTTTTGTGTTTTTGGCGATCTGTCCAAAAGCAATTTTTTTCAAATTTGGACAGGACAGCGTCTGTTGGGTCAGCTAGTTTCGGTATATTGTTGTACATTTGTGTACAATTGAATATTTCGGTATATTTTTGTACGTTTGGTTATTGAAAATACAGTAGAGTCTCGATATAGTGAACATACCATATAGTGAACTATCCACTGCAGTGAACACAAGAATATTAACATTAACCTCCGAATAGTGAACAAATTGTGCCTCGCTGGAGTGAATTATTGCACAACACGTATATAGTAACTTCCCCTAAGCGTGATGACTTCATACACATTGTGTTTATTCTGGTTTATTCTACAGTTCAGCTTTAGGAGAAATCTTGGAATCGCTACAGCATATTGCAGCGCCTATAATGTTATCCAGGAAATATAGGGTTGCTAAATCGACAATAACTTCAATAAAGAACAAAAGGCATAATATTTTGAAAAAGTGGAAAAAACTAAGTTAACTGATTTCTTTCAACCTACTGACTAATTTTATTTTCTATTAATATTAATTATGACGTAGATACCTACATATTACAATTGTTGAGAAATATTTGCAGCGGCCGTCGCGTTGGCCTGTTGGGAAACCCAAAGGGTCGTAAAACCCTTACCTGACTGGCGGCACTCACGTCCGCCCACAGTCTAAATCCAAGTCTCAAAGAGAAGAAACATTCACTATCAATCACCAAATATTCATTAATATACAAGCTCATTCAGTTCGCGAGTGTTTTACTAGAAATTCAAATCAACGGTCTTTCGAGCAACACATTTCTACTTTCAAAACGACTAGACCTTCAAGCCTCTTTCCAACAAATCTGCCCCCAATTCAGATTTTTATAAAAAATTGTTTTTTTTTTTTTAATTTAAGGGCAAATCCTACAACACTTTAATGTGATTCAAAATCAATAGATGGCGGGCCAAACAGGCCAAAAGTTTTTCCAGTTTTCAATTTATAAAAAGAATTAACATTTTTTTCTTTTTCTTTTGGTGATGCTTTGAGGAATTTGAAAATCTAAGGTATACGTTTATTAGAGCTGTTTCACTTTTTTTAGATCTAAAATCGGACGACAAACGGCGTCCGAAAACGTGTTTGAAAAAACGTCCTTGACGCATCGTAACAACAATGACATCCTTTGATAGGGATGGGATAAGTGACATCATAAATCCAGTCGGCGATAGAGTTTTCACCAAAATCAGATCTTATTGTACATTCAAAATATAATAATTGCTTTTTTATATAATTATTGTTTTGTCCTTCAGAAAAGGAAAATCCACGATTTCAAGTAGCGGCTGTATGAATAATGTTACAATAAAAATAAACAGATTTTGAACTGCTTTTATCATGTAGGATGCAGCGTCTGACAACATAAGTAAAATAAGTATAACATTCAGAAGACAGCAACTCTTACTATCAGACACGCTGTTGCGACAGTACCAGCAGGCAATGATTGATAAAATTTATTTTTAAAACTCAATGAAAAAATAAAGTACCCTATTTTTATTTATCTTATTTTTACGATATTATTTACGATGATTTACTAGGAACCACCCGCGTCCCATCGGCAATGAATAAGATAATAAGATTTGGAAATTTCTCAATTTGGAAAAGCAGATGGAGCAGATCTGTGACTGTAGGAAATAATTTTGTAAGGTCGGTATGTTTTTCCAGAAATAAAAAACAATATAAGAAAAAAAAATATATGACTTAAATCTGCAATAATATGCAACTTTTGATGAAATATGCATGCGTATAGCCAAATGTGCAATCACTAATTAGTGTTAATTCACTCTAATCAATGTAATTCGTCCACATAATTGAGTATACTTATAGACGCTGTCTCAACGAAAATTGTCCACTTTAATTTACTCCACTTACAAATATTTTCTTCAATTATTTTCCCCTGACTCAAAAACTACGTGTGAAAAAAAAAATGGCATCATCATTGGAAGTGTTTGTGCCTACAAAAATGCGGTAAATTTGAGCAAAATTGATATTCCGAATATATCTTCAAGGGAAAATATTTTCCATCTCGCAAGAAGCGAAAAATACACCACTCAATATGTAGAGAATCAAAAAATCTTTTCAATGATATGTCGCATGCCCCACTTTCCCTATTTAAAATTTAAGGGTGGGAGTCAGTGCGGAGAAGGTACTTTAGTTAGTTTGAAATGTACCTCAAAGTAGTCCCCCTACAGATAACAATTTTTTTGCTAAAATTTTTGTTACTCAGGCGAATTCAAGTGGAGAATTTTCGCTGACAGCCTGCAGAAAATATGCAAAAAATAAAATATTTGCGCTTTGCATATAATCTGCCCTTTATTGTTTCAATACAGATGGCTCACGTATAGGCATATTTCTACAAACGCGAGCATCTATAATTTCAGGAAGTTAAACATTTAATAAAAAAAAATTGACAGCTGAACCTCCATTTTATCTTTCCAAAAATTTTCTTGGAATGCGTTCTATATGAAAATCTGTTTTCTACAGAACAAATATGAATATGAATATGAACGTCCAGTGATACAAAGCTGGCCTTGAATTGAAAAAAATAATTATGCAGAAAGGGCACTAAAATTTCAATTTCCATACAAGCGCTTTACATTAACTACCAACGAGCTGAAAGTAGCCATCACTGCTTTTCAAGCAGGACCTGCGATGGTGTTCCAATGTTCGCAATTCCTTCAGAAAGTGACGGCCATTTACAATATATCTACCTGTGATCGTGTGAATGTAAGGATCATTTCCTGGATTAGGTACATATATCTTTTTCAATTACCAATTCTTCGTCACTACAAAATAAATATACTGGCAAGTGAAATCCGAACACACGAAAAAAATATTTTATTAAAATGATACTTTGGTTAAATATTGGGGGCATCGTCCATAACAAACGATTAAAGTTTCATATGATTCGGACAATGTTGCATTTTTTTTTTTAAATTTTCGTTTTCAACAGTTGAAAAAGAAATTGAGAAATTGATAGACATTATTACTTATTACTGCAAATGAACCCCATTTGAAAGGGGTCGTAGGAGGGAACGTGGTGCTTCGTACCGTGCAATCGCTGAAACAATGGGGCGCAGTGTGGCTACCGTGATGGCATGGCAAGTGTGGTCTGGTGGAGGGCAAACACAGCGAGCTAGAGGCACACGAGTTTCCAGAAGAACTACCCAATGACAAGATCGTCTTCTTCAATTAATGGCCCTAAGAGAAAGACGGAGGTCTACTCGGTCAGTTGCTGATGCTTGGTTTGCAGCAATAGGAAGGCCCATTCGGATTCGCACCGTTTACTACAGAATACGTTCAATGGGCCTAACTTCCTACCGTCGGCGTCTCGGCCGCCCCATAACGCCTCAACACCGTCGTCAGCGTCTGGACTGGAGCAATGTACGCAGAAACCGGGCATCACATCGCCTTTTCTGACGAATCTGCATTCTGTTTGGGGGTCAGGATGGTAGAGGGCGAGTCAGGGGACGACGATTAGAACGGCGTCATGTCGAGTTTGCTGTTGAGCATCACGTCCACCGTACCATCGATCTTATGGTTTGGGGAGCTATTGCTTTTGGTAGCAATTTTCCTCTAATCGTAATGCGTGGCACAATGACATCCGCGCGTTGTGTTAAGGCCCGTTGTATTTCCTTATGTAAGGGGAGATTGAAGATGGTGTTTTCCAGCAAGATAACGCCCGCCTTCATATTGCGCGAACCTCTATGAGGTTTTTAGAAGAGGGGCTTGGCCGCCTGGGTCGCCAGATTTATCGCCCATCGAAAAAGTGTGGGATTGGATGGGTATCCATATTCAGAATTTTTCGCAGCCCCCGACGACTTTCTTATAAATTCTAAATATAAGAATTTTTTCAAATAGACGCCGAACACAGCATTAACGAAGTGACATTTTTAAAACAAAAATTAGGAATATGAGTATAGTTTTCAGCGCGAAGACAACTCACGATTTTTGCGGCGATATTATTTCGAAAACCATTGGTGGGAGCAAAAATGTATAGAAACAAAATTGTAGAAAAGTTTTTTCTGTACAAGGTCCATATTGAATAAAACATTTGCAATAAGTTGCTATTGGTCAAAAAACGGGGGTAGACTAATTTTTGCCTTCGCGCTGAAAACTATAAACATTTTCCAACGTCATTTATTTACCAGAAAAATACGTAAAAGCTTCACGAGGTCACGCTCGGGGGCCTGTTTTTTGGGCAAAAGGGAATGAAGCTCCCCGGGGGAGTGGAAACTCTTCGGATCTTTATTCCCGGTTGGGAGTTCATAACCAAAATGTCAATATTTTATAAATTAGTTATTCTATTCGCCGTTTTTTCGTCTGATTTTCTTGGACTATTATTTTACAATTGAGGAGCGATTGAGCAAAAACGGGATAACTTTTTTTAATTCTGTAATCCACAAAATGTTGCCACTCAAAGGCCGTTTGACATAAAAAACACACGTATTGCATATTATTACGGATATTGGGCACTTGGCATTTTTTTGATCCGTGGGTTGCAGTTTCAAGAAAAAATAATACATATTTTCAGTTATGGTCAAAAAAGCATTGAATTTAACTCATTTTGGCACGTTTGGGTCAAACGGTATATGGATTCAATCCGGTTTGTTGCTTATTTTCTTTACCTTTTGTTGTGTGGATCAGTAGTTGATAGGAACTGCCAAATTTTAGAATGGCATAATCTAGAACCATACGCATATACGAGTAAAAGTGTTTAGATATGAAGGCCACAATCAGCCTCTAAACAATTACATTGTTTAGCAATGTCATCAACTGCTTCATCATCTTCCTCTTGAATCTGCTCGAGATTATATGGATCTGGAAAAGATATTTTTGGACTAAGACAGATTATCGCCTTCGACTCAGATGTTTCCAAATCATTCTTGTTGTAAAAGTAATCAGGAATAGAATGCCTCAGTTCCACTTCCTTTACAAAACCATTATTGTCTGTTTTGCCTCTCTTCAGAATGCTCTTCGGTCCTTTAAATTCACTTTCGTATCTAGAGTTTTCAAAACACTTCTCTTTGCCAGTAGTTGCCTGTTTTCTTGCTGTAGGTATACTTGAATAGGTTAATTCTCTTGCAATCGGATATTCCAACTATTTTCTTTAAGTCATTCTCCAAAGATTTGTTGTCTTTCAGGTTCCAATGGGTTCCCTGTTCCTTCACTAAATCAAATTTCTTGTATATGTTGATGTAGTCTTCCTTATTTGTAATGGTTTCCTTTCGCACATTTTTCCAGACGGCCGAAAATTCTATCAGCCGGGAGGAAACTGTGTTCTCTTACAGGAAATGTAATTCAAATTGTTTTATTTTTTATTTTAAATAATGAAGTGGGTAAGACAACGCAAAAGTAAAAACCAGTGTAAATTAAGCTGGAAAGGCGCATTTTTCCAGATTTTTCTCTAGAATGTCCCGTTTTTTTTTTTTTCAATTGAAAACATTCGATCGAGTTATTTTTATGCCGGGAACAAAACAAAAAGGAATCAACCAAAAGTATGTCAGTTATAATCGGGTGACGCTGTTTTAAAAAAAATCACATATGTACGTAATCATGTTTTAGAAGGGTTTCCCTAGTCGGTTTTTCAATTTATAAAAGGTAAACATTACTTATTTTTGGAGCTCTACAAAATGTATACCTTAATTTTTTCAAATTAATTTTAGAAAGTGTTTTTCTTGCAGTTATTTTTTTTTCTTTTATTAATAACGAAAATATGAAAAACTAGCTCCCTGTAGATCACCCTTCTCTACTGAACTCCGTATTCAAAATTGTAATAGGATTAGCCATTTCCTCAAAAATTAAGGAAAACTTTTCCGATATTTTGTCTCTCGCACACTGGGCTATTAAATGTTGTCGGCTTTGGTTTTAATTAATAGTTGTACTTTATAGTCATAGCTTGAAATGTTAAGTTGTTAAGGTAATAAACCCACTATAAGTACATCTGACTTTTGTGTATTCTTACATATTATATGCCCTCTATATAGTGAACAACCTCGTTGGAGTGACATAGCCGTTCATCAATTAGTTCACTATATCGAGACTCTACTGTCACTAGTTTTTTACGAATATAGTCAGTGGCGGTCATATAGGAAATCAGTAAGTGGCTAATAAAATTGAAACAAACTATTTCAATGTGGCTGAAATATCTTTTTTTTAACTGTCTCTATCAATAACAGATGGAACTAAACATTGAAATGACGAACAACAAAATTGGGGAATGGGGAGTTAAAACATTAAAAACAAAGGTTTTTTGAACATGCAAAAGAGACTAAAGAAATTAATCGAACCGAACTAAAAAGTTAGGAAATTAATAAGAATAAGGAATGGAAAAGGGAGTAATGAATCCGAGGATACGAAAGAAACCAAATAAACCACAAGAGGAAGACGAAGGTAAGAAACGAGAACGACCAGTCAAAAACTACTAAAGGGACCAGAAAAACAGATTCAATCATCAATTTCGAGAAAAAATACCTGAAATCTGACCCTATTTACTGCACACGTCACTGTTGTGAACCTAAAGCCTTCACGATAACAAGGAAACAACAGCCCAGCGCAAAATAGCTATTTATTACGCAAGTAAGTCACGAAAGAAATGTTTTTTAATTTTTCTTGAATAACTTATTTGCTGTTAAGTGTGTAATACATTCATCAAAACCCAACAAATTTTGGCCTTCAAAACTGTTGGGTTATAAACTGGTTGCTATGAAAAATTAGAAAATCGTTGAATTATGGGTTCATAAGTCCACTAGTATCTTATAGACCTCATAGTAACGAGCGTTCAAAAATAAACCTGGTTAGAGGAGGCTGGGCATTTTTATAACAGTGTACATTGCAATTGTTACAAAAACTAACTTGTCATTTTATTCAGTTTAGGTTAGGCAACCAGCACTAAATTCGGACAAATTGTTATTGAATTTATATTTAAACCTTGTTTGCAAGTACGAAATGGTACGAAAACATGAATTTAAGACAGTCCCAACATATCAGAAAATACGTGAGTTGTGCCAAAGCTGACCGGTACGTGAAAGTGTCATCGAAGAAAGAATGTACCTACAAAGCATAGAGGATATCACTAAAGACACTTACATATTATGCTCTACATTTTCTTAATGAAACTTAATGAGGCTCACCCTGATCTAATAACAGCTGCAAAAGAAAAGGTTTGTTTTTTGCTGCTGAAACTCAAGAGTTAAAACTTCTACCTAACCATACTTTTCAGATTTGCGCATTTAAGAGAACAAGTTTGAGTGTGAAATATGATAAAGTAACAAGCGAAACTGCAAGTGATTTCTTCCTTTGGCCACATTAAAAATTTCATGTATGTACCAAGTATCCGTAGCCGATGTAAGAAAAAATATGAAACTGAAGATTTTTTGCACTGTTTTTAATGGGATCAGAAAAAAAGCACAATTCTCTACAAGAAATATCGAAAACATTTTCACCATTAATTTACTGTAACTGTTTTGTGTCCTTCTAAGGGATTGTAAAATTCTCAATAAACATTTGTAGAAATTTGGTTAGAAACTGTCAGTTGGTCATATCCTTTCGAAGAGTGTTTTAATTTCTACATTTTGAAGAAATAAAGGTGTAAAACCAAATCATAAAGTGTCCGATATCTAAAAATAATTCGATTAACATCACACCCAAAGGTCTGAATGCACTTTACTTTTTACCAACCGTTGTAGGAATCCTGGAGATACCTGCAGGACATTTTGCAGCCCAAACCCCCAAATCATGTCGGTCTATATAAAACCGCTAACTATACCCTAAAACACTTGTCAACACTTCTTTAAGATGCATAATAAAATTAATTATTAATAAAACTGCAGCTTCTCTGAAATTTTGGGGTTATGTTATCTGTCATGGAGAGTTTCGTGAGGGGTCTGTGGTTTCGTGTTAATCAGTCAAGCTCTACACTGTAAAAAAATAAAACAAAAACGCAATTTCAAAGCCTACTCTAACCAGGTTTTTTATTGAACGCTCGTTACATTCAAAATCGGCCTTATTATGACTTTGTAAGTCTAAGTAAAGGAATTAAAGAAAAGATGTTATATCATCACACTGAGATTATATCGGACAATGGCTAACCTGAAAAATATGACACCTAAAATGGGTAAATTCTCCGATTGACTGACGATGACATCAAAAAAGGAGTCACATACACTTCTTTCATTTTCCCTATCTAGGTAAAAAGTTATACAGGGTTCTGATACCTACTTTTTGGACTACGTTAGTAGTCTACTAGCGGTAAGGATGGCCAAAGAAAGAGATTAGGATTGGTGGTAGTAAAAGGTCCATCCTGATTTGCTACTTTAAACTTACCTTGCTTATAATTTAGGTACCGCTTAGAGATTGTGGGCAGCAGCTGGGGTAATCAACATATACACTAAATTCCCCAAAGCTCAATGATTTATGTCTCAAAATGACTATAAATTAATTAATAAACGAAATACAAATATTGATAAATTAAGTTGTTAAATAAATTAAACAATTATCATGTGAATCATGTGAACAAATTGAATCTAGTATTGAGACAGAGTCACAACTACTCTACCATCGGAATGAGGTTGGGAGCACCCTGTGTACATTCAATCGAATCGTAGCTCCAAACACAACCGTTACTAAATTGCAATATGTATAAGGACCGACCTGGTACCGACTAAATAAATGAAATAGCAATATGGTAGCTACAAGACAATAGGTATTGAGTTATACGTTGTTCCAACAAACGTGATCACTTCGGAGGAGTGGAAATGGACTTAGCTAACGGTACCAGGGCGTTACAAAGCTTGAACATGTTCGGATACTCAAAATAAGCGTAAATAACGGAGACAGAAGACCTTCCCTCCTCGATTACACAAACTAAAGCACGTTGAGACCTATCCAAAAGGCGACGAAAATGGTATAGATCTGAGCTTGATTCCCACGAGAGGACATTGATCTTCAGGGGTCCAGGTCTACCACGTGAAATATAAAGACGGCTACAGGTGCTCTTGCAGGAGAAAACGTAGGAGATAACGGAAAATTGTTGTTATTACTCTATTAAGGGACTAGTGCCTCTCCGAAACATCCCACAATACCATGAGATCATTATTATAAATTATAAATTATAGTTGGCGTTTTTTTTATGCAGTGGGCATACCTGCAAATTGACTGACAGTAAAATTTGAGGTTATGGTACACATTGTCACGTTTATGTTTCTCATGTTAAATTGTTTTAATTTAAAGAAAATAAAACGCTTACAAATAATGTAAGTTTATTGAGAATTACAGCAAATGTTCTCCCTCAGCTTCAATGCAGCTCTTAACTCCGTTAACTAATATTTTCAAATGCATTTTCCAACATCTGAAAGGTTATAGCGTTGCATGCATTAAAAATTCCCTCTTACAGTTCTTAGGATTGTGCGGGTGATTCTTAAATATGGTGTTTTTGCGATTCGAGAAAATGAAATAATCTAGAATTGTCAGGTCGGATTTCCTAGGCGGAATTTGAATGGCACGATCATCATAAAACTAACATTCGCTCCGCTACACCACACTAACATCATGAAACCTTGCCGCACATTTATAAATATGTTGGACTAATTTTTGATAATCTGTAGGAAAATTAGGGTAGTAATTTCGAAAAACCTATAACACAGCGTTCTATGGAATACTTCCATTCAACATTCTGTTGAGGTTTTTTTTAAGTCACTTTGACATTCAAATTTTAAATCAAATTGTCAAAAGTTAGTAGTGCCAACCTAATTCAAATTTCACAGCCTATTCTATTTTATAATTTAAATGATCTCATGGTATGTCCAAGTATTGTTGGTTTTATACTTTTCGGTCTACCAAGCTAGTACAGAATTCAAAAACAGTGCTTGTCTTCGGTCGTCATCTGTTCTATTTCGACAGCTTTTCTTATACATGCAACTCATATGTGTTGTATACCAATAATAGCCAATTGTGACACAAATTTAATAGCTGTTATTTATATAATAAAATTGCTTCCTGCTGTGCTGTGTTGAATTTATTAATTACTTATTTTTATATGTCCCTACTATGACAATAATCTAATTTTTAATTATTTAATTATTTTAATACTGTCTGAAGACGTATAAATTTAACAATATAATTTCTAATTAAATTGTGATTCGTTAAAAATAGTAGTATTTATAATGCAGACAATGCTTCTGAACACAGAGCACAGTTCATTTACACATCCGATTTTCTCACAAAACGTGCAAATGTATGTACCTGCAATATCACCATCACCAACTACACCAAATTGTGAAAGTGAATTTTTTGGGGGCAAAACTCGGAACCATCTGATAAACGCCACTCCTGAACGACTCGGCGTACACCACAAATAATTGTCTGAAATGTGTAAATAAATTCAGTAAAAAATGTGGTGATTTTTTATTTTAAAACGGCGAAATTAGTACTTATCGATTACAAAATACAATAATGCATAAAATCACAACGGCATATCACGCTATTTTCCACACAACTAAAAACGTTGACGAACGAGCCGGGCCATGTAATTGCACCATTCGAAATTATCCAACTGTTTTTAAAATTTTTATTAAGTCATTAGTAATTTTTGCGGTATTTACAAAAGGACCATTTCTGTATTTTCGAAAAAAGATCGTTGTTTTTTGTTGACACCGACGCGAATAGGCTGATAAAACCCTGTTTTTAAAAACTTTTTACTTTTTTTTTGCTGCGGAGTTGCTGGATCTTCAGGTTCATAACAGTGGCGTATGCGGTAAAGAGAGTTATATTTCAGTTATTTCTTTTTCTCCAAAATGGAGACGTATGATACATAACAATTACAGTAATGGGTGCAGCTATGTCTATTAGTTCCCCAGTTTGTTGAAGGTATATATATCCATGACACCTGTATGGATATTTTTTGTTCAGTTTCACAATTACTTACCATTTAATATTTAGTTTCTAAATTAAAAATAATGGTATGGTGGTCATTTCTGCTCCTCTCAAGTGATAATTTATAAGTATAAGTACATACAGTGTGGAAATTAAGTAGGGAATAAATTCAGTAACTCCGTTAGTATTTGCGCTAGAAATAAAACATAAAAAGAATGTGGTAGGGCTAATTATAGCGCATCCGACGAACTTATACTAATTTTTTTTCATCACTTTTTTTTACAGTTATGACGTCATCAATTTTTTTTTTAATGGCGACGTATATTTTTGATTTTACATTCGCATAGAGTTTTTTATTGTGATTTCAACGTTATCAAATACTCAATAGGTTACATAAGGAAAAAATAAAAAACAGGCCTAATTTCAAATTTGTAAAATTTAAAAAAATTAACAGAGCTGTCTAATTTTATCAGAATTTAAGGAAAAAACCATAGAAGTCCAAACAAAACAAAGTTCCCAAAAGCAATCAATGAGAAAAAATATGAAAACAACCCTAAATTTCAAAGTCGGGCTAACAAATTAACAAAATTAACAAAAAGACTATTGATGTAAGAGTTATAAATTAAAGATATTACACCAAATGTTCAAACTGATGACCCTGTATCATCTGACAAAATCCAAGACGATCATAAAAAGCAGCCAATACGTTTTGAATGGTTTGGGGAGTTAATAAACTTAGATAGACCTTGCTTTTTAAGTGCCCCCCATAGAAAGAAATCTAATGGGGTTCGATCTGGGGACCTAGCCTTCCATTCTATTGGACCTCTTCTTTCATCTTCTTGGGAAAACTTTGTCCAAATAACGCCGCCCCGGGCTTAGTGTGTTGGAGCACCATCCGGTTCCAACCAGATATTATTATTTAGAAGTTCATTTATTATTTAATAGAGACAAACAGTTCAGACACAATTATTTTGTACCAATTCAGAACTTGTCAACATTGAATTGGTATCTCTCTGGTTTTTCGTGAATTCCGATTACATTAGACAGTTAATTTTTTGAAATTTTACTAATTTGAACTTGTTTTTTTCTTATCTAACCTATTAAGTATTAGACAACGTGGAAAGCAGAATAATAAAATTTATTCAAATGTAAAATTAAAAAGATAGGTTGCCATAAAAAAAAATATTAATTACGTCAACAAAAAAAAAACAACGGGTTGCACTCCGGGAGTGCCGGCAGAAGTGAAAACTTGAACATTAACGTTGTGCATTTTTCAATATTTTGGAATGGTTAGGGAATAATGGTTACGAATTGCTTTATTTATCAGTATAAAACTATTATCATTTATGTGGTAAAATACAATATTCATTTATTGCGCTATCGTACACAAACATGACAATTTATATCGAGCGATCAAGATAATTTGTAATCGATCCATGAATCCGAAAACGTATGTCGTGCACTTAAACTGCACTTATAAATTTCAAATAATGTGTCAATTGAAACATAAAATGGTGGAAATTCTCAAATAGGATTTTATTGCCACAATACGAAAAATTTTAAGGAAAATACATTTATCTTACAGGTGTAGTTTTTTAGGTACCTTTTATACCATTGTTTTCGGTGACAGAAATCAAATATTAATTACGAGAGTGATAAAGCTGTCAGTTCTACTCACAAGTGAGTAAATCTGACAGCTGTCAGTTGTAATTAAAAATTGTAATTATTAATTGTAATGTAATTACATGTATAATGTAACGTAATTCTCTGCCTTCCACTCCACGAACAGATCATACTCTTTCTCGTACATGTGTCTTGACCTTACCGGAAGCAAACTGGAAACAGTGACTTCGACGTCTAGTTGCATATCTTTCGGTAGAAAGTCAATTTGTATTACTTTAGTGAAAATTGTGAAAAAAAAAAACGAGACTGTTTATTTCATAACTCTAACAATCACAGGTTACTACGGAAACTGATATTAGAACCATGCTAATATTACAGGCGCATATTTACTTGAATAAATATTTCTTGGATTCTTATACAATGCACCTGTAAAATAAAACGTCGTATATCACACGTGATCAAAATGTCATTATAAAGCTCGTGAGAAGTGCTCACTCGCTAATAATGATGCATTCCTATCACTTATATTATAATGTACATTATTTCGTTCAACTGTTATAATAAATGCTGAAAATGTTCTCCATTTTGGTCTAAGCACAAATGAGGTCTTCTTCTAACACTTTGAATAACTTGTAAAATAATTAAGTCCCTCCTTGGATGGGCCCCCTCTCGGGCTGGGCCCTCTTGTGTAGAGCGCCCCCTGGACGGGATTCCCTCGCAGGGAGCCTCCTTGGGGCGAAGCCCCTTTTAATGGGCGCCCCAAGGGGGAGGAACCTACTACGCTAGTCGTTTCTTTTACACGCGTCCCATTCACTACCTCGCTAGTTTCACTTCCAATAAATTAGAAAACAACAATTTAGTAAGAATTTGAAAGAACTCATTGACAAGGTAAAAGTATAATTTGTGTAATAATGAACTGTGTTCATATTTTGATAAATAGCTACTCCTCCCGCTGGACGATTATTTCTTCTGAAACTCGCAACAAAGAGAGGGGGATATTACCTCCACTCCTACGCCGCGCCGGCGCGGCGTTCTACCCTCCCTCAATCTTACGCATTTTCGATCAGTGTCACGTGTCCTGACGCGACTTTAACATTTTTCCCCATCCCAAAAAGTGCTCACCGCCGCTAAAGAAGTTTTCACTTAAAAAAAAAACTAATAAAGAAATTAGTATACGTTCCTCGGATGCGCTATAATTAGCCCTATCACATGCTTTTTAAGTTCTATTTCTAGTGCAAATACTAACGGAGTTACTGAATTTATTCCTTACTTAATTTTCACACGGTATATATTAACATTTAAGCATCGGAATCTATATAAACTATACAGATTATTGAAGAGACACACTTACACCGATTACACATGCAAATTCAACACAAACAACACAATAATTACAATCAGCGCAAAGACTATTAGCAATTTATTTGTTCGCATCAGTCGTTCCCTGCAAAAACCTGATTTGTTTGTCACACCGAAACAACCGATATGTAAATTTCTTCCCCCTTGTGTTTTTTCTGCCAAAAAAAGTTCTGTTTTACTCTCACCATTGATGCCAGAAAATACAGGACGAATGTTTTACGTACACCTCGTTATTGATTCGGAATACCCTTTTTAGTGCGTTTCCACCTCGAGACGGTACGCATGTCATAACACATTTACAATAATAAATATTTTCCTAACAAATGGTAGTTGGAACGTAAAACAAGAAGAAAAGTAATTGGAAAGATAAGGAAAAACTCGGTTTTCATGTCTGATTGATTTCGTTCTGTCAGTGTTTTTCCGCAAAGAATTTGTCCGGCTTGGTGACTCTTTGAGGGACGTTTGTTCATGGTTTGTTGGCGATCGGGGTTCCCGTTTGTTATTGTTGTCCTTGACGAAAAGAAGCAATTTTTCCGTTTTCTAAGCAAACATCTCAAAATTATATTGCCATCTGTCAGGTTTAGGAGCATGAATTGAACTCGGTCGTTTGGCAAGAGAACGTCTTAATACCACTTTTATTCTAGGAATTAAGGAGATTATTAATTGCGGTTGTGTCGCGTTAGTATCTACAAGAAAATCACTTTTATTTGTTACTCCGTCTGATTTTGTAAAAAATGGTCATCCATTTTTGTCACTGATTCTTAGTTACAAACACGTAACCAAGTGATTATGGATAATCTGGAGCCGAATTTCGTCGCTCGCGAGAAAAACAGCGGCAATTTTTCCATTTGGTGAATAAACACCGCGATTTAGCCGTTTTAAATTACACCGCCATCTGTTAGACTTAGGAGAACGTATCGAATGCGGTAAGAAATTACAAAACAAGCTCCCTTACCGGTGTTCCAACCGCATGACGCTGCCTCTAGCCAAATCTCTGGGATCTAACTGATTTATGGGACGGCGCCAGACCGGTCGCATGAAATTTGGTTGGACGCTGTAAGGTAGCCAGTTTTGTATGGCTGCTGAGTGAGCGGAAAGCTGTAGAGTTCCTTTTGTTCTGCTAATGGTAATGATAAAGCTTTCTAAAAGATGAATTTTGCAACATTAGGATTTTTGAGTGGAAATGGTGGATGCGCCGGGATAATAAGTAGCGGCCTAGTTAAAATCGGATCAATTATCTAGAGCAGGAAATGTAATATTTGTGAGTGGTGTACGTGAACCACTCCATTAAAATGAATTTTGTCTTTTATCAAGCGAATTTCACCTGGAAATTGATTTGTCCAGATGTTTTTTTTTTATGTTGAATGAAAAACCGAATTCGCTCATTTAGAAGAAAAATAAAGATCCAAATGTAAACATGGAAGGATAATAGAATGAAAGAAAGGAAGAGGATGAAAAGATGAAAACGCAAAAGGATTAAAGGTTAGGGGATACAATATTTTATTTCTCTTTTTCTATTTTCCACACAACTAATAACGTTGACGAACGAGCGGGGCCATGCAATTGCACCATTCGGAATTATCCAAGTGTTTTAAAAAATTTGATTAAGTCACTAGTCATTTTTGCGGTATTTACAAAAGTACCATTTCTGTATTTTCGAAAAAACAGCGTTGTTCCAAGTATGTACGCGAGTTAGAAGTTATGCTTCTGTGGCGTGATTGAAATGATTTTTACAATATCCAAGAACGATGAAATAATGAAACAATACTCACCAAATCTTTACGTTTTTGAAGCAACTTGCCGGTTGATTTGACAGGCGCGCACATGGTGCATCCACATGGTGTAGACTTTGTGTTGCACAGTGCGCGCATATCGTAATAACTCATCAGTTTTTCATAATGCGCCTAAATTTTAATCAGAACATAACTACCGCGCGTACATTAACAGTTAACGCACCCACTTTTTTTAGGTTCTTCAATATCGTTGAGGTTAATTGTGCGTAAGTATTATTTATTGATTCACTCTCATCTTTGTTTCATAACGCGCCTAAAGAGGGATAATTTCAAAAATGAGAGGAAGTGCGTCATTGTAATAGACCGATTCAGAAATATAATACAGGGTGTTTAAAAATTGCTGCACCAACGCAATCGTACGTTATTTAGGACCATTTAGTGAGTCAGAGAAAAATATTTAAAAAATTCTTGGTGTTCATTTCTTCTGTGTATGTGTGTTTCTTTTAGGAATCTTCGAATGTTGATTACAGCTATTTATTATCAGTAATTTACACCCAAAATGCTGCTAAAGTATGCGAAACAAAATGTAGATCAATAATTATTTGACGCAATGCTTTTGGTCTTTAACATAAATGTATTTAAACTCATCTTAAATTATCGAGATTTATGCAAAAATCAATGTGGCAACATTTTAATATTACAATGGAATTTTTTATGCAACAATGGGATTGTATGCATAGTAACTAATTTTTCACATTTCTTTGAAAAAAGTCACACTGACATTGTGGGATGGATGACGTGCCTCTAACACTTCTATTAAGGGATATGTGAATTCAACTGGATGAAACACCAGTTCATCATTATCCGGTCCTGTGATGGCCTGGCCATGCTTAGCGATGAATTGGGCGAGATGTCCCAACGCGTTAGCTCCCCTTTCGCCCGACCTTAATCGTTTAGATTTTTTCTTTGCGTTCATTTTAAATTGAAGCTTTACGTAACACCACCTGAGAGTCGTCAAGACCTTCTAGCAAGAATGTTTGGACCCACTGAAACTCTAACCACACAAATACTCGAATGAGTACAGGCCAATATTGAGAGACGGGCAAACGCTAGTCTTACGGGCAATGGTCGACAATTTGCACATTTGCTGTGAATTGTATTTTAATGTTCTGTTAAATAATAAATTGTTCCTTCAATTATTGTTATAAAAAATTACAAACTTCAAAAATAATTGACAATTCTCAACAATTATTGTTACAAACCAGAAGAATGTTCTTAGATCCAGGTGGAGTAAATTTAAATTAAAATTTAAATATATCTAAGTCGAACTCCACAAACTTTAATAACTGTAAAATTACTAATGGAACATGTTTCGGCAGAACACTTCTGCCATCATCAGCCCTAATTTAACAAGAGATTAATGATACAATTTATGAATTACAGAGGGGTTCTTACCTTAAAGAATATTTAAAATTATGACGTAATTTTGAATTAAATTTGACGTTTTCAAAGGGTTACATGATTTTTAAAAGATTTCGTAAAAACAACAGTTTATAAAATGTAAAAATTAAAAATGGATCAAAGAGAATCTGGTAAGTTTGTTTGAGTGGTGAAAAATTTAAATAGTCAATTAATAATGGGATTATTGAAGTTATTCTGTTCATTTAAACAAGATTTGTTTTCCAGTTTCAAGGCTTTCTTTATTTCCAAAGTCTCAAGAAAATCTAATTTCCGGCCTTCATTGCATTTATGAATCAGTTTGGAATTTGATGGTGAAAAACTATGTTTCGTTATTAATATATGATTGGCGAAAGAAGAAGGTGTTGATGGTGGAGGATCAATATCTGTGTTGTTATAGATGTGCCTGAAATGTTCTTTAATACGGTCTGATATTTTGCGACCTGTCTGATCTATGTAGAATGACTCACAAGAAGAGCTGTTTAATTTGTATACACCTGATGATGATTTGTAATCTAATGGATCTTTATTTTTAATAAAAAATCTGGATAAGTTGTTATCTGTTTTAAATGAAACTTTAAAACCGTTTTTCTTAAGTATTTTAGAACATTTCTCTCAGACGACGCCAAAGTATGTTAATGAATTTGAAAAGGAAATTGTTTCTGAAGGATTTTTAACCAAGTAGTGTGTGTATTTGAATTTGTTATAGTATCTATAGTATAATTTATTTATAGTTTTTAAAGAATATCCATTATTTGAAGCAAATTGAAATCAATTCCCAAATCCCCTTTTTAGACTTGTTAATCACTAGAAATAATAATACTTTTAAATTTGACATTTATAGAAAACCTAGTATCACAGATTGCGTAACACCTTTTGACTCTTGTCACCCTGTTTCCCATAAATTTGCAGCTTTTTATTCCTTTCTCCACCGATTATTTTCTATACCACTATCAGATTCATCTTTTCAAACAGAACTTAATAACATTAAACAAATTGCTTCAAATAATGGATATTCTTTAAAAACTATAAATAAATTATACTATAGATACCATAACAAATTCAAATACACACACTACTTGGTTAAAAATCCTTCAGAAACAATTTCCTTTTCAAATTCATTAACACACTTTGGCGTCGTCTCAGAGAAATGTTCTAAAATACTTAAGAAAAACGGTTTTAAAGTTTCATTTAAAACAGATAACAACTTATCCAGATTTTTTATTAAAAATAAAGATCCATTAGATTACAAATCATCATCAGGTGTATACAAATTAAACTGCTCTTCTTGTGAGTCATTCTACATAGGTCAGACAGGTCGCAAAATATCAGACCGTATTAAAGAACATTTCAGGCACATCTATAACAACACAGATCTTGATCCTCCACCATCAACACCTTCTTTCGCAAATCATATATTAATAACGAAACATAGTTTTTCACCATCAAATTCCAAATTGATTCATAAATGCAATGAAGGCCGGAAATTAGATTTTCTTGAGACTTTGGAAATAAGGAAAGCCTTGAAACTGGAAAACAAATCTTGTTTAAATGAACAGAATAACTTCAATAATCCCATTATTAATTCACTATTTTAATTTTTCATCACTCAAACAAACTTACCAGATTCTCTTTGATCCATTTTTAATTTTTACATTTTATAAAATGTTGTTTTTACGAAATCTTTTAAAAATCATGTAACCCTTTGAAAACGTCAAATTTAATTCAAAATTACGTCAATGTCATAATTTTTTATATTCTTTAAGGTAAGAACCCCTCTTGTAATTCATCAATTGTATAATTAATCTCTTGTTAAATTAGGGCTGATGATGGCAGAAGTGTTCTGCCGAAACATGTTCCATTAGTAATTTTACAGTTCATAAAGTTTGTGGAGTTCGACTTAGATATATTTAAATTTTAATTATTGTTACAATTAATTCCAGTACCTGAGAAAAACATTGCCTTGGTTACTTAACATGCCAGTACTTAAATTGTTCATTGCAATTTCCTCAGTTGCCAGATTTACTATAAAAGAAACCTTCAGCCACATGCGAATCTAACACCAGAATATTTTTTAAATATTTTTCTATGGCGTATTCTTTGCTTCTGATCACTGTACCATTAGTTTGGTGCGGCGATTTTTAAACACCCTGTATATATTTTTTTTGTTTATAATAATAGTTGAACACAGTATTACTTATTAATGATATGTATTAATAGAAATCTTTTAATTAATCTGAATATGGTTATAGTTAAAAATAAAATAACTGATTTATCATCGTGTTCTAACATCAAAAGTTCTTGCAGAGGTTGTAAGAGGATGAAAATATAAAAGGGTTGTGGTGGGAAGGTATGAACGAGCCAAGACATGAAAGGTTAGAAAGATGTATTTAATTACAACCAACCATCTATATGGGAGTAAGGAAAGCCGGCAATAGGTAAAGATCAGAGGGTGAACGACGAGAGTCAGAACATGAAAATGTGGAAAGATGAAAGAATAAAAGTAGCTCCTAGACGATCAAGCTGCTTGATCAAACGGTTCCTCCTTCACCAACCTTCAATCAACCCTTCAATCTTTTGGTCAAAACTCATTCTCAGTTGAGTCTGCCCGTTTAAATTAGGCCCTTGACAGTCAATCGTTTTGGTCAGAAGCTGGACTCAATCGATTGAATCAAGCATGTTCGACCGTCTAGGAACCCGTTGACCCTTGAAAGTTTGAATAGCTCAAGCGGTTGACGAGTATGCTGGATCGTCTAGGCCAATTTTGATCAAGCATTGTGTCAGTCACTGGCATTTTAAACACCAGAAACACTTCACGCTAGACTTAAACGAAATTGTAGGTCAATGAGAACGAGAGGATGAATGGCTGAATGGATAAAAGAAAACTAAATAATAATGGAGTTATTGAGAATATAAGACGATGAATCAAGTTGAAGGGTCAGACGATGAAAGGAGAAGAAGTGATATAATGTATTATAAGAATAAATAAACTAGAATAGAGAATACGAAAATGAAAATTTCAAAGGATGAAAAGGCAGGGGCATGAAAATATTCAATCGGACGAACTGATGGTAAAAAAATAAGAATTAAAGCATGATGGACTGCAATAATTAGCGAGGGAATGTATGAGAAAAGGACACAATGATCGCATGCAAAAATGAATGGATGAAAAATGAAAGAACAAATAATTAAGGTATGAGGGATTTGCAGATGTGGACTACAAAATGGGTGGATAGAAAATGAGAGTTTGAAATAATTACCCCTTCTGACAAGGAGCGAAGCATGAGAAATGATGAAAAGGATCAAAGAAGATGAACCTATGGAAGGAAATAAGAAGACGAAAAATAACGTAATTTTATGCAGGATGAACTGATGAAATGGGATGAATAGATGGAAGATGAAATGACAATAAGGGAGATGATAGACGATGAAAGAGAATGAATTGTTGAGGGGATAAAATATTCATCTCGTCTGCATAAATTAGCTTTACTCCTGGTTGAGCGGGATATTTGGAGCCTCATATTTTGATTGTGCTGCTATACATCGCTGCGGTTACATCCTACACGACACTTGGAAAACAGACATTATTCCTAACAAGACAATTTACACCATCCTTTTGACAAAATATAAGTTTATAATTAAAGTCCCACCTCTATTAATCTTCATAACCTCAAATTTTGTTTTGTTTATTTTAAGTTTAGCCCTAGTGCTTGCAGTGTGGTACGTAACACTCTAAATCTTAGGTCATCGTTTACCTTTGTTGAGCGATAAATCGGCTGGCTGCAATTTTCCTTTCATCTTCTTTTCATTATTTTCTCAACCATTGAGGATATCCTGCGCTTTCCTTTCCTCCTCTTGGCCTTATTCCTTTCTTTTCTTCCTGCAATCTCTTTTTTTTTTCTCCGTTCTACTCTTCGATATAAATTCTTCAGCTTTAATTTCCAAGTTTCTTAGGTTATGTTTCTTATGAAGGAAACAAAGCAAACTTACGTACTAGTGCTCTCAGCTCCCGACACATGCCGTAAATGGCCTGACCTGGGCAATCACACATGATGAGGGTACTGAAGGCAGGGGGCACGGGGGCCTGGATTCAGTGTCTGGCTGCGTGGATGAGGCACCACCATAAAAACCTCCCCAATCTAATAATCTGACATGTCAAACGTCAGATGTCAGGTGACAAATTAGTCACCATCTGCGCCATACGTTTTTTAATCCAAGATATATTACATAACAAGAGTTGCAAGAAGCATATTACACACGACCGGAAAAGGATACGCACGAGGCGCGTGGCGCCGAGTGTATAATTTCAGGAGTGTGTAATTTACTCAAATATCCCCACTTCACCAATTTATTTTAAGATAACATCTAAACACGTTCCGCAGTGCGTTCTTAAGAACCAGCGCTTGGCAGCATCTGGCCAGCAGCTGGGTCTTACTAATGCAACCATTATAACTACACTCCATTACAACACCATGAAAACGACAAACCATGAAAATCTGGTCACCAGCACAGGGGTCCATATCATGAAATCTGAAGCTATGAAAGGACAGAAAAAGGGCCAGAGAACGAAAAAACTAAAAAATGTTGTAAATAAAGAAAAATATTCTGGACAATCAAGTTTGACACCAACGACGACAGGACGAAAACTCAGGGTCAGACGGAAGAATTAAAGCATGAGAGTACAAATGGACCAAAGGTGATGAAGAGATGAAAGAAGGGAAGGATGAAATGGGAACCAAATAATAATAATTATAGAACTAAAAAAGTGTACAGTTTGAAGACGAGAGGACTAGACACATGTTACAGTAAAACAGATCACAACTCGACTTGCTACGGCACTGCATACAAACGATTGCGGTAAACAGAAAAAGATCGAAGATGAAAGACATCCTAAATATTCAAACCCTCTTCTCCATCCATTAAAATCTAGGTCGCTTCAAGAAGTTAACTGCGCGGAAACCCACAAATCGAGCCAAAATGCAATTTAAAACCCATCGTGTAAGCACTTGTTCAGTCCTATTTCAATAATTCCAAATTCATCCCTGCAAAAACGAAGAAGTGGGGCTATAAACAAGGTCAAACTAGTTGGCAACCAATTAGCGAACGAAGTGGAACCGTGCGACTACAACCAACTAAATAATTAGCCTCCCTATTAATTTGTCTAACTGAACGCTCGCTAGCATACTATCAACAGTCAGCGGCACGAACACGTTGTCCAGGTTCCGGATGTGATAAAAATAGTTCTTGCAACAGGTTCGGAATTAACAGGGGGAGATAAGAAACTACAGAACGGTAAGGTAAGTCCATCGAGCTTTTGGTGGAAACCACACTCCATTCTGAAAAAAGTGTGTTTTTTCAGAGTATACGAACAATAAGTTCAAGTTTGTTACACCCTCTGTACTTAATAACTTTTGACTTTCTTATACGATAAAATCCGACAGCAAACATCATTTAAGAACAAATATCTGTACCAAAGATCCTAGAAGGCGCTGGTGTCGTTTCGTATTTCAGCCCCCATTATGGCTGCCAACTTCAAGTTGTTACAAACTCCAAAGTAATAAAAGCGTAGAGGATTTTCTCCACTTTCCCCTACGCGATCAATTCGACTTACATCGATGAGTTTTCGCATCGGTGAAATGGTATAGTTGGTTGTCTACATTACATCGCTGACCTTTGAGAAACTTCACATGCATTTTGTAACCCATTTTAGAAAAGTGCTATTACTGGAGTGTCAGACCAATTAAATAGTGTAATTTGACCACATAAATTATCGAAAGTGTGGAGACAGGTTGTTTTGCAATAACTTAAGCTTACTATCAACATTTGATTTCTTAAATCTATGTGCACAGCAAGATATCTGTTAAAGAATCAAAAATAAAACGGCGGATAATCCAAGCGATTAAAATAACTCTTCTTAGGTGTTCTATATTATTCAGAAACAACACAGTTGCTGAGTATTTCTGGTTGGTTGAAGGTTTCCATTACTTGTCTAAATCTTCAATTAAATTGAACATCGCTACATGCTCCATTTTGTCTTTAACTGTTTAAGGGCACAAACTATACAACGTAGTAATGTTAAAATCCAATGCACACTATAAACAATATTCACATAACCTCACTCTTGCTTAACGAACGTCAAGGCAGGGAATAAACATGTTATTCCAGCTTGATGTTGTTGTGAATAGTGTGGGAGACTTCGTTGTTACTTGAAAGATGTTCGAATTTAGACCATCTACGGTTTAGGCCCTTTAGACTAACGGGTCTATTTTGTAACTTATCATTAAACAACTATCCGTCCGATAGTGATGCTCGTTAAGCATTGGTCACTATTGAACTATAACGATAACCATCGTTATGGCAACAGTTTACGCTTCGTCAGTTGTCAGAACATAATTTAAAAAATTCGGTTGTCTATTAATTTTTTCAACCATCGATTGACAAAACGTGCGTCTACGAGCATGATCACCAGGCTGCAAAAATTGAACGCGTTGCACATGGTAAGGATATAACTCTTGAATTTTTAAAATTCGCCAAACTGTTTGATGCAATACTCCATACTGAAGTGCAAGTCTACGAGTACACTGGTCCCTGGTCGAGCTGCAGCAGCATCCAAAATATTCTCTTCAACATTCAGCACACGACGAGGACGAGCTCTGACACGATCTTGGGTTTGAAGTTTAAATGTGCCATGATCACGGAGATGTTGGACAGTTGCTTGAAATGTATGTCTATTGGGTAAAACACGATTGGGGAAACGAGCCGCGTACGGTCTTCGTGCTTCTGCAGCATTCTCGTGAGCTTCGCCACGATCAAGACAATATCGGTTAATTCTTGATTTGAAAAAGTGGTAATTTTAAAAATGACAACTAATCTTGACAGAATATTAATTTTACGCGTCAAACAAAAATAATGAAAGTTGTCATGGTTTTTCGAAAAAAAAAGTCCAGTATCAAACACTAAACGACTCGCATCAAAATTAGTGGTAAAAAAATATTAATTTTTTGTTGAATTTTCGCAAAATGCCATAGAGCAAAAATGTTCAACTTGGCAAGTTCTTTTACTGGTTCAAATTAACACACGTATTTCTGATACAGCCTGTAGATTCATGACAGTTCATGTCATTGTTATGTTTTTTTATTGTCACCATCGCGTAAGTGTTGAAAATGCAATAAGCTAAATAACACTTAACGTCAATAATAACTGATACGAAAGCGGCAAGAAAAGTTTGCGACTGTGTAAAGTAAAGATATTATATAAAAACAATGCAAAAACGTAAATGCAAGACGATTCAACAACAGTATCAGCTCTATGTTGACGAATTAGAAAACAATTCGTTCTTCAGGAATAATAAAAACGATCCTGAACATTCAAACATCTTAGAAACCACGTGGAATTCGTTGGCCGAAATGTTAAATAGTCTGGGAGATCTTCTGAATGGAAAGGTGTATGTATGCAGTCTATGCACTTATTTTTACTACATGAACCATTAAAATTGGGTGTTGCAAATTGGAAATTAACAGAGCACCACACTGGCAAAAATACTGCCCCTGAAAGACCTCTAACCACTTTGGAGACCAAATTGCTTAACATGACTGGAAAAGCAGCAGTAGAGGGATTTGATAACTTGCCGGAGTATGGAATAAATTGGGTAATGCTACTGCATTACTGCTGTTGTATTTTATTTTTAAAATGAATGTTTTATAGAAGAAGAAGACGATTCAACTAAAGAAAATGAGTCCGAGATCCCAATAAAGCAATCTAAGATTATTTAAACAACAAGAAAAGTTCCCAAGCCACAATCGTCTAATTCATCTCATATGAATAAGCTTACCTTAACTTCTACAGTACATAAATTAATTGAAAAAATGACATGCAGCGGAAAAGTGACTTGAAAGAGCTAAATAACAAATTTCCTGCGATTCTGCGATCCTGGGAGATTAACTTTATGGATTTATGGAGTCCACGTGTGGATTACGTCAGTCCAGGAAAAAATCACGAGTGGAAATACTTCGCAGTTATTCCAAATGAAGGTGATACAAGAAACAATTCTTGGTGAATGCTGGTGTATCTGCCTATTTGATTGAAAGAGAATAGTCAAGGTCTGCACACAATAAAGTAGTTTTTCTTACCTCTTTTTCCTCCGAATCAACACCTAATCGATATATCCGCTAATGCGATTTAGTTAAATAATTACCTGAACACCCCAATCGTATTATCGGTATTTGACGCAGTTCCTAGACCTTACTCTTTGTCCAGAACAAAGTACGACGGAGATGTTCTTCGTTCAGATGTCGATCGGAAAAGAAGGCCGCAGGTTCGTCGCGTGGTATGCAAGAAATTTTCGTGCTTTTTTGTCCGTGCCGCTGATTCGTTCCTGAATCTTCGGTGGTGAATACGCGGCAAAATCAAATTGTAACAGTATTAATAATTGAATATTGAATATTGAATATTTCTTGAATTCCTTTCTCCATTTCTATAATTTCTCAGTAAAAGTCTCTTTACGTTACTCATCATCCACACAGCTAAATCATGCACAGATCCTGGGTGACTTGCATCCATTGCAAGAATTTTTAAATTTGCGTCACATATAACTTGCAGTTTATTGAGTGCTATGTCTAT
Source organism: Diaperis boleti (assembly GCA_963583935.1). NCBI lineage: Eukaryota > Metazoa > Arthropoda > Insecta > Coleoptera > Tenebrionidae > Diaperis > Diaperis boleti. The sequence continues at coordinate 34,927,750 of OY757245.1, read as the reverse complement.
TCATAAATAGGCGTGGACGATACGCAGGATTATTGGCAGGTGGTGGATGTATCAAAATATGAGTCCCATCAACGCAACGCAACCCAGAACTCCAGGGAAATGAAATTTCTCATAGAAAGCACGTTTCGTTCTAGCCATATCATTCTGATCAACAGGAAATATAAATCTGGTTTTGGTAACTGCCATGAGCCATAAAACTCAGGACTACTACAAATTTTATCACTGCAGGAATTTTTGTGACTCTTCTGCCGTTATCTATGTAAGGTATTTCTAAAAACAAATCTTGTCCAGCCTCCCTACTAAATCGGTAGTGTTTTCTGAAAGTTTCTTCAGTTGTAAAGAACGGATAATTTACATCTCTTAAATATCGATCTAACAATCGATCACAATTTTTGTGCACAAAACGAATACTGTACCGATCAGTTAATAATAGCTTATAAGAATATACCTCCTTTTCAGTTCTGCGACTATTTGTCTCTGTTTATCGCTGGAAAAACTCACAAGAACCAAGCTTATAAGACAAATCAACACGAACGAAATATAATGGATAGTAAAAATGCACAAACTATTAAACGATGACAGCAGACGTCAATTTACGTTATTTAGCGAGAAGCAAAACTTACAAAATATCATTTCATCACTATTTTCCGATTAATCACTAACTAAAGAGGGATCCTTTAGTAATGACTAATGATGATCGTTGAGAGTTACAAAATAGATCCGTAAGTTTACTTACAATATGTAGACAACCAAGTATACCATCTTACCGATCCGAAAACTCATCGAATCTCACTGGTAGGCCCCAGACCAATACTTGGAAATAACAATAACCACTAATGGTCTCTCCAGAAACGGACTTCCAACAGCCTTTGTTGCGATCATATTTGCCAGTCAACGATGCGTGTCGACACTCATTAAAGTACACAGCGGCACTGAAAAATGCAAATGGTCAGTAACTTTGCCGGCCCGTATACCTAATCCAACACAACCAGAAATAAATCCATATGACGCACGTTCACCCCACACAGGTTTATTCACTTTTTTCTATTCGACGTTGATCTAGAAAATATTCAAATGGTGAATCTCCGTTTTATTATTCACGTCAGAGCGACGGTACAAAAACATTCTTTCCGTTAGAGACAGAGTTTCCTGAAGTTCCGATTTAATAGCACAGATTCGGATCTTGAAAACTTCATATTCTTAGTTTTATTGTTTCGGAAGGGGTTTTGTTTTTGAGACGTGCAGGTCAGGGTTATTTTTCTTCTGAATTCGGTGTTTTTCCTATTGTATAAGTAAGGCATAATTGGTATAAAGTTCCACGTAATTTTGAATCCCCCAAAATTTAACAGCACACCAAACAGCCAACTTAAATATTCACAAAGCTACTAGAGATCTATAAGGTACGTTTGATCTCTTTGAGCGAATGTTTCAATCATCGTATGCTCTAATTACACACGTAATGTTTTAAATAATACACACGCCTACATTACTTGAGCAAAACAACGCTAAACGTGTAAATTACTTAAATACGTGCTAAAGAATTGGGAGTCGCAAGTGTGCCGATTCAAACATGAACAAAAAAATGTTTGAGGACCACCGGCACAATTTTTTGGATGTTCAATGGAATCAAATAAATTTACATTTGGAAAAACTAAAAGACCTTTCGGAATTTTGGTACATATTTAAATTGTTCCAACAATTTTATCCCGCATTAATTTTCTTTTAAACATAATAATATTCAGATTCCAAAGCCCTATCGATTTTTGCAGCTATAAGTTCGTAAAACGTAGCGGAAAGCTTTATATTACCTACGTTCCGCCCTTCACGTTTTGTTGTATTAAA